>JAGFNQ010001082.1:121822-370963 GCA_024364735.1 Boesenbergia rotunda
TGTTAGAATCGGAGTTTTGTTTCTCGTTTGGGTTGATGGACACATCCATGCCCGCTTGAACCTCAACATGTTCAAACCATGGAATTAGTTTATGAATAATATAGTTGGAGTCAGAGGTCAATCCTTAGTTTTGGTTGTTGGACACATCCAAGCCTGACTAAACGGTTGAATGAGCTCCAACCATATTAAAACTATTTCTTGATTAATGGGTCAGCCATAAGCTTGGAACATCGATTGTTGTGCCAGAACCAAGGTCGATGCAAAGAGAGGTGCAGTTGGGTGCTATGTATAATGATGCATACTTGTTAATGAGTTAACAACCCAATGATTTTATGCAAATATTCAATTAGTTGATAGCATAAAGTGATAGTTACATATATGTGATATGTAATCGGTATAATTACCTACCTTCATAGCTAAGAAAAACTTGATAGCCACAGCCATGTGGTTCTTATCTATGGTTGGATATCAACCTATTTGGAGATGTTCCTACGATCTCCCGAATTGATAAAAAGGGTTATTCAATTTGAAAAATAAATAGAATTTTTTTTAATTAATGTATGTTGATACATTCTTTAATCATTCTTCTCACATAATCTCAATCTGTATTCTAGGATAATCACTCGATCATGTCTTCTCTGAATTTGCGTTCCATTTTGGACACCAATAAACTGACTGGGCCAAACTTCATGGACTGGCTTCGAAACCTGAGGATAGTCCTCAAAGGCAGAGAAGCTCGCCTATGTCCTTGAAGATCAACTTCCCAACCATCCTCCGGAAGGTGCAACTCCAGACCAACTAGTGGCCTATAAGAAACATGTGACCGATTCTGAACTTGCGTGTTGCATCATGCTAGCCTCTATGGTACATGAGCTACAAAAGCAGCATGAGCATATGGATGCTTATACCATCATCTTCCATCTTCATGAGTTGTTTGAAGAGCAGGTGAGATCCGAAAGGTTCGAAGTCTCCAGACTCCTCTTCACCACTAAGATGCAGCAAGGCACTTCTGCCTCGCAGTTTGTGTTAAAGATGTTGGGGTACATTGAGCGACTGAGCACACTCGGTTTTGCAATGGATCATGAACTAAGTATTGACTTAATTCTGAATTGTTTGCCCAAAAGTTATTCACAATTTGTGATGAACTATCGGATGAACAAACTAGAAACTACCATTCCTGAGTTGCTCAACCTGCTGAAGACTGTGGAGCCTTCTGTAAAGCCGGATCAAAAGGCGGTACTGTTAGTTGGTTCCTCGAAGAAAGGTTCTAAGAGGAAGGCTAAAGAACAGAATAAAGGGAAGAAGAAGAAGGCCAAAAAGACTGAAAAGAAACCAAAAGGAACTTGCCATCATTGTGGCAAGGAGGGTCACTGGCGAAGAAACTGCAAGGTTTATCTTGAGTCCTTGAAGAAGAAGGCATCCGATGCTCCATTCTCTTCAGGTATCTTCGTTATTGAATGTCACTCTATTTCCTCAAATACCTGGCTACTTGATACTGGGTGTAGCTCACATATATGTAATGACATACAGGGGCTAAGGAATAGAAGAAGACTCGTCAAAGGAGAAGTAAATTTGCGAGTTGGAAATGGAGCAAAGATTGCTGCTGTTGCCATCGGAACATATTTGCTAAAGCTCCCCACTGGACGTGTCTTAGAATTGGATAATTGTTATTTTGTTCCTTCGTAAATAAAGAACATTGTATCTATTTCATGTTTGAATGAAAAGGGTTATCATTTAACTTTTAGTAACAATTGTTGTTACATAACATTAAATGGCGTTCTTTATGGGAATAGAACTTTATGCAATGACATCTACACGTTAGATTTATCCAGTGACATTTTCAATATCGAAGTTAGCAACAAACGTGCTCGAATAGATAATCGAATAGACTCCTACACTTGGCATTGCCGTCTTGGCCATATAATTAAGAAACGCATGACCGAATTACACCGATGTGGAATTTTGGAATCATTTGAACCCGGTTCATTTGATACATGCGAATCATGCTTAAGAGGCAAGATGACCAAATTACCCTTTTTCCGGAAAAGGTAATCCAGTGAGAGAATGCTTGGTCTAGTACATACTGATGTATGTGGACCAATGTCAACTCTTGCACAAGGAGACTATAGCTACTTCATCACCTTTATCGATGATCACTCACGATTCGAGTATGTGTTCTTGATGAAACACAAATCTGAAGCTTTTGAGAAATTCAAAGAATTCAGAAATGAAGTAGAGAAACAACTTGGCAAAAGTATTAAGATACTTCGATCCGATCGGGGTGGTGAATAGTTAAGTCAAGAGTTTCAAGATTATCTTAGGGACAATGGGATATTGTCCCAATGGACTCCGCCGTATACATCACAGCATAATGGTGTATCTGAGAGGCGCAACCAGACCTTAATGGACATGGTCAGGTCGTTGATGAATCATGCAACTCTTCCAAAATCCTTTTGGGGCTATGCACTTAAGACAACTGTTTACTTGCTAAACAGAGTCCCGACCAAGGTAGTCTCTACTACTCCATATGAGACATGGAATAGTAAGAAACCTCACTTAACTCACCTTAAGATATGGGGTTGTCCTGCTTATGTGAAGCGGACTGTATCAAACAAATTGGATGCTAAGTCTGATAAATGTCTATTTATTGGATACCCTAAGGAAACGAAGGGTTACCAATTCTATCATCCCTTGGAGCAAAAGGTGTTTGTTTCAAGGCATGCTGTATTTCTAGAAAAAGAATTTCTTTTACAAGAAAATAGTGGGAGTGGCATTGAACTTGATGAAGTTCAAGAAACTCCAATAGACATTATAGAGACACCTAGTCTAGACCCACAACCGATAATTCATAGTGATGAGCTATCAGTTGAACCTAAAACAACACCACCTCTTCGTAGGTCTGATAGGGCACGCAATATTCCAGAGAGATACGGAATTTCTCATAAGTGAATCGAACGACGTGTTACTCATAAGCGATGACGAACCTATCAGTTATGAAGATGTTCTGAAAAATTCAAAAAGGGACAAATGGCTTGAAGCCATGAAGTCGGAAATGGATTCCATGTACGAAAATCAAGTATGGGACTTGGTTAACCCACCTGAAGGGATTAAACCCATAGGGTGCAAGTGGGTTTTCAAGAAGAAAACCGACATGGAAGGTAATGTTGTTACCTTTAAAGCTAGATTAGTGGCTAAAGGATATCGTCAAAAACAAGGAATTGATTATGACGAAACCTATTCGCCAGTAGCTATGCTTAAATCCATTCGGATGCTCCTAGCCATAGCAGCTCATTATGATTATGAGATATGGCAAATGGATGTGAAAACAGCTTTCCTTAATGGAAACCTGCTTGAGGATGTATACATGATACAACCTGAAGGTTTCACATCGGTTGATAAAACCAAAGTATGCAAGCTTCGACGATCCATATATGGACTGAAGCAAGCATCCAGGAGCTGGAACATCCGTTTTGATGAGACAATCAAAGAGTTTGATTTCTCACAAAATCCTGATGAACCTTGTGTGTACAAGAAGGTTAGTGGGAGTGCAGTCGTATTCCTAGTATTATATGTCGAAGACATATTACTTATAGGAAACGATATATCAGTTTTACAGACAGTTAAAATTTGGTTGTCCAAAACTTTCTCCATGAAAGACCTGGGAGAAGCAACCTATATCCTTGGGATTAGAATCTATAGAGATAGATCAAAACGGTTGCTTGGTCTTTCGCAGTCTACGTATATAGACCGAGTGCTAAAAAGGTTTAGCATGTCGGAATCCAAGAAAGGTTACCTTCCCATCAGGCATGGGATCAACCTTCTAAAGTCTATGTGTCCGCGCACAGAAGACGAGAGGATTTGCATGAATAAGATTTCCTATGCATCCACGATAGGATCTATCATGTATGCTATGTTATGTACAAGGCCCGATGTATCGTATGCTTTGAGCGTCACAAGCAGATACCAGTCGGATCCAGGAATGGATCATTGGGCGGCTGTTAAGACAATCCTTAAGTACTTAAGAAGAACTAAGGATGTGTTCCTAATATATGGACAAGGAGATATGGTAATACGTGGGTATACAGATGTCAGTTTCCAGAGAGATAAGGATGACTCCAAATCTCAGTCTGGATACGTATTTAGTTTGAATGGAGGCGCAGTAAGTTGGAAAAGTTCCAAACAAGACACCTAGCGGATTCTACCACGGAAGCAGTTTGGATCAAGAAGTTCGTCTCAGAACTTGATGTGGTTCCAACCATTGATGAAGCAATACTGGTTTATTGTGACAACAATGGAGCTATTGCACAAGCAAAGGAACCAAGGTCTCATCAGCGATCCAAACACGTGCTTCGCCGCAATCATCTGATCAGAGAGATTATAAGTAGGAATGACATACAAATTGAGAAAATTCCCACTTAAAGGAATTTAGCGGATCCTTTAACTAAGGCCTTGCCTCAAAGCAAGTTTGAGGGTCATGTTAGAGCCTGTGGTATTGGATACCATAGCGATTGACATTAGGCCAAGTGGGAGTTTGTTAGTGATATGAGAGAAGTGTCCTAAGGCAATCGCCTTATGATTGTAAACATTTATTTTAATAAATGATAATTCACTATTTGAGTATACATGTTTGTGTATTTGATTGGGATCTTAAACGCATCTACTGAATGTCCGCAATACAACTCACAGCATAAGAGAATTTGTGATGGGATCACAACTAGTGATTATCTCTAATGTGCAATTGTGAAGTATTGAAATTATCCCTAGTCGATGAATTGATAAAAACGGACACTATCAATTCTGTAGAGACTAGCATGGGTTATTCTCTAATCAGCTGATTCTCACTGGCTGGTGACATTGGGATGTCCGGAGATAAACATGGATGCTAGTTAAGGGAACTAGTTCATTGGAGTGACTAGCTGTAAGACTTCATATGGGAATCTACATGTAGATATGTCAATGAAGTTCTTACTGCAGCTTAAGTGCGATGTTCCTTTGACTTGCGGTGTTTAAGTCATCTTGGTCATGGAGACTTATACTTTGACATCTTAAGCAAGCATCTCCAAGGAGGTGTGGACCCAGGATGATTGGGTATAAGCCGAAGTGCCCGAAGATGTTTGAACAGCCTACAAAGGATTGACCACTCCTTGCGAGGAGATGTATACCCAAGGCCTATCGTCGGATTGTTACTCAAAACCTCTGGCCAGAGTATATCATGTTTAGAGTGTGAGTCTCTAAAATACATGAGAGTAATTAGAAATCCAATGGACGAGAAAGACACTACTTGGGCTAGGTGTGACGTAGTCAGCCTAGTGGGGACTGACACCATAGACCGTGTCCTGATCCAAGTGGGTATAAGGTGGTGAAGGGAATGGGGCACGATTCATTAGAGCTGCTGAAGGGTTTCAGAATAATTTCTTCTGAGGTCAAACCGTTGATCTTTCGATTAATTGGGTGTCATGATGTACTACTAGGTGCCACTCATGACCGTTCTATAATTGGTTAATTATAGACGGCCAACATAAATCGAAAGCCTATTTAGTCACACGCACTACGAGTAATCCGAGGGATTTAAAACGAGTTGAAAATTAGATTTTTCAATCAAGAGAAATAAGTCGAATCTGAGTTAATCAGAGGCGCAACGGAAACTAAAATTGGCTAAGTCTTTTGAAGGCTTATTGGGCGAATTAAATGAGTTTAATTCGCGATCGGTTCGGGTTGGTTTGGTCGGCCAAAGAGGGTGTCCACCCTCTTGGTTTGGCCGGCCATTAAAAATGGAATAAACCAATTTAATTGGTTTAATTAATAAAATAAATCTAGCGCGATTTGTTTTATAAATTATGGATAAATAAATTTGTATAAAGAAATTTATATAAATAAATTTATAGAAATTTATTCTTTTTATGGAAATTAAAATGATCCATGAAATGGTTTATTTTAATTTTATAAAATCAATTATGAATTGATTTTTTCATAATAAGAAAGTTTATAAATTTCTTATAAAATTTATTCCATAATTAAAAGAGAGAATTATTTGTTTTATTATAAAGTTAGTTATAATAAAACTAGGCATAACGGAATTATTCATAAGAAAATTTATAAGATAAATTTCTTATGAAAATTAATTCCGTTAATTCCGTTAAAGAGGAGACTTAGCAAGGGAGAGGTTACTATATAAAGGAACCAAAGGCTAGCCTTGAATTCCAATCAAATGAGCAATCAAGAGATTAATCCTCTCCCTCTCTCTCTTATTCTCTCTTCTCTCTTTTCCCTTAGGGCCGACGCCCCTTAGGGCATCCTAGGGCCGGCGCCCCTACTTGAGAGCTAGGGCCGGCACTCCATCTCCTCCAAGTGGTTGCCGTGAGCCATCAAGAAGAAGGAGAAGCCAACCAAGAAGAAGAAGAAGCGGATCACCTCTCCTTCCTTCCCGGAATTTGGATTCCGATTCTTGGTGGTTAGTTTCCTATCTTTTCTCTTGTTCTTCTAGTTGTGCCTTCCGAGAATCTAGTAGTTCTCGTCGGCACAAAACTCGTGACTTTGCGAAGTCATCCCGAAGAGAACTCGGCGTGGACGCGAATAGAGGCGGAGCTTCCAAGGGACGCTACGGTTGGATCTCGTCCCTTACTTCGAGTTACGAGAGGTACTTAGTAAATTAGTTTACTTTTCTGCAAAGTTTTATTTTATGATTATGTCCACACACCATAAGGTTGCATGCTAGATACGTGGTTGAAATAATTTAGGAAATTATTTTATGCTAATTCTTCCGCTGCACGTAAAAAATTTAAAATTTTATGAACCCGTATCCTTGTCGACATGCACCCGGTCCCAACAAAAAGAGTATGTGTGTGGTAGTGACTTGGCCAAGAAAAAAATATAATTACAAGTCTTATGCTAAAACTTTACGTTTGCTACTTATGTGCCTAATGGATGGCTTATGTGACTTCATGACATGATGATAAGTATGATGATAATAATTCTAAGTTCCTATGTCACTATGTTAGGAAAGATAGTTAGGTGCATGTATGTGTAAGTTTAACTTATTCTACTGCATTACGATATTCACATGCCCCTACGTATGTTAGCGTAACGCCGCTTTATGAAAGGAAAAAAAAACGGGCGTTACAAGAACAAGTGTATGGGGGGTTAGTACACTGTGTTTAGGACCATTAGGGATTAAAAGAACCGATAATTGGGATATTATTGGGGTCTTTTTGATGTATGACAAAGGGGGAGAAGTGTTGGTTTAAGTTGGGAAACCAAACATTCCTTTACTAGAAACCCTAGGTTTAGGGGGAGCTAAGATAAAGGGGGAGCATGGTTGCTCCATTCTTGGCATAAGGGGAACCTGGGAGAGGTTCTTAAAAAGTCTTTGTAAGTCCAATGTAAGGGGAGCTTGGGAGAAGCTTTAAAAAGCTCGTTTTGTTGAAAATTCCTAACTTTGGAAAGTTAGGTGTGGAAAAGTCCTAACTTGGAGGGTTAGGTGTGAAAAACTCCTAACTTGGAGGGTTAGGTGTGGGGAGCCTTGGGATAGGTTTTAAAAAGCCCGTTTCGAAAAAATCCTAACTTGGAGGGTTAGGTGTAGGATGCCTTGGGATAGGATCCATCCATGTATTTCATATGAATTGATATTGCTATTGACTACTATTTTGCTTTCCCTAACATAAATGTATTGCCAAACATCAAAAAGGGGGAGATTGTTGAGGCAATCTGTGGTCCGGAGTGACCAAGTGTTTTGATGTTTGAGCAAAGGGTTTAAGTTAGGTTTACCCTTGTGTTCTTATATGTGTATGTTGAGTGTGCAGGTTGCACAGGTTACACATATAGACTTGACTGGACGGCCTCGGTATGGTGAAGGGTGGCATGGAGACAAGCTGAAGGCTTATGTGCACCCAAGGGACCTTGGAGAGCAGGGACGATGAGCTGATGGGTGCGGACTTCGAGGCATGCATGAAGGATGGCATGGAGGCAAGCTGGAGGCTTGCGTGCATCTGAGGGATGGGAGCCAAAGATGAAGAGGGCGCGAAGGAAATAGTCGAGGCTGCGGAAGAGGAGTTAGTTGAGTTGTGAGGGTACGAGTGCTGTGTGATTGTACTTGGGAAGTCCTAGGGTTTGAGTGCGGAATGAAATGTAGTGAAATGTACTCAGGGAGTGTAACCCTAGGCTTAGAAAGGGACCAGTCGACTGCCCTGGGAGCAGTCGACTGGTAGCGGCTGGTGAGCTTGCAGAATTCGAACGTTGGGGTGTCAACGGTCGAATTTTAAGTGGGGCAGTTGACTGCCCTGGGAGCAGTAGACTGCCAGCGAGGGTTTTCATCCCGAGTTCTATTTAAATAGAACTCGGTTTGGGCTGAGACACTTGACGAAACAAGCTTGGTTAAGGCTTGTTAGTAGTCTTCGGTGCTCAGAGTGTTGTCCGAGTTTGTGGCGAGGTTTCTCCACCCACAAGGAGCGACAAGGGCTAGCCGGAGGTTATCCGAGCAGTGATCCATCGACGGATTCTTGGATTAGTCACCCGTCCGGGGTGGATACCAAGTAAATCTGGTTTGTTAGCATTGTCTTTATTGTTAGTTTCATTGTTGTTTGTATTTCCGCTGCGTAAACTAACAACGTAGGTGAAAAGAATCGAAAAACGCTATTCACCCCCCCTCTAGCGTATGGAATCGATCTAACAGGATCATGTCCTAAAGATGATGACTCACCTCAATGAGATTGTTGTACTGGGAGCACAGATCGACGGGGAAAACCACGTCGATATTATACTCCTATCTCTGCCTAGGAGTTTTGAGCAGTCGGGCTCAACTATAATATGAACAAACGTGAGTATACTTTGGGTGAACTGCTAGGAGAACTCCAGGCGGCAGAGGGCCTCTTTCGTCAGAACTCACAGGCCTTGGTTACTCAGAAGGTTTCTACTTCTATACCAAAGGTAGGAAGAAGAAGAAACAAGGTGGGTTCAAGAAGGCAACAGCATCGCAGGGACCACGGACTGGCGTGAAGAAGCCAAAAGGCAAGTTCTTCATGTGTAAGCAAACTGGACACTGGAAGGCGGACTGCCCCTGTCGTCAAGACAAAGGTATTTCTTCGTGCTTAGTCGTTGAATCATATTTAGCGGTGCTATCTACTAGTACCTGGTGTGTAGATACGGGAGCCACTGACCATGTTTGCAATACTTTGCAGGAGTTCCAGGAAACCCGACGGCTAGCTGATGGAGAAATCGTGGTCTACATGGGCAATGCTACGGACGTGGCAGCAGTTGCAGTGGGAGTTTTTCATTTGTCTTTTGAGAGAAATAAAGTGTTGGTTCTGAGAGATTGCCTATATGTACCATCATTTAGAAAGAATTTAATTTCATATTCTAAGTTAATAAAGGATGAATATTCTGTTGCTTTTAATAACAAAGTTGTTATAAAAAGAAATAGAGAGATTATTTGTTCGGTTACTATGGTTGGCAATCTATACACTCTAGAACCAAAGACTCCCACGATGCAAACTGAGGTTAATAGCTCATCGTCTAACCTAAATAAGAGAAAGGAACCTTCACAGATGAATCAAACGTATCTTCGGCACCTTAGGCATGGTCATATTAACCTTAGTAGGATTCAGAGGTTGATAGCTGATGGGCCCTTGGGTTCATTAGTGGTGGAAGACTTCCCAACCTGTGAGTCTTGCTTGGAAGGTAAGATGACCAAGAGGCCTTTCAAGGCTAAGGTGTATGGGGCCAAAGATGTATTAGAACTGATTCATTATGATTTGGGTGGTCCTATGTCAATCCAGGCTAGAGGTGACTTTGAATATTTCGTCACTTTTATTGACGATTATTCAAGGTATGGATACATTTACCTGATGTGCCGCAAGTATGAATGCTTTCATAAGTTCAAAGAGTTCAAGGCTATTGTGGGAAAATATCGAGGTAAAAGTATCAAGATACTACGATCTGATCGTGGTGGCAAGTACCTCTTTGGAGAGTTTAGGACCGACCTATCAGAAGCTGGGATTCAGTCCCAGCTGACTGCACCCGGGATGCCCCAACAGAACGGTGTGGCAGAAAGAAAGAATAGGACTCTTATGGAAATGGTTAGGTTAATGATGAGCTATTTTGACTTACCTGATTCGTTCTGGGGATATGCTCTGGAAACGGTAGCGTATATACTGAACTTGGTTCCATCTAAGTCAGTCCCTTCTACTCCCACAGAGCTGTGGACTGGGCGCAAGCCCAGTCTAGGATATGTTTGAATTTGGGGTAGTCCAGCACATGTGCTGAAGGGAGATACTAATAAGTTGGAATCTCGTACGAAGGTACGTTTGTTCATAAGCTATCCTAGAGGAACGAAGGATGTTCTGTTCTATAGTCCTAAGGATCAGAAGGTAATCGTTAGTACGAATGTCAGATTCTTAGAAGAAGACTATGTGATGAATCATAAGCCCAAGAGTAGACTAGTGCTTGAAGAGTTAAGAGGGGGCGTCCCGACCTTAGGACCAATTGTACAAAAGGACATACCACAAGTCACTGCACCGTGTGTCACAGAGGATACACAAGTGGTACCTCGTCACAGTGGGAGGGTTGTTAGACAGCCTGAAAGGTTCATGTTTTTGGGAGAGTCTTCGGACTTAGTCTCTGGTAAACATAAACCGGATCCCTGGACCTATGACGAGGCCCTCCATGATAAGGATGTTGATTTTTGGCAAAGGGCGATGAACTCTGAGATAAAATCTATGAATTCTAATCATGTCTAGGAGCTAGTAGAACCACCCAATGGTGCAAAAGCCATTGGATACAAGTGGATCTACAAGAGAAAGAGAGGGTCGGACGGGAAGGTTGAGACCTTCAAAGCTAGGCTTGTTGCGAAAGGGTACACTCAGAAAGAGGGTATCGATTATGAGGAGACCTTTTCGCCAGTAGTCATGCTTATGTCTATCTGGATTCTCTTAATTATTGCAGCTCATATGGACAATGAGGTATGGCAGATGGACGTCAAGACAGCTTTCCTTAACGGAAGTCTTGAGGAGACCATCTACATGCAGCAACCAAAAGGATTCATTGAAAAGGGCAAAGAACATCTAGTATGCAAGCTTAATCGGTCCATCTATGGATTGAAGCAGGCTTCGCGATTTGGAACATCTGCTTTGATGAAGTAATCCAGTCATATGGATTTACTTATAGCCCGGATGAGTCATGTGTATACAAGAGATGTGACGGAAATGTAGTGGTGTTTCTTGTACTTTACGTAAATGATATTTTGTTAATTGGCAACAATGTCAAAGTGTTATCAGACATAAGGGTCTGATTGTCAAAATAGTTTGATATGAAGGACTTAGGAGAAGCGGGACATATCCTTGGGATCAAGGTCATAAGGGATCGCCAGAAAAGGATGTTTTGCTTATCCCAAGCTTCATATGTTGACACTATCCTGGCTCGTTTTAGCATGGAAAACTCCAAGAAGGGTTTCCTACCCTTCAGGCATGGAATTCCTCTATCCAAGGAGATGTGTCCGAAAACATTAAAGGAGATAGAGGAAATGAAGGCAGTTCCTTATGCCTCGGCAGTAGGAAGCCTCATGTATGCTATGTTATGCACGAGACTAGATATCTATTTTACCGTGGGCATGGTTAGCAGATATTAGAGTAACCCTGGACAGGGACATTGGACTGCGGTAAAGCATATATTGAAATACCTGAGACGGACTAGGGATTATATGCTGGTTTATCGGGCAGACCAATTAGTTCTTGTGGGTTATATAGACTCAGATTTCCAGTCAGACAGAGACAAGAGTAAATCTACCTCAGGGTTTGTGTTTACTTTAGGAGGTGGAGCCATTGTTTGGAGGAGTGTCAAGAAGAAATGCGTGGTGAACTCCACCATGGAAGCTGAATATGTGGCTGCCTCAGAGGCAGCCAAGGAAGTTGTATGGCTCAGGACCTTCATCATGGACTTGGATGTGATTCCTGGTTTGCCTAGATCTATCACAATCTTTTGTGATAACAGTGGTGCATTTGCAAACTCGAAGGAACCACGAGCCCATAAGGCGAATAAATACATAGAGCACAAGTACCACCTGATACGAGAAATCGTAAAGCGAGGAGAAGTGGCTGTCGCCAAGATTGCATCAGAGGACAACCGGGCAGATCCTTTAACGAAAGCTCTTCCAACTAGAGCTTTTGATAGGCATGTGGAAGATATGGGAGTCAGATGTATGGCAGTGAGAGAACAACAATGTCTTTAAGTATAAGTGGGAGATTGTAAGATGTGTATACTGAAAGACATGAATTTCTTTATATGAGCATCTTCATTTTGAAAAGAGAATCACAACTACACTAGGTGCCTGTTTACATTAGTACATCCATGAAGTCCAATTACTTTGTATTGTAGATAACATGGTGTGTGGTGTCACACGGAAGATCATGTTATCAGTTCCTTCCCTAGTATAAGTAAAACCTCACAACCGAGATGGAATTGGACAAACCATCGGGATGGTTGTAGTGTAATTAGGTGTGGTTGGTCTTGACCATAGAATTACACTAGTGTGCTTTGAGTACATTGAGCAGGATCAAAACCAGAGGTTATCCAATTTGTACTGGCTTTATAATTGGATAGGACCTTAGATTTTATTATGGAGTATGATCCCTTAATCCCGATATAGTAATGGGTATGTATTATTAATTATTATTTCTTTGATTCACAATGGGCGAGATTTATTCTGTTAGATTGATAGGTCAGGTAAGTTGGGAGATAATATTAATAATATGGTGTGTCGTTGATTGTTGACAGAATCCTTGTCCTGGTGAGTCGGGATGATGATGCCCCCTTGATGAGCTCATAAGGATCATCATGTTAAACCCTGCAGGTGGATTTGATCCGGTATGATGATAATGTTGAGTGGTACTAATCAAGGGTCCATGTAACGCCCCAAATTTTCCACTCTAGCCTAGTAATAATGGAACATGTGGCCAAGAATAATATTATGAATTTAGGGGGAAAAGTTGCCAATAAAGAAATGTTAGACATTATCTTGACACGTAGTGGGTGTGTGATAATTATGCTTAGGTATTATATTTAATGTTATGCTTAAGTATCCTACACATGTATGAATGAATAATGAAATGCATATGCATGTGTATGAATTAAATAAGTAGCATTCTCTAGGTGGGCTTTGGTTATGCATGCTTGGAAAAAAAATAATAAAAGGAAGAGAAAGCAAAAATAAGAGGAGGTGCCAAGGATTGAACCTTGGACCTCAAAGGAAAGCAAAGCCTTAAGAATATTCATGTAACCAATTCACCTAGCAAGGGAGTGTTATTAGAAGAGGATGGGGAATTATAGATAAGTGGGAAAGAAGATGAAGAGACACAAGAAAATTGAAGAGACACTATTAAAGAGGTGCTTGCCTCTTTACTCACCATAAAAGGGTCATGAAGAGGAGGAAATGCCTAGGCATTTCGACCAAGAAACCTTTCCCCTTTCTCTCCACCAAACTCTTCTCCTTCCTCCTCTCCCTCACTGAAATTCTAGAGCCCCTTGCAGCCCAAAACCGAATCACAAACCTAGAGAAACCGAAAGAAGAAAAGAAGAGAAGAACAAGAGGATTGCTAGAGTTTAAGAGGTCCTTTCTTCTCCAAAATTTGGAGATCTTTTGGGAACATAAGCACAAGTAGTAAGACTCCCTCACCTACAACATAATGGCTTTTTTATGTGTTTTTATGATTTTTATGTTTGCTTGTGATGTTGGGTGAAAGAGAATGGAAGAAAACCTTGAGGGAAGTTTCGGCCCTAAAGGGGTACCCCCCTTTTCTATGTCCAAAATTTAAAGGAAGAGTCCATGAAATTGTTACTACCTTTTTATAATGAATATATGATGGATACATGGTGTTTGAATGCCCTCCATGATGTAAAGGACTTGGAAGAATTCGGCCAAGTCATGAAATGGATAAATGTTGATGCATGAAGTAAGCTATTGTTCTAATGATTGTTTCCTTGCTATATAAATGTTTTAGGCCAAGAAATTTGGTGGAATCTATGCTAAGGGACCCCTATAACATTCAGCCAAGGGACCTTAAATTATGCCTTAAAACAGATTTTTATAGACCTTCATGAAGTTATAGTTAAATCAAGTGATATGCATGTGATTGAGTGTTTTATTTCATGATAAAAATAATTTATACCTTAGGGTCAGAACCTTACCTAACTTGTTTGAGCCTAATCTCATGCTTCATTCTATGTATTGATGTTTAGGAAAATGTTACATGTACCCATATGCATGATAATCCAAGTAGAACTCTAGATCATACACCTAGACTAGTGTTTGGTGAAGTACAAACTACTTTTGCACTTGTGCATGAATTCTTATGAAAAATATGCTTTTATTCCCATGTTATGTGAATGATTATGCTATGAAATCCCTGCTGTGAGTTTCGACAAATTACAAGAATAAGGGTTAAGAATAGGCTTGAGTACAAAGCATGTCCCTAAACTAGTGTTTAATGAAGCCTAGACTACCTTTATGCTTGTATATGACCTTAATGGTAAAATATGTTTTTGTTTACATGTTATATGAACTTTTATACCATGTTATACATACTGTGAATTTTGACCAATTACTAAAATAAAGGCTAAGAATAAGTTCAAGTACAATTCATGCACCTAAACTAGTGTTTAGTGAAGTCTAGACTACCAGTGTACTTGTAAATGACCTCTTATGTAATGTATGTTTTTATTTCCATGATTATATGACTTTTATGCTATGATATCCTTGCTATGAAGTTTCGGCCAGCATGTATTAAGATGAGAAAAGAAAGATTAAACTAACATATTGCCTTGATTAAGACAAGCATGTTATATGTATGATGTATTGATGAAACTAGCATGATGGTTGCTTCACTTACATGTGTTAAAAGAAAGGTCCTTCCATGTCTTGCTATTTATGCTAATGATTATGCCATGAAAGTATGCTTATGTTTATAAATGATTGAATGCCTATAGTACATGCAATATGAAAGAAAAAGAAAGAATGCACGTTCTATATATGAAAGTATGCTTATGATTATGAATGATTGAATGTCTATAGTACATGCAATATGAAAGAAAGAAAGGAATGCATGTTCTATATGATAGAAAGAAAGAAAAGAAAAGAATGCATATATGTATTTTACTTTAAAGAATGGCTTGTACCGGGTCTTGAAAAAGATCCACGGTTCTGGACTACCGAAGTTGTCCCTAGGCTGAATGATAGTAAGCCTAGAATGTAGACCCCTGTAGGTCAGGATTTGCTACCTCGCATCCTACATAGGGGTATACGCGCGAAAGAAAGAATGGGTACAAAGCCGGGGACCCCAAAGAAGATGATGTATATGATTTTAAAGTATTATTTACTATGTTTTCTAAAGAGCATCCTAAATGTTTTTACAATGCATATGTTCTATGTTTATATGCCTTTATATGTTTATATGCCTTATGTATTTTTATGCTATGCATAAGATGTTATATGTCTCTCAAATGCATGTGACGTATGGATTTAGTGAGTAGGAAAGAGCTTACTAAGTTTCATACTTATAATTTGTTTGCTTATGTTGCAGATCAACATAGAAATTACTAAAGAAAGGGAAGCTGCAGGAAGGGCTAATGTGTGTGGTGTGACTTGACTGATCGATCCACTTTAGTGTCATCTATAGACTTAGTTCTTATTTCTAATAAGACATATGTTGCTACTTTATGCATGATACTTGCTAGTTCTTTGGAGTTTATTTAAGTATGGATACTATTAGATGTTATATGGTGTTATTACTTCCATATCGTTGCATATGCTTTTAGTTATGTTTCATTTTCGCTGCAATGTACGCAATGATATAAGTAAGTAAGAAAAAAAAGGGTTAAAGGTAACGCGCCGCCTAACGGTAAGGGGCGGGCGTTACAGTCCAGAAGTTAATTAATTTGAATTGTCAGTAAATTAAATTAATTAATGGGCATTCGATATCTTAAACATGGGGGGATGGATGTACTCATAATAGGTGGAGCCCATATGTAAATATAGGGCTTGGTGAGGAAGTTCAATTAAGATCCTTTAGTGGAATGGATCTTAATTAATGGATCGGGTTTAGATCCATTGGTGGGCCAAGATCCAACTCCTCCTCTTGGTCCCTACCTTAGTCCTATATAAATCCCATGGGATCAAGAAACCAAGACTAATCAATTAATAATCAACTCAAGGATTTTCTCTCCTCTCCCTCACCTTCTCTCTCCTAGGGTAGACGGCGAGCACAAGAGGAAGAGAGGCTTCCTCTCTTCCTTGTTTTTCCTCCATTCTCTTGGTTGTTGGCTCAAGGAAGAAGGGAGTCCTTCTCTTCTCTTGACTGGTTCGATCATGAGGAGGATAGGAGGGGTTGCAGCTGGTCGGCGGTGCACTAGGAGGCGGCGGCGCAAGGTAATTCCGGTGGTGCCGCAAGCTTGAGGTGAGGGGAGATTTCCGACCGATTGAGTTGGGAAAGGGAGCTCTTTCTTCTTTTCTTCTTCTTCTCCATCATCCCCTCGAAGCTGCCCTTGTGGCCAGCGGACTTGGCAGCCAAGAGAAGCCGGCGCCGCAAAGGTGGGAGGAGGTCTTGCCGGTGGTTCCAAAACCCTAGAGTTAGGGTTTTTGGTTGGCGTGGAGAAGTGATTGATTGGTTGCCTTGGTGATCTTGGTTCCCGGTAGATCGTCACCCACACAACATCCGGGAAGGGAGTGGGACATATGATAGAAGGTCGCGAGGTAATCGGGAAGGTATAATCTCTTCCCAAGCTCCTTTGTTTAATTTCTGCCTTGATTACTTACCTCGTCATTTCATGTTAATTAGTTAATTATTTTGATTGTTTGTCATGGTTTATAATTAACTAATTGGACCCCGACCATAAACACAAAAGTCGGCAATCCACTCGTTGCCTTTTCCGCGGTCGAACGGTTAAGCAAATTACAAGGCTCGATCTTTGTGATTGGCCAAGTTGCAATTTGGATCGTTCGATACGATGACGAGATGGTCGTTGCGAGACGGGTTTCCATTCAGATTAATTTTTAATCCGTAGACATGGAGAGGTCTCTCGAGGACGACCAAGTCTTCGCTAAGGAAACTCGCCAAGCCATACCCTACATCCACGACCAAGACTTATTGCCCAACCCTTGGTCAGGTCTTCGGTGCCTAGCCCTCGATCAAGACTTATTGCCCAATTCCATGAACTAGGACTTCATGCCTAGCTTACCTAGCACTTTTCCTGCGCACTTTAACAAATTCATTAGATCACAATATAACTTTAACTTATGAACCCTTTGCTATTATCAAAACACAGGTTCGATCTTGGTGCTTCCGGCACCAACAAGAAGGGCATGTGCAACCTTGATCAAAGGTGAAGGGCCGGCGCATCAAGAAGAAGGAGAAAGGAAGAAGAAGAAGGGTTTTTTTTGGTGGCTTTAATTCTTGGAAGATCATCACCCACACGACGTCCAAGAAGGAGGATAGGAATACAATAGAAGGTCAAGAGGTATACTTTGTTTTTCATTCCATTTTATTGTATTCTTACTTCTCTTGGATCCAGAATTAAACACAAGAATCGGCGATCGAATCTCCATCTTCTATTCCGTTGCTAATCGATAAGGAGTTTGATTACTTGAACAACAAGTTTGTTCAAGTGATCGCTCAATCGAAAAGCAAGATAGATGAAGTAAGTCATTCGGGAAGTTTTCATTCTCTATCCAGATTAGTTCTAATCTATAGAATTTTAATCTAGGGATATAGGGTGGAATCTCAACGCCAACAATTGGTATCAGGGCCATGGTTTCCGGTTCTGTGTGTTTTGGATTCGGTTACTTTCATGCTTTTCATATATAATTTAGGTCAAATAATAGTAGGATGTGCAATAGGCTAACTTTGTGGTTGCAGGCATAAGATCTAACTATTATGGCTATGTGTTCTGTATGATGATTGTGTGATTGTATATTTGAATCCTCAGTGTTGACGAGGCCATTTGTATTTAATTGTAATTAAATACAGTAATGTTAGCTGCTTAGTTTTAATTTACTTTTCGATCTAGATTTTATGTAAACTCCTTTGTAGAGTATAGAATCGATGGATATAAATTAAATTTTTTTCTCGGCTCGAGACCCTGCTTGCGGGTTAATAAAACTATTTGATAGAATTAAATTGATTTACTAAGGATGATGATGCACTATACTAACACATGAGTTTATATTGTGGGTTTCTGTTTAAGGAAAAGCAAATGTTTAAGTCTGGGGGTGTGATGTACGTAGATTATATATGATTTTATGCATTATTTGATGCACATCTACATATATTTCATGAGCATGATCTATATTATCACACCCTATTTCTTTATGATTTCGCTACTTTTACTATCTTGGTTCGAAGAACTATTCTTTATTGTTTTTCATTGATAGGATGGGTTTTCGGAGAAAATATAGAGCAATAGATCAAGTTTGAAGAGAATTCAAAGTGGTCGTGCCTCTCCCAATGCTCAACGTAGAAATTATCCTGATGTGTTCGTGTTCCTTGGGCCAAATGGGGGTCCAGATCATGCCAAAATGGAACCAAATTTCATCCACATGACTAGGATAAGCTAAAGAACATGACCATGCTTATTTCCCATTTTCTACAGAATTCTACATGGCATGGCCATGCCATTTGGGCACCGTTGTGTGGAATTCCAGATAGCACTGCGGAGCGAAAGTAAAACAGCCATAACTTTTTGGTTGGTTGGAGTTGTGGGACGTTCCAAAATCAAACTAAAGAGGATTTCAAGATCTACAACTTTACTTCAGAAATTATCCCGTGAAAAGCAGATCTTGGGGGTGCACAACCATGCCTATCCCAGACATGGTCGTATGTCAAGGCAAACCTAGACTGCTCTGCGACAGATTTTGTAACGGCCATAACTTCTTGCTCGTTTGGAATCTTGGGATGTTATCTACATCAAAATTAAAGAGGACTTCAAGATGTGCACCTTCTCTAAGATTTCAACCCAAGTAAATAACTTCTTGACATGTAAATAGGGGAGTGTATATTTGTACACCCATGAGAAAGGCACATGGCCAGGGGTGTGTAGATTTGCTTAAGTTGTGCAAATCCGTACGACCTATGCAGTTTGGTCGTGTCATGCATGACATGGCCATGCAGATCTGTATTGCCTGTGTTGTTTGGCCATATGGTGCATGGCATGACCGTATAGATTCACACGACCCATGCTGCGGGAAGCTAGGTGTTGCACCCCCTTGCTATAAAAGTGGATTTTTCAACCCTTTTGAGCATCTTTGGCCTAGGGCTTTGGTCTATTTCCTTGGGAAAGGTTTGAAGGATAGTCTAGGCGTGCTAGAGGGGGGGTGAATAGCACTTTATCGTCATTTGATCTCTACAGAGTTGTTAGCGCAGCGAAAATAATAATATGCAAAGTAAATAAGAAACAAACAATGCTAACAACCTGATTTACTTGGTATCCACCCCGGTCGGGTGACTAATCCAAGAATCCTTCGGTGGATCAACCCCCGGATAACCTCCGTCTAGATCTGTCACTCCTTGTGGGTGGAGAAACCTCGCCACAACACTTCGGACGCTTTCTGATCACAATAGACTACTAACCCACTTTATCCAAGCGAGTTTCGTCAAGCAAGTTAGTAGGAAACGAGCCCCTTTAAATAGGGCTCGAATCTGAAACAGCCGCTACCAGTTGACTGCCCCTGGGGCAGTCGACTGGTCCCACTCAGATTCGACCATTACAGTACAACGTTCAAATCTGCCAGGCTGTTCTAGTCAACACCAGTCGACTGGTACACACCTAAGCCTAGGGTTTTACTTAGCCCCTGAGTACATACACTCATATTCAGACCCTTACGACTCAGTTGGCTCTTCACCAGCTGTCTTAACTGTTGCCTTCACGCCCTCTTCATCTTTGGCCCTCGCCCCTCGGATGCGCACGCAAGCCTCCAGCTTGCCTCCATGCCACCCTTCACGTACGCCTCGAAGTCCGCGTCCCTCGGCTCATCATCTCTGCTATCCAACGGTCCCTCGGATGCGCACGCAAACCTTCAGCTTGCCTCCATGCCACCCTTCACCTAAAGATATCAACTAAGTCCATGTGTACCTGTACACCTGCACACTCATGTACACATATGAGAACAACACAAATCCTCACTTAACCATATTGCCCACACATCAAAATATCATGATCCTCCAGATCATCTCAGGGCCGATTGCCCCAATAAGGTTCTCCCATCTAGGGGAGACCCTAGAGCCATGTCGTCGCCTCCTCCATGATCTATTCTCCTCCGGAGTGAGGCTCTAAGAAGACCTGCACCTCAACGATAAGTATCCTCTTCTCTCTTTGTTTAGAGTTGTAGGGGCTATTTAACTTGTCTTCTTATTATTTCTTTCTTTGCAATGGAGTAGATTCTCCATATCTAGGATGCAGAGAGTAGTTAGGATATGATGATTTTGTATGAACTATATATTTGTGCATTTCCTTGTTCAATGAAATATTCATGCCTTATTTTATGTATATTATGCCTTATATGTATTTGTTGAAATACTTGTGTGGTAAATACATGTAATTGTGAGAGTTTGACCACTACGTAGAGGGAATGCCCGAGATTATATGACCGGGGAGCCTTCATGATAGTGATTACCTTTAACCGGATATCTCAGGTATTGCCTCAAAATGGAGACAAATTCTTTAGAAGAGATTAGCTAACACTACTTAATGGATTTCTCTCTATCCCGTATTAGGAAGTGTTTAGCGTAACCTAATGACGTATGACTGGGGGCCCTTCGTGACAAAGGGTTACCTTTAATTGTACTTTCTATGTTACCTTCTCTACTTAATGACATTGGATGCTCAAGGGGGAAGTATGTAACACCCCAAATTCGTCAATGTGAAATCATGACAATGTATGAAAATGGTTATAATGAAATGATATAAATTTCATGCAATCACATGCTATGAAATGTCATGAATACATGAAATATTATATTCATGAAATATTATTATCATGAAATATTAGCATGAGATATTATATTCATGAAATATTATTATCATGAAATATTATATTCATGAAATATTATTATCATGAAATATTAGATTCATGAAATATTATTAATATTATGAAATTTCATGATGGGCTTGGCTTAATGGGCTTTGATATGGGTTAGTGCAAACTGCGATAAAAAGAAGAGCTAGAAAGGAGGAAGCAAGGATTGAACCTTGAACCTCCTAGTTGCACTCACCATGTCATAACCAATGAACCAAGCAATATTTCATGTAGAGAGAATAAGAAACATTCTTGTTAAATCGAGGGAAGCGAAGAGACATGCCTCTTCATGAGAAGAGTATAAATAAGAGAGGGGGAAAGGAAGTTACACTTTTTCCTTCTTCTTCCCCACTTCATTTTCGAAAAAACAAGAAGACTTCTCCCTTTCCATTTTCGAAAACATCATCCTAGGGTTCTAACCCTAGGGTAATTGCAAGAGGGAGAGTCCAAGTGCCATTGCTCTCTACCAAGACCAAGGAACCTAGAGGAAAATTTGGAAGAAAAGGGATTGTCATATACCCTCCAAGTCTAGGGTACCCTACGGTTTAAGAGAAGGCGAAATTCCAGCGCTAGGATGTAAGTGTCCTCTCGCCTGCAACATAATTGCTATTGAATGGTTACTTGTTTCATCCTTTTGAAAATTCACAAGAACTTCCCTAGTGGAAGTTTCGGCCACCTCTTGTAAGGGGGTCCAAGAGAAGGTTTTTGATCATACTTTGATGCATGCTAGTACCCCTAGGAACTTTATACTCATATGTGATGTTTCCAAATTTTTGGAAAGACAAAAGTTAGGGTTTGGTGCCTTACAACTTTCGGCCACCACCCATTCATGGGCCTTGGTTGCTTCTTGATGCATAAGGATACCCCTAGGAACTTAGGGTATGGATGTGTATTGTTTTCCAAATGTTTGAGAAGACAAAATTAGGGTTTGGTACCCTATATAAGTTTCAGCCAAGGGAGAAGAATTTGGGCTTTTGAGTTGCTTGATATCCTATTATGTTTCCATGATTAGTAGTGTAGATGAAGTGTTTGTGTAAATGTTTGTGTGAAGTTTGAATCTCAAAAACCTAGCCTAGCCATCCCATGAGTTTCGGCCACCCCTTGTAAATTAGGGTTAGTGGAAGCTAACCTCACTTTGAGGTTTAAACCATGTTTCAATTGTTAACATGAAAAGTGCTTGAGGTGTTTGTAAGAATGCTTGAATGAATGCTTGATTGGAAAACCAAACTCCTTTACTTGTGAGTTTCGGCCAACCCTAGTTCTAGGGTTGGGAAGTACCTAATGAGACCATGAAGCATGCTACTACATATGTGATGTGTGTATAATTTATGTGACCTATCTTGTTAGGTATAAAAGCATGCCTTATAGCCCATGGGGCACCTTGATGATATGAACATGATGTGTTTGATAATATGCTTGAAAAAGGATACTCTATTGAAATTGGGATCAAGAGCACCCGAATGTGTGGTGTGTCCCTAGGGGATCAAGAGCACCCTGGATGAGTGGTGTGTCCCTTTAAGATGTGATTAAGAGTACCCTTAGGCATATACATATATGAGTAATTGCATGATAAATTACTTTACTTTGAAAGTTGTGTACCCGACTCGGAAGGGGGTCGTTAAACAAATCCAATGTGCATGTTAACTGAAGGTCATGGCATTGGTAGGACGGAAGGGTCCTGCTCTAATTAGATTGGTGGCTCGCTACCCCAATTTATTAGGGAACGCGCTTGATGTGGTACTACAACTGGGCCCTAGATGATGATATGATATTTTTAAGTACTTACCTTTATGGAACCTTTTGAAAAACATTTCTAATTATGTGATAATCTTGTTCGGTAAAGTACTTAGAGATATTTGATGTGATGCTTATGATGCTTTGATGAGATGCTTATGATGCTTATAATCTTGTTCTATCTTGATTACTGAGTACATGATATGATGTATCGATATGGTTTTGCGAGTAGGCCCGGATTCTTACTAAGCATGTTTTGCTTACTAGTTCATATTGTTTTTCTTATGCTGCAGATAGCGGTAAGAAATATTGAACTAAAGGAAGAGGTAGAGAGAAAGCTAGAGGATGTGTGTGGTGATGGCTCGGGAAAGAACGAAAGATTCTATCTACCTTGTTTTTGTCTAGAATCTAAACTGCTTCCAATGAAAGATTGAAATTGTATTGCTATACTCTGAATGTGTGATGATCATGACTACTCGACTGTGATTAAGTTAGAGATATGGAACCTATGTCATGCTAGATAACACTATCATTAATGTCTAAACTTTGTAGTATGCATGCTAAGTAAAATGCTAGACATTTACTATTTTCTGTTTCTTATGAATGCTTCTTTTGCATGTATCTAAGACTAGATAACTCTTGCTATATTCCTACTTGAGATTCCATGCTATAGTGTGTTAAATGATCTTCCTATTAGGTTGTAAATGCATGTAGATATAAAAGAAATGAAAAACCTTGCTTGGTAAATTAGTCTTCAATAAGCATGCTTACTACACATCTTTTATTGTAACTGTTTTGTTTGGATATACATGCTTAAGATGATAAATGATTTGGATGTATGGACCCGTAACCCCGCCTTAAGGGTAGATATAAGGACGGGCGTTACAAAGTACTTCGATGCACTTCTGCAGGGTTTACACCGGTACTTAGTTAGGATCTCTACGGATGCATAAACATGGAGATTAGGATATGAATAATCCATAGGGCGTCAATTAGCATTGTAGCGAAATTGAAATCCTAAATTCTACCCATTCAACCCTTCCTTAAAGATCAACTCTCTCCCTTTCTCTCTCTCTCATCTCTCTTAAGCAAGCTTTCGCAACCAAATCTATGATCGTCTAGATAGCTTATCTTTGGATAATCAATTAGTGTTTAATCAATAGTTCCTATGGATCGATATTTTATTACTTGACAATATTTTCGTGCACTTGCGAATCCTACATCAGTTATAGACTCGAGCAAGATCGATTCAAATTAAGCTCAAATCTAGGTTTAAAAGAGGGATCAAACCGGGGCCAATCTAGACTGTCTATCCAAGAATCTAAGCCATTTATCATGATCTAATCCATCCATGCTTAGGGAAAGTAGCTCATAATAATAGATCAAAATTTGAAGCTTTTAATCAAGATCAAAATTGATCCGACTGTTAATCAAGATGTAAAAGAATCCCAGCTGTCCACCCAAATATGAGATTAGATTTAAATTCTGTGAGGAGGTACAGTTGCCAGGGCGTTCGCTGGGGGATCGCGTTGGTGATCTTTTCATCTCCAAAGCCATCCATAACAACTCTACAGCTCCGATGATCTCTACCATCACTGGAGGTCAAGGGTTGCTTTCCTCTGGTGATCTCCCATCCACAAGATAAGGGGTTTCCCTACCTAGCCATCATCTTCTTCCGCCAACCT
Source organism: Boesenbergia rotunda (assembly GCA_024364735.1). Taxonomy (NCBI): domain Eukaryota; kingdom Viridiplantae; phylum Streptophyta; class Magnoliopsida; order Zingiberales; family Zingiberaceae; genus Boesenbergia; species Boesenbergia rotunda. Next base: position 146,291 of record JAGFNQ010001082.1, read on the forward strand.
CCTCGACTCCACCCTCCTCCATTGACGCCATTCCACAACTCGTGATAAATGGAAGATAAGGGATTCTCCTATCTTTAGCGATCCTTTATCTACAGTGGTCAAGGGTTCCCTTCCTCATCCATGCTTAGCTCTATCAAAACCTCTAGCCATCATCTTCTGCATCTCCTCAGTAGCTCTTCCTCGTGTATCCAAGCTTCACCCGATCCGGATCATTTGAAGTTTCATCACAACCACCAATTGCGTTGAGTTTATCTATTTATTGCTTTAGTTTGTTAGTTGTTGATTTCTTGAATGAATTGTTAATGAGATGTAATTGATTTGGATTCTCCATGTTTTAGGATTTCTTACATTAGGGTTGAATTGGCTGATGCTTATCAAGTGTTTGTTGAATCTCCTGAATATATTTTCATTACTTTGGTTCATTGCAATCTAGAGTGTTAACATTCCTATTGTCAGTTAGTGTTGAATTGTTGCTATGTTGCTAGTTTTTAAGTGGTTAGGTGCTCGTAGATTAGATCAACTTAGCATGTCTTTCTCATGGTTTCATAAATTTCCTTATGATATAGCTTAACAAGGTTCATTCTTATTAGATGCATTACTTCATGCTTGCCATTATTTTCGTCAAGTTGTAGATTTGTTTACATTCTTGTCAATTGTGTTCATTACTCTCTATTGTCCTTAAATTTTACAACATAAAACCAAACCCCCATTACCAATAATTTGATCCTAGATTTATCATATATTGTTTACATTCCTTGTAAGAGACGACCTGGGTTACTCTATACTATATTAGTGTAGAGGGGCTCGGTACTTTATTGTTTGTAAACGTGCAATAACAACATGTTTTATCAAATTGGCCCCATTGCTGGGGAGATTGTAGTGATATTTGATAATATAGGAATTGTTCTTTATTGTGAAAATAAAAAAAAATGTTTGCATGCTTTATGTCTTTTGTATCCATGTGCTTTATATTATATATTTCCTGTGTTTTTGATTTTGTTTGCTAGTGCTTCAAGTAAGACCAGGAACTCTTTCTTGAATGCAACATCGATCAGGATAACAGAACTCTTAGAGAACTCTAGACACCAGATTTGGCTGATCAGTCCTTTGCATCCAGTATCCTATGTTTGATGTGGACTTCGAGTTGATATATGAAATTATACCATCACTTCTAACATTTTATGGTTTTTCTGAGGAGGATCCAACTAGACATCTGTAGGAATTTCATAAAGTATGCTCAACCATGACACCATATGATATATCAGTAGAAGACATCAAATTTTGAGCATTTCAATTTTTACTAGCAAATATAGCAAAGGAGTGGTTTTATTGTCTTCCTCTTGGTTCTATTAGTAGTTGGCACGAGATGGGAAAATCATTTTGTTGAGATTCCTTCCGTCTTTTAGGACTGCAACTATCCAGAAGAGTATTCGTAGAGTTCAACAATACATGGGAGAAGCATTGCATTAATAATGGGAGAGATTCAAGGAACTTTGCTCTAGTTGTCTCCAACATCATATTTGTGAGTGATTGCTTATACAGTATTTCTATGATGGATTATTGTCGATGGACATGTACATGGATTATTGTCGATGGACATGTAAATGGTGGATGTAGCTAGTGGAGGCGCCTTGATTGACAAGACTCCTGATAATGCTAGGGAATTATTAGAAAACATGACCGCTAGTTCTCATCAATTTGGTAGTAGGCAAATCGAATGTGGGGACACACAATAGTAGAGTACTCAGCCTTTTCCAGCATATCAAACTCCACTGCAGGATAACTCGACGCCTACTCTATGAGATTATAGATGTTCTTGAGAAGATGGATTATACAGTTAGTGATAGTAATAATCCTAATTCCACTACTCTATGGGATCCTTCTAGTCTTTTATGTTGTGATGATATAGTTGTTGTTGATTCTAATTTTTCTAATATCATTGTTGCATATAATGTTGATGATGCATCTGTTACTAATGATGAAAGTGTAGGGACATACATAGTTGAGCAATGTCCTAAGAATCACCTACTTTAGTTACACCACCACCTGAACTAGATGTTGATGATGAGAGTCTAGGGACTTGTGCTGTGGAGGCAAGGACCCAAGAATCACTACCTTTGGTTGTACATCCACCAGAGCTTGAGCCTGAGGTGGAACCATTACCTTCTTGGTTTATGCCGAAGGGATGTCTAGTCGCATATGGAAAACCATTCCATGTCCACGGATTAAAATTTTAATCCGAATAGAGACCTATTTCCCAAAACGACTGTCTCATTGTCGTACTAATTGATTTGAGTTACTACTTTACTAAACTTGTTGTTCAAGCCTTGAAACTCGCCTAACCAATTAGTCGCGGAATAGACGACAAGCGGATCGTCGTTTTTTGTGTTTATCATTAGGGTCCAAGATAATTAATTATCATAATTAATTAACAAATAATTAATGAACAAGATAATTAATAATCAACACATGAAATAATAGAAATCAAAGGAACCAAAGGAGAAGTTATACCTTCCCTTTTACCTCGCGATCTTCTATTGTATGACCTTCCCTTCTTGGACGTCGTGTGGGCGATGATCTAACAAGAACCGAAGTCACCAAGGCTCGCTCTTCTCCCTCTTGTGCTTACGCCAACCACCAAAAGGAAGAGCACCTTCTTCCTTCTACACCTTGCGCCGATCACCAAAAGGAAGACACCCCTCCTTGCGCCGACCCTAAGGGATGTAGAGTGGAAGGAGGAGGAGAAGAAGGAGAAGAAGAAGAAGAAGAAGAGAAACAAGTCTCTTCTTCACCAAAACCCAGCCGCCTATCCTCTTTCTTTTCTTCTTGCTTGCGGCGCCAACTCCACCAAGAAGAATCTTCTTCTCCTCAACCGGCCACTTCCTCTTCTCCTTCTTATTGCCGCGCACCACGAAAGGAAGAGAAAGATTCCTCCTTGTCCTTGTGATTACCGGCCAAGAGGTAGGGAAGAGGATGAGAAGAGAAGAAGGAGAGATCCTTCCTCTCTTGTTGGCCCCGGTTGACCTAGGAAGAGAAGGGAGAGAGAGAGGATGAGAGAAGAGGCCAGGGTTCTCTTGGATTTTGATGCCTTGGTCTCATGACTCCATGGGTATATATAGGGCTACAATAGGGACTATGAGGAGGGGTTGGGGCTTGGTCACCCAATGGATCAAATCTCGATCCATTAATGAAGATCCATTCCACTAAAGGATCTTCATTGAACTACCTCACCAACCCCCATATTTAAATATGGGCTCCACCTATTATGAGTACAAGTATCTCCCCGTGTTTAAGATATCAAATGCCCGTTGATTAATTTAATTTACTGACAATTTTAATTAATCAATATCTAACTCCTTGAGTAGTACCACTCAATTTTATCATCATGTCAGACCAAGTCCACCTGCAGGATTTAACATGATGAACGTTATGAGCTCCTCAAGGGGACATCATCAACCCGACTCACCAGGACACGGTTTCCTTTTATAATCAATGACATACTATGTAAATAATATTATTTCCCAACTTACCGAGCCAATCGATTTAACAGAATAAATCTCGTCCATTGATAAATCAAGGAAATAAATACTAAGTACATGTGCCCGTTATTATATCGAGATTAAGAGCATGTACTCCATAATAACTTAGGTCTGACTCAATTATAATGTCTGTATAAATTGAATCACCTCTATGTTGGTCCTGCTCAATGCACACAAAGTGCACTAGTGTAATCCTATGGTCAAGATAAATCAACACCAAATTACACTACAACCATCTCGATGGTTTGTCCAAATCCATCTCAGTTGTGAGTCTCTACTTATACTTTATAAGGGATTGATAACATGATCTTCTGTGTGACACCACACACCATGTTATCTATAATGTTAAGTATCAAACAATATCCACATACTAATATAAATATGCAAACAGTGATCTTGTGATTCTCTTTCAAAATGAAGATGTTTATATAAAAGCAAGGCTTTTAGTATACATCCTAACAATCTCCAACTTATACTAAAAGACTCTGCTCTCCTCACAATGTCATACATCTGACTCCCATATCCTCCACATACCTATCAAAAGCTCTCGCTAGAAGGGCCTTAGTGAATGGATCTGCCAGGTTGTCCTCCAATGCAATCTTAGCGACAACAACTTCTCCTCGCTTGACGATCTCTCGTATCAGGTGGTACTTGCGCTCTATGTGTTTACTCGCCTTATGGGCTCGTGGTTCCTTCGAGTTTGCAACTGCACCACTGTTACCACAATAAATTGTGTTAGATCTGGGAAAACCAGAAATCACATCCAAGTCCATCATGAAGTTCCCGAGCTATACAACTTCCTTGGCCGCCTCAGAGGCTACAACATACTCAGCTTCCATGGTGGAGTCTGCCATGCATTTCTTCTTGTCATTCCTCTATACTATGGCTCCACCTCCTAAAGTAAATACATACCCCGAGGTAGACTTACTTTTGTCCCTGTCTGATTGGAAATTTGAATCCGTATAACCCACAGGGAGTAATTGGTCTGTCTGGTAAACCAGCATATAATCCCTAGTCCTTCTCAGGTACTTGAGTATATGCTTTACCGCAGTCCAATGTCTCTTACCTGGGTTACTCTGATATCTGCTAACCATGCCCACAGCAAAGCAGATATCTGGTCTTGTACACAGCATGAGGCTTCCTATAGCATAAGGAACGACCTTTATCTCCTCTATCTCCTTCGATGTCTTAGGACACATCTCCTTAGATAGAGGAACTCCATGCCTGAAAGGTAGAAAATCTTTCTTGGATTTTTCCATGCTAAAATGAGCTAGGACAGTGTCTATGTATGAAACTTGAGATAAGCACAACATCCTTTCTGGCGATCCTATATAACTTTGATCCCAAGGATGTGCCCTGTGTTGGTGCTGAAAGCACCCAAGTCAAACCTGTGTTTTGCTAATGGCAATAGGGTTCAAAAGTTAAGTCTTACTTGTTTTCTAACAAGTCACTCTAGTGTGCAGGAAAAGCCCTAGCGAAGGACTGCTAGGCACTGGCGAAGGAATGCCAGAGTAAAAGCCCTAGTGAAGGACTGCTAGGCACTTGGCGAAGGAATGCCAAGATACAAAGACCTAGCGAAGGACTGCTAGGTGCCAGGCGAAGGATAGCTTGGGACTGAAGCCCTAGCGAAGGAATGCTAGGCACCGGGCGAAGGACAGCTCGGCATCCAAGACCTGGCAAAGGACCGTCAGGCAAAAGTCCAACCAGAGGAATAGTTGGCATCAGGTACATTCTCCCGAGAGGAGTAGGTGAGGACGCGTTCCCCGTCGAGGGAACAGTAGGCGTCGGTTCGACCTAGGACTCCATTTTGGAGACCCAAAGTCAGAACCAAGACAGCTAAGGCTGTATAAACTAACCACTTAATGTTTTGTTGTGTTTTGGACTAACCCTGGATGCAAGACCGAAGGAATGAGTGTCTGCAGCTCAGAGAGCCTCAAAGGAGTGAGGCAACAGCTGACCAGGGCGCCCGGAGTGTCCCGGGCGCCCCCAAGGTGAACACAAAACACACAAGTAAAAAGCACGCTTCGACAGTACATCCTGCGGGCGCCCCCGTGCTCCGGGCGCCCCCAGCACTCCGGGCGCCCCCAACAGCAAGCATCGAAGCGCAAGCCAGCGAAGCAATGGATAAAGTTTGACCCGGTCAACCTGTAACGACCCGAAAAATTCTCTTAATATTTTACGAAAATATTGAGCATGTCTAGATAATTTTCCGATGGGCCTAGAAGTATTAATACGAACTTTGGCCTAGGAAATCCATATGTTCTCATGTAAATTGAGAAAACTAAGTACTAGTGGGCCTTATATGGGTTTTTTGGTACCATAATTATTGGTGAATTTTAGGAAAAAATTAGTATAAATATAAATAGGATTTAATTAGGCATATTAGCATGATTATGGGTAAGTCTTAGCCTAATTTCCCTATTTAAATGGAGATATTGGGTACTAATGAGCCTTAAATGGGTCCCAAAAATAGGTCTTAATTAGGTAAAAATTAATATAAATATAAAAGGATTTTATTTAGGAATATTAGCATAATTATGGGTGATTTTAGGAGAATTTTCGAAATAAAGAGAATTTTCAGAAATAAGGAAAAAGGATTTAAATAAAATAAAAATAAAATAAAAATAAAGGTGCATGGGCCAAGGATTGAACCTTGGACCTCTTGTACAACCATGAATGCTCTAACCAACTCACCTAGCAAGGGAATGTTATGAGGGAATGAAGTGGATATTGGTTAAGGCTTAGAAGAAGATGAAGGGTCATGGAGAGACTCTTCATTTGCCTCCTTAATGTGCTATAAAGAGGGGGTTTGGGAGTTTCTTTCTTCCTCCCTCATTCTAGCCGAAACTCCAAGGAGGAGTTCTCCCTTGGAAAAACTTCCACCAAGGTCTCATCTCCAAGATCTAAGGGGTCTTCCAAGGATACAAGGACAAGGGTGTTCAAGGGTCCAAAGATCTTACCATTTTCTTTCTTCCAAGGTTCGAAAAATCAAGAAACCCAAGGTAAGACTCCCTCACCTGTGGTATAATAGTTCCTTATGATTTCCATGATTTTTAGCATGATATATTGGTTAGTTTTTGGATTTGATGTTGAAAGGAAGAAAAACCAAGACCCTTAAGTTTAAGGGTTTCGGCCACCATGATTTAAAGGTATAAAATTATGCTAAAAATCATGATAATGTTTTTTAATGTTCCCTTATGATGTTTATAGGTTAAGTATAATTTTTGGGAATTTTTGGAGTACCCTAGGACACCCTAGGGTTTCGGCCAACATGAAAGAAACAAAACTAAGAACCCTAAGTTTAAGGGTTTCGGCCACCATGATTTAAAGGTCTAAAATTATGCTAAAAATCATGATAATGTTGTTTAATGTTCCCTTATGATGTTTAGAGGTTAAGTATAATTTTTGGGAATTTTTGGAGTACCTTAGGACACCCTAGGGTTTCGGCCAACATGAAAGAAACAAAACTACGAACCCTAAGTTTAAGGGTTTCGGCCACCATGATTTAAAGGTCTATAATTATGCAAAAAATCTTGATAATGTTATTTAATGTTCCCTTATGATGTGTAGAGGTTAAGTATAATTTTTGGGAATTTTTAGATTACCCTAGAGACCCTATAAGTTTCGGCCAACCTGAAGGACCCAAAGGTTAGGGTTGAGTCCTAAACTTCAAGTATATATTTTTATGTGTTGTCATGATATAAGGGTGATGGAGGGTGATTATGTGAATTTTCACATGGCCTAGAGACTCTATAAGTTTCAGCCAAGAAGGGTTAATAGGGTAAAAGTTATGATTTATTTCAAGTAAGGGCTCCAATGACTCTATGGTAAGATGTGATTAGTGTTTAATGATTGATTTGAGGATTTTAATGGAATTTTTCCATACCCCCATGGCCTTATAAGTTTCGGCCAGCCCTAGGAAAGTGGCCTAAAGATTAGGGTTAACCCTAATCATGGGCTCCAATGACTTCCTATGGTCTTCTAAATGATGTATGGTTGTTCCTTTACCTTATGCTATGTTATATGTTTATGGAATTGATGGAACTCCACCTTAGAAGTTTCGGCCAAGCCTTGAATCTAGGGTTTGGGGTGGAGTTAGGGTTCAAAGAATGATGGTTCATGGTTACCATAAAGTATCTATATGTATGGGATCAAGCATGTGGTAGAAATCATGTTAACTATAACCCTAAGGTTTAAGCACCATGTTTATGTTTCATGTTTAGGTTATGATTGGATGCCATGCTTAATAGGGTTATTATGAATGTTAATGTTGTAGGCCATGTATTGGAATGGTAGGTAGAATGTTATGGAAATCTTACCTATGTATGTTTATGTGATGTAGGGAACCATGTTAAGTTATATGCTCACGTTATGTTAAGAACCATGTTAAGTTATTGTGTATGTTCATGATATGAATGATATGCCATGTTTTATGAATAATATGCATGTATGTCATGTCTTATGAATGATACGTATGTATGCCATGTTTTATGAATAAGATGTATGTATGCCATGTCTTATGAATGAGGTTAAAGTACATGCCTTTAAGGCATAACGATGATGTTATGTATGATGAATGAATGATGATGAATGACAAGTATGATGAATGAAAGATGATGCTTATGTCTTTAAGGCATAAGTATGCTAAACGGCACGGTCGATGGTCGACGGTACGATGGTCAAGAGGACCGGTAAATGGGCCGGTAGACGGGCCGAGCCATAACAAGTTATGTTATGTTAAAGATGCCATGAATGTATTATGAATGATGAAACATGAAAAGTAATTTACTTTATGTATGGGCTTGTACCGGACCGAAGTATGGGTCCAAGGGATGGGCACCTTAAGAACGCCCCGGTTTTGGACTACCGAAGCTGTCCACGGTTCTGGCACTACCGAAGCTGTGCAACAGGGATGGGCACCTTAAGAACGCCTCGGTTCGGGGACAACCGACTATGCTGTCCTTACCCTAGTAGGTCGGGGCTCGCGACCTCGGACTTGCTAGGGATGCGCGCTATGATGTATGTATGTGGTACAAGCCGGGGACCCCAAATGATGTTATGATGATTATGTTTAAGCATTTAAAAGTATGTTTTAAAAGTTAAGCATCCCTTATGTATATGCATTCCACTCATGCATCCATTCATGTTATGCATTATGCTATGTTGATAAGATTTTATGCTTACGTTTCATGTTAAGAAGTATGCATGAGAATGAATGATCTATGCCATGATTATGTTAAGAAAATGTTCATATGCTATGATAGGTATCATGCCATGCTTAAAATGTTCACTATGTTTATGTTTATGCCATGTATTATGCCATGCTTAGAATGTTCACTATGTTTATGTTTATGTCATGTATCATGCCGTGCTTAGAATGTTCACTATGTTTATGTTTATGCCATGTATCATGCAATGTCTAGAATGTTTACTATGTCTATGTTAATGCCATGCTATGTATACGATAAATGATGTAAGATGTTATGTTCTAAGTAGAGCACTAAGTATGTTAATGTTTCATGTGCTCATTATGAGATGATGAATGATGAATGATTTTTGTGAGTAGGAAAGAGTCTTACTAAGCCTGTGTGCTTATAGTCTTATTTCCTTATACCACAGATCATTCAAGGGGACAATGATGGAAGCAGCAGGAGGGCAAGAACGCATGTGTGTAGTAGTGACTTGGCCCAGGAAACCATACGTTTACTGTTTATGCTAGAACTTCACCTTGGTTACTTATATGTTTGAATAATGACTTCTGGAACCTTATGATATGATGTTATGTATGACATGATATGATGCTTAAGTTCAAAGTTAATATGCTAAGGTTCCCATGTCATTAAGTTAAGAATGGTGATAGGGCATGTATAAGTTAAAGTTATTCCGCTGCCTTATGATGTCTACATGCCCTAAGCATGTTAACGTAACGCCGCTTAGGGAAAAAAAAAAGCGGACGTTACACATCCCGGGCGCCCCGAGCGCTCCGGGCGCCCCGGTCAAAGCTGATCCCGAAGTCAAAGGGATCAGAAGCTGACCGAGATCAAGCTGGATCAACTGCCACGTGGGGGGGCGCCCCCGACGTCCCGGGCGGCCCCAGGCCCTATATAAAGGGCCCTCGACCCCAAGCTTCAACAACAACTTCCAATCAACGCTTCTACGCTCTTCTGCTCTCGCGCTTCGCCCCGGAATCCTTCCAACTCGAGCCGACGACGTCCTGCTGCTCTGAAAAAGTCGATCTACCTTGGACGTCGGTAAAAGAGCTATTTAAGCTTACTGTACTGAATTCTGTAATAATCTTTTGTAAACTATTTGCGCCTCATATAGAATTGCCCAAAGTAAACGGTCAACGACCGTGGGCCTTGGAGTAGGAGTCGACCCAGGCTCCGAACCAAGTAAAATCGACCGTGTCTCTGTGTGATTTTGTTTTTATCAATTTCCGCTGCGTACTTGCTCTAAGCGTTTCCGAAAAAAGATTTCCGATATTCACCCCCCCTCTATCGATTTTCTCGATCCAACAAGTGGTATCAGAGCGGGGAAGTTCAAACTTGGTGCAACCACCAGTTTGAAATTTTTTTTCAGATTTTTATTTTCTTTTTCTCATTCGAATTTTCTTTAAATATTTCGTTCGAATTTTTTTTTCCCGTTAATCGAGGTTGGTACAACATCCCTCGCTATTTCATTTTATTCATCCCGCACTACTAATCCAAGACCTAGTCTTGGAAAAATTTTTTTGTTAGTTTTCTGTTTCAGATTAAATGGCCATGCAAGAAGGATTTAGCACCGCCAGACCTCCACTTTTCAGTGGAGAAGACTTTTCCTACTGGAAAAGTCGAATGGAGGTCCACCTGAAAACTCAGGTGGACATGTGGATCATCATCCAGTCCGGACTTGAGATCCCCAAAAACACCGAAGGAGTACCGCAGACCTACTCAGAATGGGACAATGCCCTAAAGCGTAAAATTGAAGCCGATGCAAAGGCAACCCAGACTCTCCAATGCGGATTAACAAAAGAAGAGCTGAATCGGGTAGGCCCCTTCAACAGTGCAAAGAAGCTGTGGGCAATGCTGATCGAACTGCATGAAGGAACGTCAGACACCAGGATCAGTAAGAGGGATCTGCTCCTGAACAAACTATACACCATCAAGATGGCCGACACTGAAACAGCAGCCCAACTCCGCGCACGCATACAAGAATTGATGAACGGTCTTCACACTATAGGTCACAAGGTCGAAAACCGTGACCTAATAAGGTATGCCCTAAACGCTTTCCCTAGAAATACCTTGTGGGCATCTATGGTAGATGCATACAAGGTTTCAAGGGATCTATCTAAAATTAAATTAGACGAATTGTTTTCTGAGTTAGAACTTCATTAACAGACTAACTGCAATATTGCCGAGAAGAGTATTGCCTTTTTTGCAGGAAAAACTAGAAGATCGACAAAGAAGAAAACTCAACCTGAACCCGAGTCTACCTCAGACTCAGACGTAGAAGATGAAGAAGGAGATCATTCTGAGCTGGTCCGACTAGCCCGAAGTTATTATAAAAAATTAAAGAACCAAGCCAACACACGGAGAACAAGCCGAAGAAAGGACGAACCAGCTGAACCCGCAAACAAGCCCAACGTGACCTGCTACGAGTGCAAGAAAAAGGGTCACTACAAGTCAGAGTGTCCTAACCTAAAGGAGACTAAAAAGACAAGAAGGAAAAAGGCACTCCAAGCAACCTGGGACGAATCTTCCTCAGAAGAAGAAGAAGAAGCATCCCAGTCCAACCTTCTAGCCCTGACCGCCTCAGATGAAGTCGAGACCGAGTCAGAATCAGAAAAGGACGACGGCAAGCTAACTTTTTCAGAAGACGGCGAAATCAAGGTAAGCGGTTTTAATAAACGTCAATTAAACGAACTTATCTCTTATCTTTCTCAAGATTTGGCGAAAGCCAAACTCCGAGTCGAATCCCTCCGACAGGAAGTAAAACTCCTGAAAGAGGGAGCTGACTCTAAATCATTAGCCGAGAACATTCAAGAAGGAACTCCTACTCAAGTTGAAAAACTTGAGAAAGAAAACTCCTCCCTGAAAACTCAGGTTAAGGATCTTAGAGCGGCCTTAGAACGATTTACTTCTGGTTCCAAAAATCTTGACATGATTCTTGGAAAACAGAAGTCCGTTCTAAATCGATCCGGACTTGGCTACAGAACCAAATCCCGACAAAGATCGTATTTTGCAGTACTGAATCAGTCCAGAAGTAAAGTTCAGGCATGGGTACCTAAACTGTGCCTGAACAAACCAACTGGATCAAATCAGTATTGGATTCTCAAGGACAAGATTCACATCTTGCCTAATTATTATCGTGGCTATAGTCCAGGGGGAGCCAAATTAAAAACTATTTTTATTGTCAAATAGAATTTAATACTTGCAATTTGCCTGATTGATTGTTTATTTAAATTTATGCAATTTACCATGCTTAGACTTGTTGGGACCGGGTGCATGTCGACAAGGATACGAGTTCATAAAATTCAAAATTTTTACGTGCAGTGGAAGATTTTGCATAAAATAATTTCCTAAATTATTTTAACTTCGTATCTAGCATGCAACCCTATGGTGTGTTGACATAATCATAAAATAAAATAATGCGGAAAAGTAAACTAATTTACTTTTATACCTCGCGTATCTCGAAGGAAGGGACGAGATCCAACCGTAGCGTCCCTTGGAAGCTCCGCCTCTATTCGCGTCTACGCCGAGTTCTCTTCGGGATGACTTCGCAAAGTCACGAGTTTTGTGCCGACGAGAACTACTAGATTCTCGAAAGGCACAACTAGAAGAATAAAAGAAAATAACGGAAGACTAACCAACGAAGTAACGGAATCGAATTCCGGGAAGAGAGGAGTCGCTATCCACTTCTTCTTCTTCGTGTTCGGGTTCTCCTTCTTCTTCAATGCTCACGGCAACTTCACCTTCTTGGATTTGGCTGGGCGCCGGCCCTAGAGGAGCTAGGGTGCGCCGGCCCTAAGGGAAGAAGAAGAGGAGGAGAGGAGAGATTAAGAGAGAGAGGGAGAGAGTAATTAATCTCTTGATTAATTGATTGGAATAAGGGCTAGCCTTTGGTTCCTTTATATAGTAGCAACTCCTTTGCTAAGTCTCCCTCTAAACCGAATTAACGGAATTAACGGAATTAGTTATAAGAAATTTATCCCATAAATTTTCTTATTAATTATTCCGTTTAAACCGAGTCTTTATTATAAACTAATTTATAATAAAACTAATTCTTTTTCTCTTTAAATTATGGAATAAATTTTTATAAGAAATTTATAAACTTTCTTATTATGGAAAAATCAATTCATAATTGATTTTATAAAATTAAAATAAACCAATTCATGGATTATTTTAATCTTCCATAAAAGAATAAATTTCTATAAATTTTATTTATATAAATTTCTTTATACAAATTTATTTATCCATAATTTATAAAATAAATAGCACTAGATTTATTTTATTAATTAAACCAAAATTAATTCGTTTTCTCCTCTTATTTGGCCGGCCACCAAAGGGGGTTTTGACACCCTCTTTGGCCGGCCATACCAACCCGAACCGCCACGAATTAAACTCATTTAATTCGCCCAAAAAGCCTTCAAAAGACTTAGCCATTTTTAGCTTCCATTGCGCCTCTGACTAACTCAGATTCGACTTATTTCTCTTAATCGGAAAATCCAATTTTCAACTCGTTTTAAATCCCTCGGATTACTCGTAGTGCGTGTGACTAAATAGGCTTTCGATTTATGTTGGCTGTCTATAATTTAACTAATTATAGAACGATCATGAGTGGCACCTAGTAGTACATCATGATCCCCAATTAATCGAAAGATCAACGGTTTGACCTCAGAAGAAATTATTCTGAAACCCTTCAGTAGCTCTAATGAATCGTGCCCCATTCCTTTCACCACCTTATACCCACTTGGTTCAGGACACGGTCAATGGTGTCAGTCCCAACTAGGCTGACTACGTCACACCTAGCCCAAGTAGTGTCTTTCTCGTCCTTTGGATTTCTAATTACTCTCATGTATTTAAGAGACTCACACTCTCAACATGATATGCTCTGGCCAGAGGCTTTGAGTAACAATCCGACGATAGGCCTGGGTATACATCTCCTCGCAAGGAGTGGTGAATCCTTTGTAGGCTGTTCAAACATCTTCGGGCACTTCGGCTCATACCCAATCATCCTGGGTCCACACCTCCTTGGAGATGCTTGCTTAAGATGTTAAAGTATAAGTCTCCATGACCAAGATGACTTGAACACCGCAAGTCAAAGGAACATCGCACTTAAGACACAGTAAGATCTTCATTGACATATCTATATGTAGATTCCCATATGAAGTCTTACAGCTAGTCACTCCAATGAACTAGTTCCCTTAACTAGCATCCATGTTTATCTCCGGACATCCCAATGTCACCAGCCAGTGAGAATCAGCTGATTAGAGATTAACCCATGCTAGTCTCAACAGAATTGATAATGTCCGTATTTATCAATTCATCGACTAGGGATATTTCCAACACTTCACATTTGCACATTTAGAGATAATCACTAGTTGTGATCCCATCACAAATTCTCTTATGCTGTGAATTGTATGGCGGACATTCAGTAAATGAGTTTAAGATCTCAATCAAATACACAAACATGTATACTCAAATAGTGAATTATCATTTATTGAAATAAATGTTTACAATCATAAGGCGATTGCCTTAGGACACTTCTCTCATATCACTAACAAGACTTAGGTTAGTATAAGGACAGAACAAACTTAACTAAAACTTGACAACATAGTATTGGGTGGAGGTGAGATGATAGTACGTTAGGGAAACCAATTCTAATAAGATCAAGTTCACTTGGTCTCTTTAGACTGGTGAAACTAGCTGAAGCTACCAATCCAAAATCCAAACTAGTTAGACCAGAACTTTTTCAAAAATTAATTTTGAAAATGAAATTTCATTAAACGGCTTTGTCAAGGAAAGGGTTGATGATCCAATAAGGCTACGGCTAAAGAAGGCCTAGTGCCTCGCCAAGACCTGGAAGCCAATTTTTGAGTTTCAAATTCAAATTACTTTTTGTAAAATTCAAATCTAACACAATTTTCAGACATATGACTGGAGATAAATTGAAGTTCACCAAACTCAAGCTCAAGGACCTAGGCTCAGTAGCATTTGGCAACAATGCTACACTCAAGGTAATTGGGTCAGGTAATATTGAGCTTAAATCTAACTTTATTATTAAGAAAGTTCTTTTGGTTGATAACTTCAATTTTAACCTGCTTAGCATAAGTCAGTTATGTGATTCTGGTTACATAGTCACCTTCAACAATTCTAACTGCCTAATTAGAAATGTACAAGACTCAGAAATCATGCTTAAGGGCACTAGGAAAAATAATGTATACACTATAAACCTTCCCCTAGTACCCAAATGTATATTAACTCAGTTAGAACAATCGAACCTCTGGCATAGGAGATTAGGTCATACCAATTTGAGAACTATCTCAAAAGTCACCCAACTTGGCCTAATCAAAGGTATAACCAAAATTAAAAATAATGAAAACCTAATATGTGAATCATGTAATCAAGGTAAACAAACCAAATCTAATCACAAATTAATTCAATCTGACCTAACTCAAACCACACTTGAGCTCCTGCACCTTGACCTATTTGATTCACATGGAGCCAAGTCACTAAGCGGGAACCGATACTGCTTAGTAATAGTTGATGATTATTCTAGGTTTACCTGGGTCAGGTTTCTAAGAACCAAAGATGAAACCTTAAAACTATTTAATGATTTCTGTAAATTGATTGAAAATCAAAACGATACTAAAATTAAAAGACATAGGAGTGACCACGGGGGAGAATTTGAAAATCAACGGTTCGAGGAATTCTGTAAGGTCAATGGGTATTTACATGAATTTTCATGTCCTAGAACCCCCCAACAAAATGGGATAGTCGAAAGAAGGAATAGAACTTTACAAGAAGCCGCTAGGGCGATGCTCAACGAATTTAGCTTAGCAAACCAATATTGGGCAGAAGCGATTAGTACGGCTTGTTACATCCAAAATAGGATTCTGATTAACAAGCGACACAACAAAATACCCTATGAACTGTACTACCATAGGCTCCCAAATCTACACTACCTAAGGGTCTTTGGATGCAAAGTTCATATCCTAAACACCAAAGACTACTTAGAGAAATTTCAATCCAAATCAATCCTAGGCATCTTCCTAGGATACTCAACCACAAGTAGAGCCTATAGAGTCTACAACAAACAAACTAAGAAAATTGAAGAAACAACTAACTTAATATTTGATGAAGAAGTCAACTCAACATTTGATAATCCAAACCTAACTTCATCAAATTCTGATTAAGAAAATAATGAACAAACTAGTGAACCCTTAGTTGAATCCTTAAACGAACTGACTGTTGAACCAATTAATGAGTCAACTGAACCAACAAATGAACCAGCCCAAAGAGCCGAATCAAACAATGAACCAAACCAACCAGCCGGACCTGAGGCTGAACCAAGTTCTAGGAGAACCAAGAAACCCAGACTTAGTCACCCAACCGATCAAATTGTGGGTGATCCAACTCTAAGAGTCAGGACTAGATCCTCCTACAGAAACCTTAGTCAAATAGCTATGATATCAAAAATAGAACCCAAAACTATAGATGAAGCCCTACCTGACCCTGATTGGATCATAGCTATGCAAGAAGAATTAGCCCAGTTTGAGAGGAACTAAGTCTGGGAACTAGTGCCTAAACCTGAAGGCAAATCCATCATAGACACTAAGTGGGTCTTTAGGAATAAGCTAAATAATCAAGGAGAAATAGTTAGAAATAAAGCCCGCTTAGTAGCCAAGGGATTCAGCCAAGTAGAGGGATTAGATAACGACGAAACATATGCCCCAGTAGCTAGACTTGAGTCCATTATAATGATGTTAGCCTTTGCATCCCATAAAAGATTTAAGCTATACCAAATGGATGTAAAGTCAGCCTTCCTAAATGGGTTCATTAAAGAAGAAGTTTATGTAGGACAACCCCCCGGGTTTGAGGACTTAGACAAACCTGACCACGTTTACAAATTAACTAAAGCATTATATGGGTTAAAACAAGCACCTAGGGCCTGGTATGAACGACTATCAACTTACCTAACTTCTAAAGAATTTAAACAAGGACAAATCGACTCGACTTTATTTATTAAAACCCTAGGAAAAGATATATTTATTGCCCAAATTTACGTAGATGATATAATTTTTGGGTCCACCAACTCAAACTTTCTAAAAGAATTTGTTAAAATAATGGAAAATGAATTTGAAATGAGCCTAGTCGGTGAACTTAACTTTTTCCTAGGCTTATAAATCAAACAAACTAGGGATGGAAACTATGTCCATCAATTCAAATATGCTAAAGAGTTAATACAGAAATTTAAAATGGATAACTCTAAAAGCATAAGTACCCCCATGGCCACTAATGTAAAAATAGATAATGACCATGATGGTAAACCAGTAGACCTTAAACTCTATAGGAGTATGATAGGTAGCCTACTGTACTTTACAGCCAGTAGACCTGATATTCTTTTTGCTGTAGGGATGTGTGCTAGATACCAAACCTGTGCTAAGGAAACGCACTTAGCAGCCCTAAAAAGAATACTAAGATATGTTAAGGGCACCCTAAATGTAGGGATTTGGTATCCTAGAACCTCAACCTTCAATTTGTCAGGCTACTCAGATTCTGACTATGCTGGCTGTAAATTAGATAGAAAGAGCACAAGTGGGAGCTGCCAACTGTTAGGATAGAGTCTAGTTAGTTGGTGCAGCAAAAAACAACACTGTGTAGCTCTATCCACAACTGAAGCAGAGTATGTGGCCTTAGGAGAGTGTGTAGCACAACTTCTATGGATGATGCACACTCTTAAGGACTTCCAGCTCAACTACACTCAAACTCAAGTATTTATTGACAATATAAGTTCAATTAATTTAACTAAAAACCCAATACAACATTCCAGAAACCAAACACATAGAAGTCAAACATCACTTTGTAAGAGACCATGTAGCCAGGGGTGAAATAGTACTTAAGTATATTGACTCTAAATCTAACTTAGCTGACATATTCACAAAACCTTTACCTGAATCTGAGTTCAGTTCACTAAGAAGGCAGTTAGGATTGTGTTCTGTAGAATAGATTAACTCTACTCTTGATTCCTTGTTTTTTTTATTTACAAATCAGTTTCTAAAAGAATTTGGAAAACTGTTTCACTTAATTTCAAAATCAGTTTTTTTAGTTTTATTTCAAAACTTCCCCCTTTCAAAACTAGGGTCTTTTTCGCAAATGGACTTAGCCTAGGCCCTAACCCTAGAACTGCATACACCTATAGATTTAGAAGCCAGCATCTCACAAGCACCTTAGGATACTTTTGATTGATAACCTAGAAAGGGTTGAGATGCTTAGGTCATTGCCTTAATTCAAGATGCTTTAAGTCAGTGCATCTACAGTAATTGGGGCACTAAAAACAATGACGAGTTACTCCGAGTTGCCGGATTCGTTCTGGGAATATGCTCTGGAAACGGCAACGTACATACTAAACTTGGTACCATATAAGTGAGTACCATCTACTCCCATAGAATTGTGGACTGGGCGAAAGCCTAGTCTAAGACATATTCTGATTTAGGGTAGTCCAGCACATGTGCTGAAGGGAGATACTGATAAGTTAGAATCTCGTACAGAAATATGCTTGTTCGTAGGCTATCCTAGAGGAACGAAAGGTGGTTTATTCTATAGTGCCAAGGATCAGAGGATAATCGTTAGCACGAATGCACGATTCTTAGAGGAAGACTATGTGATGAACCACAAGCCCATGAGTAGAATTATTCTTAAGGAATTAAGAGGGGACATTCCGACCTTAGTACCAACAGTATAGGAGGGCATACCACAAGTCACTGCACCGCATGTCATAGAAGATACACAGGTGGTACCTCGTCGTTGTGGGAGAGTTGTTAGACAACCTGAGAGATTCATGTTCTTGGGAGAGTCATCGGACTTGGTCCCTGACGAACATGAACCTGGCCTTGGACCTATGATAAGACACTCCATGATAAAGATGCGGAATTTTGGCAAAGGGCAATGAATTCTGAGATAGAATCTATGGATTCTAATCATGTCTGGAAGATAATAGAACCACCCAATGGTGTAAAAGCCATTGGATACAAGTGGATTTACAAGAGAAAGAGAGGATCAGACGGGAAGGTTGAGACTTTCAAAGTTAGACTTGTTGCGAAAGGGTATACTCAGAAAAAGGGTATCGATTATGAGGAGACCTTTTCGCCGGTAGCTATGCTTAAGTCTATCCGGATTCTCTTATCTATTGTCACTCATATGGATTATGAGGTATGGTAGATGGATGCCAACACAACTTTCCTTAACGGAAGTCTTGAGGAGACCATCTATATGAAGCAACCAAAGGGATTCATTGCGAAGGGCAAAGAGCATCTTGTATGTAAGCTTAATCGCTCCATTTATGGATTAAAGCAAGCTTCGAGATCTTGGAACATACGCTTTGATGAGGTAATCCAGTCATATGGATTTATTCAAAGTCCGGATGAGTCTTGTGTATACAAGAGATGTGACGGAAACAAAGTGGTATTCCTTACCAATGTCAAAATATTATCTGACGTAAGGGTATGGTTGTCCAATCAATTTGATATGAAGGACTTGGGAGAAGCAGGGTGTTGGATCGAGAAAACCGATAGAGGGGGGGGGTGAATATCGGAAATCATTTTTCGGAAACGCTTAGAGCAAGTACGCAGCGGAAATTGATAAAAACAAAATCACACAGAGACACGGTCGATTTTACTTGGTTCGGAGTCTGGGTCGACTCCTACTCCAAGGCCCACGGTCGTTGACCGTTTACTTTGGGCAATTCTATATGAGGCGCAAATAGTTTACAAAAGATTATTACAGAATTCAGTACAGTAAGCTTAAATAGCTCTTTTACCGACGTCCGAGGTAGATCGACTTTTTCGGAGCAGCAGGACGTCGTCGGCTCGAGTTGGAAGGATTCCGGGGCGAAGCGCGAGAGCAGAAGAGCGTAGAAGCGTTGATTGAAAGTTGTTGTTGAAGCTTGGGGTCGAGGGCCCTTTATATAGGGCCTGGGGGCGCCCGGGACGTCGGGGGCACCCCCCACGTGGCAGTTGATCCGGCTTGATCTCGGTCAGCTTCTGATCCCTTTGACTTCGGGATCAGCTTTGACCGTGGCGCCCGGAGCGCTCTGGGCGCCCGGGTTGACCGGGTCAAACTTTATCCCTTGCTTCACTGGCTTGCGCTTCGATGCTTGCTATTGGGGGCGCCCGGGAGCAGCGGGGGCGCCCGGGAGAACGGGGGCGCCCGCAGGATGTATTGTCGAAGCGTGCTTTTTACTTGTGTGTTTTGTGTTCACCTTGGGGGCGCCCGGGACACTCCGGGCGCCCTGGTCAGCTGTTGCCTCACTCCTTTGAGGCTCTCTGAGCTGCAGACACTCGTTCCTTCGGTCCTGCATCCAGGGTTAGTCCAAAACACAACAAAACATTAAGTCGTTAGTTTATACAGCCTTAGCTGTCTTGGTTTTGACTTTGGGTCTCCAAAATGGAGCCCTAGGTCGAACCGACGCCAACTGATCCCTCGATGGGGAACGCGTCCTCACCTACTCCTCTCAGGAGAATGTACCTGATGCCAACCGTTCCTCTGGTTGGACTTTTGCCTGACGGTCCTTTGCCAGGTCTTGGATGCCGAGCTGTCCTTCGCCAAGTGCCTAGCATTCCTTCGCTAGGGCTTCAGTCCCAAGCTATCCTTCGCCTGGCACCTAGTAGTCCTTCGCTAGGTCTTTGTATCTTGGCCTTCCTTCGCCAAGTGCCTACAGTCCTTCGCTAGGGCTTTTACTCTGGCATTCCATCGCCAGTGCCTAGCAGTCCTTCGCTAGGGCTTTTCTTGCACACTAGAGTGACTTGTTAGAAAACAAGTAAGACTTAACTTTTGAACCCTGTTGCCATTATCAAAACACAGGTTTGACTTGGGTGCTTTCAGCACCAACAATCTCCCCCTTTTTGATTTATGGCAACCATAGTTCAAAAAGTTAAGTTTAATCAAACCATGAAAAAGTTAAATTTTGTTCCCTCCCCCGGAGAGAATCTCCCCCTAGATTTTTCAAAAATTCGTGGGGTTAAGAAAAACATTACTTAGAATGATTTTATACTTTGAAAACTTAGGTTCAGGTACTTTGGAAATCTTTTAAGTTTAAATGAGTTTAGAGTACCAAAAAAAATTTGAAGCCTTAAGTTTAAAGTACTCAAAAAAGTTTTGCAAACATTAATTTAAGTACTTAGTAAGAAAAGCTTAAGTACTTAGTAAAGTTTTGAACAACTTTAAGTACTTAGAAAAATACTTCTTAAGTTTAAAGTACTCAAAAGTTTTGAAAACATTAAGTTAAGTAAAAACTTTTAGTAAATTCTTTAGAAGCTTAAGTACTTTTAGAAATTATTTTCGAAAAGCTTAAGTAAGAAAATTTTGAAAAAGCTTTAGAAAACTTTTTTTAAAAAACTTTAGTGAATTCTTGAGAAGCTTAATTATTTTCGAAAAGCTTAAGTAAAAAAAATTTAGAAAATTTTGAAAAAGAAAACTTAAGTACTTAGAAATTTTTGAAAAGCTTAGAAAATTTTTAGAACTTGGTACTTTTTGAATAAAGGAGAGTTTTTGAAAAAAAAATTTGGGATAGAAAATTTTAACTAAACTCTCTCTTTTTCTATCTCTCCCCCTTTGCCATATATCAAAAAAAATAGATAAATATAGCAGAAATTAAACTTCATTACTGAAATAAATTTCATAAAAATATTTACATGATTTTGCTGTACTGAATCAATTCATGATTAGACTTGAACCAAAGCAGTTGATTTTCTCTTGTAGGGACATGTCTAACCCAATTAGTTACTCACTAACTGTTATAAACAGTAGCTTTGGCTAGGGTTAGTCAAGTTAAGTGTTTCTGTTCAAGTTAGATTTTCTAAACTTGACACTTAACTTGATTGCTGTGAAATTTGTTTATAACAGGCAATCAAGTTAAGTGTCAAGTTTAGAAAATCTAACTTGAACAGAAACACTTAACTTGACTAACCCTAGCCAAAGCAACTGTTTATAACAGTTAGTGAGTAACTAATTGGGTTAGACATGTCCCTACAAGAGAAAATCAACTGCTTTGGTTCAAGTCTAATCATGAATTGATTCAGTACAGCAAAATCATGTAAATATTTTTATGAAATTTATTTCAGTAATGAAGTTTAATTTCTGCTATATTTATCTATTTTTTTTGATATATGGCAAAGGGGGAGAGATAGAAAAAGAGAGAGTTTAGTTAAAATTTTCTATCCCAAATTTTTTTTTCAAAAACTCTCCTTTATTCAAAAAGTACCAAGTTCTAAAAATTTTCTAAGCTTTTCAAAAATTTCTAAGTACTTAAGTTTTCTTTTTCAAAATTTTCTAAATTTTTTTTACTTAAGCTTTTCGAAAATAATTAAGCTTCTCAAGAATTCACTAAAGTTTTTTAAAAAAAGTTTTCTAAAGCTTTTTCAAAATTTTCTTACTTAAGCTTTTCGAAAATAATTTCTAAAAGTACTTAAGCTTCTAAAGAATTTACTAAAAGTTTTTACTTAACTTAATGTTTTCAAAACTTTTGAGTACTTTAAACTTAAGAAGTATTTTTCTAAGTACTTAAAGTTGTTCAAAACTTTACTAAGTACTTAAGCTTTTCTTACTAAGTACTTAAATTAATGTTTGCAAAACTTTTTTGAGTACTTTAAACTTAAGGCTTCAAATTTTTTTTGGTACTCTAAACTCATTTAAACTTAAAAGATTTCCAAAGTACCTGAACCTAAGTTTTCAAAGTATAAAATCATTCTAAGTAATGTTTTTCTTAACCCCACGAATTTTTGAAAAATCTAGGGGGAGATTCTCTCCGGGGGAGGGAACAAAATTTAACTTTTTCATGGTTTGATTAAACTTAACTTTTTGAACTATGGTTGCCATAAATCAAAAAGGGGGAGATTGTTGGTGCTGAAAGCACCCAAGTCAAACCTGTGTTTTGATAATGGCAACAGGGTTCAAAAGTTAAGTCTTACTTGTTTTCTAACAAGTCACTCTAGTGTGCAAGAAAAGCCCTAGCGAAGGACTGCTAGGCACTGGCGATGGAATGCCAGAGTAAAAGCCCTAGCGAAGGACTGTAGGCACTTGGCGAAGGAAGGCCAAGATACAAAGACCTAGCGAAGGACTACTAGGTGCCAGGCGAAGGATAGCTTGGGACTGAAGCCCTAGCGAAGGAATGCTAGGCACTTGGCGAAGGACAGCTCGGCATCCAAGACCTGGCAAAGGACCGTCAGGCAAAAGTCCAACCAGAGGAACGGTTGGCATCAGGTACATTCTCCTGAGAGGAGTAGGTGAGGACGCGTTCCCCATCGAGGGATCAGTTGGCGTCGGTTCGACCTAGGGCTCCATTTTGGAGACCCAAAGTCAAAACCAAGACAGCTAAGGCTGTATAAACTAACGACTTAATGTTTTGTTGTGTTTTGGACTAACCCTGGATGCAGGACCGAAGGAACGAGTGTCTGCAGCTCAGAGAGCCTCAAAGGAGTGAGGCAACAGCTGACCAGGGCGCCCGGAGTGTCCCGGGCGCCCCCAAGGTGAACACAAAACACACAAGTAAAAAGCACGCTTCGACAATACATCCTGCGGGCGCCCCCGTTCTCCCGGGCGCCCCCGCTGCTCCCGGGCGCCCCCAATAGCAAGCATCGAAGCGCAAGCCAGCGAAGCAAGGGATAAAGTTTGACCCGGTCAACCCGGGCGCCCAGAGCGCTCCGGGCGCCCCGGTCAAAGCTGATCCCGAAGTCAAAGGGATCAGAAGCTGACCGAGATCAAGCCGGATCAACTGCCACGTGGGGGGGCGCCCCCGACGTCCCGGGCGCCCCCAGGCCCTATATAAAGGGCCCTCGACCCCAAGCTTCAACAACAACTTTCAATCAACGCTTCTACGCTCTTCTGCTCTCGCGCTTCGCCCCGGAATCCTTCCAACTCGAGCCGACGACGTCCTGCTGCTCCGAAAAAGTCGATCTACCTCGGACGTCGGTAAAAGAGCTATTTAAGCTTACTGTACTGAATTCTGTAATAATCTTTTGTAAACTATTTGCGCCTCATATAGAATTGCCCAAAGTAAACGGTCAACGACCGTGGGCCTTGGAGTAGGAGTCGACCCAGACTCCGAACCAAGTAAAATCGACCGTGTCTCTGTGTGATTTTGTTTTTATCAATTTCCGCTGCGTACTTGCTCTAAGCGTTTCCGAAAAATGATTTCCGATATTCACCCCCCCCCCTCTATCGGTTTTCTCGATCCAACACCCTGCTTCTCCCAAGTCCTTCATATCAAATTGATTGGACAACCATACCCTTACGTCAGATAATATTTTGACATTGGTAAGGAATACCACTTTGTTTCCGTCACATCTCTTGTATACACAAGACTCATCCGGACTTTGAATAAATCCATATGACTGGATTACCTCATCAAAGCGTATGTTCCAAGATCTCGAAGCTTGCTTTAATCCATAAATGGAGCGATTAAGCTTACATACAAGATGCTCTTTGCCCTTCGCAATGAATCCCTTTGGTTGCTTCATATAGATGGTCTCCTCAAGACTTCCGTTAAGGAAAGTTGTGTTGGCATCCATCTACCATACCTCATAATCCATATGAGTGACAATAGATAAGAGAATCCGGATAGACTTAAGCATAGCTACCGGCGAAAAGGTCTCCTCATAATCGATACCCTTTTTCTGAGTATACCCTTTCGCAACAAGTCTAACTTTGAAAGTCTCAACCTTCCCGTCTGATCCTCTCTTTCTCTTGTAAATCCACTTGTATCCAATGGCTTTTACACCATTGGGTGGTTCTATTATCTTCCAGACATGATTAGAATCCATAGATTCTATCTCAGAATTCATTGCCCTTTGCCAAAATTCCGCATCTTTATCATGGAGTGTCTTATCATAGGTCCAAGGCCAGGTTCATGTTCGTCAGGGACCAAGTCCGATGACTCTCCCAAGAACATGAATCTCTCAGGTTGTCTAACAACTCTCCCACAACGACGAGATACCACCTGTGTATCTTCTATGACATGCGGTGCAGTGACTTGTGGTATGCCCTCCTATACTGTTGGTACTAAGGTCGGAATGTCCCCTCTTAATTCCTTAAGAATAATTCTACTCATGGGCTTGTGGTTCATCACATAGTCTTCCTCTAAGAATCGTGCATTCGTGCTAACGATTATCCTCTGATCCTTGTCACTATAGAATAAACCACCTTTCGTTCCTCTAGGATAGCCTACGAACAAGCATATTTCTGTACGAGATTCTAACTTATCAGTATCTCCCTTCAGCACATGTGCTGGACTACCCTAAATCAGAATATGTCTTAGACTAGGCTTTCGCCCAGTCCACAATTCTATGGGAGTAGATGGTACTCACTTATATGGTACCAAGTTTAGTATGTACGTTGCCGTTTCCAGAGCATATTCCCAGAACGAATCCGGCAACTCGGAGTAACTCGTCATTGATCTAACCATCTCCATAAGAGTCCTATTCCTTCGCTCTGCTATACCATTCTGTTGTGGCATACCGGGTGCAGACAATTGGAATTAAATCCCAGCCTCTGATAACTAAGTCCTAAACTCTCCTAGGAGGTACTCACCACCACGATCTGATTGTAATGTCATGATACTTTTTCCTTGATGTTTCTCAACATCAGCCTTGAATTTTTTGAACTTATCAAAGCATTCAGACTTGCGGTGCATCAAGTAAATGTATCCATACCTTGAATAATCATCTATTAAGGAGACGAACTATTCAAAGCCACCACTAGCTTGGATAGACATAGGACCACACAAATTAGAATGAACCAACTCTAACACATCTTTGGCCCTATACCCCTTGGCCTTGAAAGGCCTCTTGGTCATCTTACCTTTCAAACATGATTAACAGGTTGGGAAATATTCCACCACTAATGAACCCAAGGGCCCATCAACTATCAACCTTTGAATCCTACTAAGGTTAATATGACCAAGTCTTAGATGCCAAAGATATGTTTGGTTCATCTTCGAAGGTTCTTTTCTCTTATGTTGGTTAGATGATGAGTTATTTACTTCTATTTGCATCGTGAGAGATTTTGGTTCTAAAGTGTACAAATTGTCAACCAATTTACCTGAACAGATAATCTCTCTATTCCTTTTTATAACAACACGGTCATTAAAAGAAATAGAATACCCAGTCTTTATTATTTTAGAAAATGAAACAAGGTTCTTTCTAAAAGTAGGTACATTAAGGCAATTTCTTAAAACCAAAATTGTATTTCTATCAAAAGATAAATAAACATCTCCCACTGTAATAGCCGCCACCTCCGTAGCATTGCCCATGTACATGGTAATCTCTCCATTAGCTAGTCGTCGGGTTTCCTGGAATCCTTGTAAAGAATTTCAGACATGATCAGTGGCTCCCATATCTACACACCAGGTACCAGTAGATTACACCGCTAAGCATGTTTCAACAACTAAACAAATAGATATACCTTGATTATTCTTCTGACGGCGGGGACAGTCCGCCTTCCAATGTCCAGTCTGCTTGCACATGAAGCACTTGCCTTTCGGCTTCTTCACGCCATCCTGAGGTCCATGTAATCCAGCCACTTTCTTTGCTTCAGCTTATTTCTTCTTCTTCTTGCCATTCGGTTTAGAAGTAGAAACCTTATGAGCAACAAAAGCATTCGCCCTCTGAGGAGAAAACCCTTCTGCCATCTAGAGTTCTGTCAGAAGTTCCGCCAACGAATATGTACGTTTGTTCATATTGTAGTTTAGGCGAAACTGCTCAAAACTCTTTGGTAGGGATTGGAGAATGATATCGACCTGGGTTTCCCCATTGATCTTTTCTCCAAGGATTTCCATCTCATTTAACCGAGCCATCATTTTGAGAACATGTTCCCTCACGAGCATACCCTCAATTATGGTGGTCGTCATTAAGCTCCTCATGGCCTCTTGCCTAGCGGCCCAATTATGATGTCCGAAGAGTTCTTTGAAATTGAACGTCATATCATAAGTAGTGGATGAAGCCTGATGTTGATGACACTATGTCATCTCATCTGCTTTTATCCACTGCCTAAAACGTTCCTTCTTCTCTTCATCATAATTCACGCTAGGCTTTTCAGGACAGAATTCGAAAAATACACATTTGGATTCCTGGGTAGTTAAGACAATGTCCAGGATCGGTTCCCAATCAGTATAGTCAGAGATAGTAAGTTCGTTTTCTTTACAAACAAGTGGGTTGAAAGTCATTTTAAAAATTTCTTGAGAATCAAAACGATTACACAATTTAGATTTCAAAAAGTATTGATTCCTCAAAATAATAAATTTTAAAATCAACCAAAACCTCAAAATACCGAGAAATTCACATGCCATGATAGTGTGGACATATACGGATTCTACATTTGTAAGAGAAGGCTATACCCATTAATTTTATTATCTTGTCAACCTAACTTTTTGACAAATAAAATTAATAGTTGGTTCCTCTTCGGCCTTACAAATAATAGCAGTGACTCCGATGGGGAGGATACTATTATTTGCATCTAACTGTTTACCATTACACGATACTAAGAAAATTATCTCGGATTATGTGTCGTCCAATGGGAAACATCACACGCTCGTAAATAATTTTCTATAATCATGTTTGACCCAGTGATCTGCAAAACAAGCTCATCCGACGAGGAGGAAGGCATTCAGAGCTGATGCGCAAGCTTATTCGCATCACTTGTCAAATTAGTAATGCAGGTCATGAGACCCTTAGGGTCCCTCTCCCACTTAGTTACTTATGATTGAGGAATTTTCATGCAAGCACGACAAGAACATAAACTAAAAGCAATAAACAAGAAAAAACTAATCTTTCCAACTATCATGACTTTAGTCTTCAATGTGCCTCCAGTCATGTCGCCACCTCATTTGCTCCTCCCTACACCATGCGCAAGTCACTATTGAAGGGATCTCCGAGCCGAGATGAAATGTTATTTATTTACATCCATCGATCCTATACTCCATAAAGGAGTGTACATCAAATCTAGATCGAAAGTAAATAAAAAGCGCGGCTAAATAAGTGTCGTATTTAATTACAAAAATCAAATACAAATTTAGCCTCGTCAACCCTGAGGATTCAAATATTACAACAATGCACAACCAATCACATACACACATTATTTTAGCCATAATAGTTGGAATTTCGTGCCTGTATCCAAAGAGTTAGCCTACGCACATCATACAATTATCTGGCAAAATAAAATACAAGATAAAATGCAAAAAGTAACTGAATCCATAACACACAAAACCAAAAAACCTTGGCTTTGATACCAATTGTTGGTTTATGCCGAAGGGATGCCAGGTCGTACATGGGAAACCTCTCCATGTCCACGGATTAAAATTTTAATCTGAATGGAGACCTATTTCCCAAAACGACCGTCTTATCGTCGTACTAATTGATTCGAGTTACTACTTGACCAAACTTGTTGTTCAAGCTTTGTAACTCGCTTAACCAATTAGTCGCGAAATAGACGACGAGCGGATCACCGATTTTTTGTGTTTATCATTGGGGTCTAAGATAATTAATTAATCAACAAGATAATTAATAATCAACACATAAAATAATAGAAATTAAAGGAACCAAAGGAGAAGTTATACCTTCCCTTTTACCTCGCGATCTTCAATTGTATGGCCCTCCTTTCTTGGACGTCGTGTGGGCGACGATCTACCAAGAAACGAATTCACCAAGGCCCGCTCTTCTCCCTCCTTTGCTTGCGCCAACCACCAAAAGGAAGAGCACCTTCTTCCTTCTACACCTTGCGCCGATCACCAAAAGGAAGACACCCCTCCTTGCGCCGGCCCTAAGGGATGTAGAGAGGAAGGAGGAGAAGAAGAAGAAGAAGAAAAACAAGTCTCTTCTTCACCAAAACCCAGCCGTCTATTCCCTTTCTTTTCTTCTTGCTTGCGGCGCCAACTCCACCAAGAAGAATCTTCTTCTCCTCAACCGGCCACTTCCTCTTCTCCTTATTGCCACGCACCACAAAGGAAGAGAATGACTCCTCCTTGTCCTTGTGATTGTAATTGAGCCTGTAATGTAATTGAGCCTGTAATGTAATCTAGATTACATGTCGATTAATGTTATAACCTCTCCAACGTTGTCGAGATTCAAAACCTGATTTGGAATTATGGAGGTGTATTAACAGAGAAGGAAAAAAACACAAGAAAAGGGGCTGCTAGATTGATAGTTTGTGCCAAATTTTCTTGCAAATCTTTAATCAATGAAAGGTTCAAGTGAAGTTCTTATTCTTCTACTGTCAAGTGAATGGTTGCAGGGCAATAGTTTGTGTATCAGTTTGGATTGGTTGTGTGCCAAACTCGTTGTGTAGCTTCTTGGCTATTGAGGAACTCAAGAAAACTTCTTGTTTTCTCATTGACAAATGTTATTCTTCCTTATCCAAGTGTTCCACAAGTTAGAATTCTATAGTGCAGAAGTGGATCTAGAAGTCAGAAAAAATTCTGAAGTTGAAACAAAATATATCGTTGAAGTTTGAAATCAGAAACTGAAAGGGTGTTGAATTTCTCTTACAAGCTTCTAAAAAGCAAGAGTTCAAGAGGACTTGATTTTCCATTACCATTACCATACCATGGATGCATGCAAATTCAATGGGACTGACTTTCTGAACCGTCCAACTCATTGCAGTGCAAGGAATCAGTAAGAAGAGTTGGTTTGAATCATAATTCTGAAGTGGCTACTGTTGGAATTTGTTAGTTGAATTTCTAACATCTATATAATGAGATCAAATTTCCCTTTCAATGACGTATATCGAATAAGCAGGGAGCTGTTAGTTCTATTTACAGAAAAAAAAAGTTTTGCTGTGTATTGATTTTAAGTGCAGGAAATCCAAGTTCCTTCAAGAGAAGCTCTTATCCTTTCAATTGTAAAATGGTATTGCATTCTCTCCAACAATATCAAGATTTAACCCATGGGAACTCTTAGGAACTAAGTGATGGTATTGATTTAATCCTGAAGAAGAAAAGAGGAGAACCAAAAGGAAACTGTAACATGTTTGGTGCCAATTCTCAATGTTGTTTATGACCACTAAAAACTTGAATTCAAGCTCTTATTATTGTGATGCCAAATGATATCCTCTTCCAAGTATAATTCCTTTAGACTTAAGCTGAAGTTACCCAGGAATCCAGTTGCTGGAATTAGAATTCAGAAGTTAGAATTCATTTGATGTTTGAATTTAGGAAATGCAGAAGTTGAGTCTGGTATGTTGGAGAGATGTAAATTGGAATTGAAATTCTACATTGAAACGAATGATGATAAAAATTGCACAATCCTGGATTAGCAGAATTTCAATAGCTCACAAAGAACAAATGTTTCTTGTGTGATCTTGGTGTCTAAGTTAGTAAGATGGTTGTGAACTATAGCTTGGTGGTCTTGAAGTTGACTTGAAATTTGGATACAGGTAACTGAAATTATTTCAGTAATCACTGGGTTCATTGCTTCATGGTGAAGTACATTTGGCAAAAGAAATGAAGATAAGTATTGATTGTGCTCCATGAGTGGTAAAAATAGGTCCAACATTATTTGCAAACTAATTCATCAGGTTTATCATTCCAACTCTCTGACTTTTGCATTGAAATCATTCCTCTCTTGCCATTTTGTTGTGTAGCTCAATTTCCTTTTGAATTCATTTCAATTCTTAATAAATTCTTTTTGATTCATGTATGCTATATATTTACAATGGTGGAGAAGTAGAAAATAAGCAAGCTTATGATAGTGAAATTTTATGAATAACCCTTGAGTGGAACTCCACTTTTACACATGTTTTTGAGACTATTTTCATGCTCAATCTACTCAAGCAGTTGGATATCACCATGCTTGTTGACTAGTGTATGGTTTGAATTCATGAATGTGTTGATCCACACAAACTTGATGGTCCTAGGTAATTTTCTTTTACTATTTTCAAAGTATTGTTAAGGGATAGTTGGGAGATGTTTTGATTGTTCTTAGTTTTCTTTGTTTGCTCGAGACGTACAAGAATAAGTGTCGGAGAATTCATAAGCATCATTTTGTCATAATATTTTGACTCATATATGCATACATTTCGATCTTCTCATGTATTAATTCCATGTTTATAT
Source organism: Boesenbergia rotunda (assembly GCA_024364735.1). Classification (NCBI taxonomy): domain Eukaryota; kingdom Viridiplantae; phylum Streptophyta; class Magnoliopsida; order Zingiberales; family Zingiberaceae; genus Boesenbergia; species Boesenbergia rotunda. Next base: position 177,124 of record JAGFNQ010001082.1, read on the forward strand.
TATATTTCATAAGTTGCATTTATTTTTGAACTTTATTTTATTTTATCTTTAATTTATGATATTTGATGCTAATATTTGGATGTGGTCTTGTAGGTAATCAAAAGGGCTATAGACTCAAGCTAGATCAATCCAACTTGGGCTAAAATCTGGGTTTAAATGAGGGCATCAAGCTCAAGCCAATTTGGACCGTCCATCCAAGATATGAGGAGATCTGAGCCATCTATCATGATCTAATCCATCCAAGCTCAAGGAAAAGTAGATCATCACCATAGATCAAGATTTGAAGCTTTTGATCCAGATCTGAATTGATCCAACTGTTATCAAAATTTGGAAGAATCTCAGTCGTCCACCTAAATCTGAGATCAGATTTAAATTCTGTGAGGAGCTCAGTTGCGGGGAGCTTCGCTCGGGGATCGCATTCATGATCATTTCATCTCCAACACCATCCACAACAACTTTACAGCTCCACTGATATCCACCATCACCAAAGGTCAAGGGTTCCCTTCACCCAGTGATCTCCCATCCACAAGGTAAGGGGTTTCCCTACCTAGCCATCATCTTCTTTCGCCTGTCTCCTCGATGTCACCCTCCTCCATCGATGCCATTCCACAACACACAACAATTGGAAGACAAGGGGTTGTCCTATCTCTAGCGATCCTTCATCTACCAAGGTTAAGGGCTCCCTTTCTTGTCCATCCTCAGCTCCATAAGAACCTCTGGCCAACATCTTCTGCATCTCCTCACCGGCGCTTCCTTGTGCATCCGAGCTTCACCCGATCCAGATCATCTAAAGTTTCATCACAACCACCAATTGCCTTGAGTTTATCTCTTTATTGCTTTAGTTTGTTAGTTGTTGATTTCTTGCATGAATCATTGATGAAGTGTAATTGATTTGGATTCCCCATGTTTTAGGATTTAATACATTAGGGTTGAATTGGTTGATGCTTATCAAATGTTTGTTGAATCACCTGAATACATTTTCATTGCTTTGGTTAATTGCAATCTAGAGTGTTAACTTACCTATTGTAAATTAGTGTTGAATTATTGCTATGTTGCTATTTTGTTAAGTGGTTAGGTGCTCATAGATTAGATCAACATACCATGTCTTTCTTACAGTTTCATGAATTACCTTATGATATAGCTTAGCAAGGTTTAATCTTACTAGATGCAATACGTCATGCTTGCCATTATTTCCCCCGGGTAATAGATTAGTTTACATTCTTGTCAATTGTGTTCATTACTCTCTATTGTCCTTAGATTTAGTAATATAAAACCAAACCCCCATTACTAATAATTTGATCCTAGATTTATCATGATTTGTCTACATTCCTTGTGAGAGATGGCCCGTGTTACTCTATACTATATTAGTGTAGAGGGGTTTGGTACTGTATTGTTTGTAAACGTGTCTCGACAACATGTTTTATCACCAACCAATCGTTGTGTGCCATCTCAACTACACACGTGGCTAAGTTCGGGCCATTTCGAGTTCTAGGATTCATTTAATCTCCCAAACCTCTGGACGACTAGAACCCATCCAGTTGCTTGAAATCCCCTAAATCCAACTAACTTTGGATTTTATATTCCTACATCATAGAGTTAACACAACAAATATAATAAAAGTGTGCATAAAATAGTTTGACAATCTTAGAACTGTCTAATCTTGACTTTTAGATTTCAATAAAATTCTAGGTTAAACTGACGTTTGCTATTCTTCTTCAAGGAACGCATCTCACCCACTCCTTTCAGGAGAGTATTACCTAACTTGTCACTCCTCTTAGGGGAGTTTTACCTAACCTACCAAACATCCGATTTTCCAGGTTTTTTGAACTTCCTGCTCAACATCCAATTCTCCTACCCCAATGACTTTCTCCTATATCCGGTCCTCCAGCCCTATCGATCTATAATGGTGACCCGCAACTGCACGAGAATGTCGTCAAGTAATATAAAAGATATCGTATTCACAGGGACTAATGAGGCAAGCACTAGAGAGTTTACAAAGTGAATTACCTAGATTAGCCAGAAGTGTGAGTGATTTGCAAGCTTAAAGAAGAGGTAGAGAGAGAGAGAAGAGAGGTAGAAGATTAGGTGAGAAAGGATGTGTGGGAGAATGTTCTAAGATCTAGGTTTACTAGTGATGGTTATTCACGCACTATGGATAGCTAGTGCCTTAGCCTCTATATCCATGCCTTGTGGGAAGCCTAACTAATTGTCAATATAATATTGCAAATGTCACACTGGAATATCTCCCAATGACATTTAATGCCACTACATAGATGGGGTAACATTAAATGTCCAGTTAAAGGACTACCCTTGTCACAGAGAGCTCCCCGATCATATATTCTAGGTTATATAAGTCATCTCCTAACACAAAATAAGGGAATACACATCAAGTCTCAATTAGGTTCTTCCTTGCATGGAAGTAGCCTCCATTTCAAGGTATTGCACAAGGTTCTCCGATTAAAGAATTACCCTTGTCACAAAGGGCTCCCCAAGCATACAACCTTGAGCATCTCCCCTAGATGGAGACCCTTCCATACATCTATTAAATCAAACACTACATTAAAGCATACACTCAAAGAATAAAGCATAAACTCTTCACATAGACATTTCATCAAACAAGAACAACACATGAATATTTCATCAACATAAGGGTTTAACATATTCATAGGGTATTACGTCAATACACATTACAACTACTTCCTAGGCCCTAGAATATAGAGAATTTGCTCTATAAACAAAGAGAAAGGAATCAAAGTCATGAAAGTAAGCATCTACAACCCAATATGAGAGAAAAGAGAAAGAATACTTAGTCGAGTGATGCATGGAGTCTTTGAAACTAATCTCTTTCCTCGGATGTAGATGGATGATGGAGATGACCTTGGGTCATTAGAGAGGTGGTCGAAGATGAAGAGGGAGCCAAGAGATGGATTCCCCCTAGGGGAGAGAGCCCCTAAAAGGGGAGAAAGCTTTCTCCCCTTGTTGGGGGGGGGGGGGGGGGGTGGAGCCCCTTTTATAGTTGGGGCTTTGCTACCCCAACCCTAGGCGACACGACCCAAGGCATGGGTCGTGCTGACTGACATGGCTTAGCTGTGCCACAATTAGTAGGTGTAGCATGCCCTAAGCACGATCGTACTGGGGGGGGGGGGGGGGGGGGGGCGGCACGACTTGGCCGTTCTAGGGTGGCAAGGCTTGGTGGTTCCACTTTCGGCCAAGGTGGCATTGGCCGTGCCATTTGACATGGCCGAGTGATGGCCATGGCTGGAGAGGGGGCATGGCCTTGCCGTGGTTGGTTGCACAGTCGTGCTAGGGCATGACTTCATCCTGGATGCTACATGGGAGGTGCTAGGGGGCATGACCCGGTCTCGTGAAGTCCTCTAGCTCCTGTCTTGCTCCTTCACATGTTCGTTTCGCTCCAAATCACTTCTTGCCAAAAAAACAAGAGAAGAACTTATCTCCAAACTAGAGGAAGAAAATATGTTAATAAAAACTAAGCAGGGGCATAACAATGTAAATAAAAATCGATAAAAGCTAGTAAATGAGCGTGAAAATAAGGATAAAAAGTTATCAAATCTATGCTCATCGCACCCGCAGTCTTAAACTTTTGTTTCTCTCAAGCAAATACTCTGCATGTACTTATGTATCAGTCGTTATGCATCATAATCCCTCGTGACATGACTTAACTTTATTAAACACTTTTACTAATGAGCATGATAAAGAGATTAATTTGAAGATGGCCTAAGAAAAAGTTCTTCGTGCTCTGTGCAATAAATGACTGTATTCCTTCAAGTATCATGCTCGATGCTTAGTCAAGTCATCATATAATAGGGTTCCTCATAATCCCAGCGATAGACACATACCTACCACACGCTTGGTTCATCCCTTTCAAACTACCCATGGTCTCAAAGGCTTGCTTGAATCAAGGGAAGTCTAGTATTTATTTACCGAGTAGCCTATCTCAGTCTTAAAGAGATAAATTACTAGTTTCCACTCACGAAACTATATTTTTATTCTCTTATTCAAATTCAAATGTCTTCTTTTTAGTGCTCTAAAAGTGTAGCACTAACTTAATCTCAAGTTCTAAACTATACAAGCATAGAGGGATATGATTTTTTCGAGTGAGCCTTAATGATCCGAGCTACATCTAGTAACCAAAATGCAGTTTGAAAAGTCACCATAGGACATAAGTACTAACAAATCATATGAATCATGACTATTTATCATATATTCACCATTCGGAATAGGTGATGTGATAGAGATCCTATGTCTAGGCCAAACTCAAATATCTCAAATAAAGTAATGCTCAATTCATGCTAATGAAGATAGAAAAAAAATCATTCACTTGACATACTAGCATTATCAATCGATAACATGTTAGTAATATGAGAGAAGTGTCCTAAGGCAATCGCCTTATGATTGTAATCATTTACTTTAATAAATGAATATTCACTATTTGAGTATACATGTTTGTGTATTTGATTGAGATCTTAAACTCATTTACTGAATGTCCGCAATACAATTCACAGCATGAGAGAATTTGTGATGAATTCATAACTAGTGATTATCTCTACATGTGCAATTGTGAAGTATTGAAATTGTCCCTAGTCGATGAATTGATAAATACGGACACTATCAATTCTGTTGAGACTAGCATGGGTTATTCTCTAATCAGCTGATTCTCACTGGCTGGTGACATTGGGATGTCCGGAGATAAACATGAATGCTAGTTAAGGGAACTAGTTCATTAGAGTGACTAGCTGTAAAACTTCATATGGTAATCTACATATAGATATGTCAATGAAGTTCTTACTGCAGCTTAAGTGCGATGTTCCTTTGACTTACGGTGTTCAAGTCATCTTGGTCATGAAGACTTATACTTTGACATCTTAAGCAAGCATCTCCAAGGAGGTGTGGACCCAGGATGATTGGGTATAAGCTGAAGTGCCCGAAGATGTTTGAACAGCCTACAAAGGATTCACCACTCCTTGCGAGGAGATGTATACCCAAGGCCTATCGTCGGATTGTTACTCGAAGCCTCTGGCCAGAACATCACATGTTCCGAGTATGAATATCTCAGATACATGAGAGTAATTAGAATCCGTTGGACGAGAAAGACATTACTTAGGCTAGGTGTGACGTAGTCAGCCTAGTGGGGACTGACACACATAGACCGTGTCCTGAACCAAGTGGGTATAAGATGGTGAAGGGAATGAGGCACGATTCATTGATGCTGCTGAAAGGTTTCAGAATAGTTTCTGAGGTCAACCGTTGATCATTCGATTAATTGGGGATCATGATGTACTACTAGGTGCCACTCATGATCGTTCTATAATTGGTTGATTATAGACGGCCAACATAAATCGAAAGCCTATTTAGTCACACGCACTACGAGTGATCCGAGGGATTTAAAATGAGTTGAAAATTAGATTTTCCAATCAAGAGAGATGAGTTGAATCTGAATTTTTCAGAGACGCATCGGAAGCATAAAATGGCTAAGACTTTTGAAGACTTATTGGACGAATTAAATGAGTTTAATTCGTACGGTTTCGGCTTGGGTTTGGCCGGCCAAAGAGGGTCCCCACCCTCTTTGTTTGGCCGGCCACATCAAAAGGGGAGAACCAAATTGTTTGGTTCAAATTATAAAATAAACCGAGCGCGGTTTGTTTTATAAAATTATGGATAAAGAAATTTATATAAAGAGATTTATTTTCATGGAAATTAAAATAAACCTTGGATTGGTTTATTTTATTTTATAAAATCAATAATGGATTGATTTACCATGATAAAGAAATTTATATAAAGAAATTTATATAAAGAGATTTATTTTCATGGAAATTAAAATAAACCTTGGATTGGTTTATTTTATTTTATAAAATCAATAATGGATTGATTTACCATGATAAAGAAATTTATATAAAGAAATTTCGTTCCATAATAAAAGGGGAGACATGGTTGTTTTTATTATAAATTAAGTTATAATAAAAACTTGGCATAACGGAATAATTCATAGAAAAAATTTATAAGATAAATTTCTTATGAAAATTTATTCCGTTAAGAGGAGACTTGGCGATTAAGAAGCTACTATATAAAGGCACCAAGGCAAGGCTTGGAAATCAATTCAAGAGATCAAGGATTCTTGCCTAGCCTCTCTTCCTCTCCTTCTCTCCCTCTCCCTCTTCTAGGGCCGGCTACCCTCTCCCTCTTCTAGGGCCGGCTGCCCTCACCTCCTTTGCCGTGAGCCACCTCCACCAAGAAGGTGCCAAAGAAGAAGAAGAAGCGGGGAGCGACTCCTTCCTTCCTCCCGGAATCTTGATTCCGTTTTTCGTTTGGTGGTTAGTTTTCCATCTCTCTCTCTTGATATTCTTGTCGTGCCTTTGGAGAATCTAGTAGTTCTTGTCGGCACGAAACTCGTGGCTTTGCGAAGTCATCCCGAAGAAAACTCGGCGTGGACGCGAATAGAGGCGGAGCTTCCAAGGGACGCTACGGTTGGATCTCGTCCCTTTCTACGAGTTACGCGAGGTATTAAGTAAATTAGTTTACTTTCTGCAAAATTCTAAATGTATGATCATGTCTCCACAACATAAGGTTGCATGCTAGATACGTGGTTAAAATAATTTGAGAAATTATTTATGCTAAAATCTTCCGCTGCACGTAATTAAATTTTAAAATTACGAACCCGTATTCATGTCAACATGCACCCGGTCCCAACAGTGGTATCAAAGCCGGTTAGTGTTCGACATAATCATATAATTGTTTTGCGGAAAACTTTGTCATGATCTCAATTTTGGAAAAATTTTCAATTATGGAAACTTTCCAATTATGATAAATTTTAAATTTAGGAATTTCAAAGTTTGGAAATCCTCATGAAATTTCGCAAACTTTTGAAATATCCTAGTTTCTGAAATTTTATGATAATTGTGAAAACTTCCCATCTTTGGAAACTTTCCAATTTTGGAAATTTTCTATTTTGAAAATTTTCCAATTTTGGAAATATGTAAGTTTTCTTTGTACCAGAAACTTACAAATATTCTGAAAACCTATTATGAAATCTCGCAATTTTGGGCACTTTCTTTCAAGAATGTCTAGACAAATTTATGGATCATTAATTGACAATTAAAATTCGAATTGGTTTTAAATTATTAACAAAATTCTTTATTTTGGATTGAGCCTCGGGGAGCCGTCCAATTTAAAGTTAGTTGTTGTAATTTAATTTCCCATTTTGAATAAAATTGTGATGTTTAATTTGGTTACGCCTCGGGGAGCGGACCAAATTGGATTTACGATAAATTTCTTTTCTTTGGGTATCTGAGCCTCGGGGAGCCACCCTTAGAAAACAATTTGTTATAATTAATTAATCCATAAATAAAATATGTGATCAAATCTTGGAAATTTTGAGGTGATTCTCAAACGATAATTTCCTTATTTGATTTAAGAGGTGATGCTCTTACATATTGTTGTCTCCAAAATTAATTAGGAAAATGGTTTCCTATAGAGTTTTCTTAAATGAGATTTTCATGAAAATAATATGTGGTTGAATTAAGGGAATCTGTCTCTTAATTTAATAAGATTTGATTTAAAGAAATCAAAGTCTTAAACATATTATTTCCGAAATTGATTATGACAATTTAGGAAATTGTTTCCCAAAACAATTCCTTGAATAAAGTATGAAATTAGAATTAGAAAATCCGGTTCCTAATTCAATTAATGAGACTTGATAAATTAAGTCACATACATACTTTATTAAGAAAATCGTTAGTACATGACATAATTATATGTCATGAATGTGCTTAGAAAAGAAAGGATGAGACCCAAAACCCCTTACAAAATATTAAGGCCAACACCTTCCATTAATATGGTTAGAACCGGAGTTTTGTTTCTCGTTTGGGTTGATGGACACATCCATGCCCGGCTTGAACCTCAACATGTTCAAACCATGGAATTAGTTTATGATTAATATAGTTGGAGTCAGAGGTCAATCCTTAGTTTTGGTTGTTGGACACATCCAAGCCTGACTAAACGGTTGAATGAGCTCCAACCATATTAAAACTATTTCTTGATTAATGGGTCAGCCTTAAGCTTGGAGCATCGATTTGTTGTGCCACAGCCAAGGTCGATGTAAAGAGAGGTGCAGTTGGGTGCTATGTATAATGTTGCATACTTGTTAATGAGTTAACAACCCAATGATTTATGCAAACATTCAATTAGTTGATAACATAAAGTGATAGTTACATATATGTGATATGTAATCGGTATAATTACCTACCTTCATAGCTATGAATAACTTGATGGCCACAGCCATGGTTGTTCTTATCTATGGTTGGATATCAACCTATTTGGAGATGTTCCTACGATCTCCCGAATTGATAAAAAGGGTTATTCAATTCGAAAAATAAATAGGATTTAATTAATGTATGTTGATGCATTCTTTATCATTCTTCTCACGTAAGCTTAATTTGTATTTCTAGGATAATCACTCGATCATGTCTTCTCTGAATTTGCGTTCCATTTTGGACACCAATAAGATAACTAAGACCAAAAAGACTGAAAAGGCACCAAAAGGCACTTGCCATCACTGTGGCAAGGAGGGACACTGGTGAAGAAACTGCAAGGTTTATCTTGAGTCCTTGAAGAAGAAGACATCCGATGCCCCATCCTCTTCAGGCATCTTCGTTATTGAATGTCACTCTATTTCCTCGTACACCTGGGTACTTGATACTGGGTGTAGCTCACATATATGTAATGACATACAGGGGCTAAGGAATAGAAGAAGACTCGTCTAGGGAGAAGCGAATTTACGAGTTGGAAATGGAGCAAAGATTGCTGCTATTGCCATCGGAACATATTTGCTAAAGCTCCCTACTGGACTTGTCTTAGAATTGGATAATTGTTATTTTGTTCCTTCGTTAATAAAGAATATTGTATCTATTTCATGCTTGAATGAAAAGGGTTACCATTTAACTTTTAGTAACAATTGTTGTTACATAACTTTAAATGGTGTTCTTTATGGGACTGAAACTTTATGCAATGGTATCTACACGTTAGATTTATCCGGTGACGTTTTCAATATCGAAGTTAGCAACAAACGTGCTCAAATAGATAATCAAATAGACTCCTATACGTGGCATTGTCGTCTTGGCCATGTAAGTAAGAAACGCATGACCAAATTACACCGATGTGGAATTCTGGAATCATTTGAACCCGGTTCATTTGATACATGCGAATCATACTTAAAAGGAAAGATGGCCAAATTACCTTTTTCCAGAAAAGGTAATCCAGTGGGAGAATTGCTTGGTCTAATACATACTGATGTATGTGGACCAATGTCAACTCTTGCACAAGGAGGCTATAGCTACTTCATCACCTTTATCGATGATCACTCACGATTCGGGTATGTGTTCTTGATGAAACACAAATCTGAAGCTTTTGAGAAATTCAAAGAGTTCAGAAATGAAGTAGAGAAACAGCTTGGCAAAAGTATTAAGATACTTCGATCCGATCGGGGTGGTGAATACTTAAGTCAAGAGTTTCAAGATTATCTTAGGGACAATGGGATATTGTCTCAATGGACTCCGCCATATACACCACAACATAATGGTGTACTGAGAGGCGTAACCGTACTTTGATGGACATGGTTAGATCTATGATGAACCATGCAACTCTTCCAAAATCCTTTTGGGGCTATGCACTTAAGACAGCTGTTTACTTGCTAAACAGAGTCCCGACCAAGGTAGTCTCTACTACTCCATATGAAACGTGGAATAGTAAGAAACCTCACTTAACTCACCTTAAGATATGGGGTTGTCCTACTTATGTGAAGCGGACTGTATCAGACAAATTGGATGCTAAGTCTGATAAATGTCTATTTATTGGATACCCTAAGGAAACGAAGTGTTACCAATTCTATCATCCCTTGGAACAAAAGGTGTTTGTTTCAAGGCATGCTGTGTTTCTGGAAAAAGAATTTCTTTTACAAGAAAACAGTGGTAGTGGCATTGAACTTGATGAAGTTCAAGAAACTCCAATAGACATTACAAAGACACCTAGTCTAGACCCACAACCAACAACTCATAATGATGAGCTATCAGTTGAACTTAAAACAACACCACCTCTTCGTAGGTCTGATAGGACACGCAATATTCCAGAGAGATACGGATTTCTCATAAGTGAATCGAACGACGTATTACTCATAAGCATTGACGAACCTATCAGTTATGAAGATGTTCTGAAAAGTTCAGAAATGGACAAGTGGCTTGAAGCCATGAAGTCGGAAATGTATTCCATGTACAAAAATCAAGTACGGGACTTGGTTAACCCACCTGAAGGGATTAAGCCCATAGGGTGCAAGTGGGTTTTCAAGAAGAAAACCGACATGGAAGGTAATGTTGTTACCTTTAAGGCTAGATTAGTGGCAAAAGGATATCGTCAGAAACAAGGAATTGATTATGACGAAACCTATTCGCCAGTAGCTATGCTTAAATCCATTCGGATGCTCCTGGCCATAGCAGCTCATTATGATTATGAGATATGGCAAATGGATGTGAAAACAGCTTTCCTTAATAGAAACCTGCTTGAGGATGTATACATGATACAACCTGAAGGTTTCACATCGGTTGATAAAACCAAAATATGCAAGCTTCGACGATCCATATATGGACTGAAGCAAGCATCCAGGAGCTGGAACATCCGTTTTGATGAGACAATCAAAGAGTTTGATTTCTCACAAAATCCTGACGAACCTTGTGTATACAAGAAGGTTAGTGGGAGTGCAGTCGTATTCCTAGTATTATATGCCGATGACATATTACTTATAGGAAACGATATATCAGTCTTACAGTCGGTTAAAATTTGGTTGTCCAAAACTTTCTCCATGAAAGACCTGGGAGAAGCAACCTATATCCTTGGGATTAGAATCTATAGAGATAGATCAAAATGGTTGCTTGGTCTTTCGCAGTCTACATATATAGACTGAGTGCTAAAAAGGTTTAGCATGTCAGAATCCAAGAAAGGTTACCTTCCCATCAGGAATGGGATCAACCTTTCAAAGTCTATGTGTCCACGCACAGAAGACGAGAGGATTTGCATGAATAAGATTCCTTATGCATCCGCGATAGGATCTATCATGTTTGCTATGTTATGTACTAGGCCCGATGTATCATATGCTCTGAGCGTCACGAGCAGATACCAGTCTGATCCAGGAATGGATCATTGGGCGGCTGTCAAGACAATCCTTAAGTTACTCATAAGTGAATCGAACGACGTGTTACTCAACACCACCTGGGGGTTAGGCTTTAGGAAAAATGAAAGAAGAGAATGACTTAAACAAAAATCAGGAAGAGTTTGGGTTGTCTCCCAAGAAACGCTTGTTTAAGGTCATTAGCTCAACCCCTTATTAGCTTCACCTAAATCTTTCCCTTGGAGGAGTAAGATATTTTAGAAATCTCTTACTAAGGGTTCTATGTCTTTCAACAAATTGTAGGATTGGTGGTGTCGATGGATGGGGGTGAATATCAACTTTTGCATTTTCGTCTTCTCGTTGTTCATTCGTTGTACTTACTATCAGAGTTGTTAGTACTCAGCAGAAATAATTAATGTAAAAACAACAAAGACACACGGGATTTATTTACTTGGTTCCCAACCCCCAGGGTCAAAACGTCCAAGGCTTATGTAGTCGGCGTGAGTCCACTAATGGTCTCCTTTCCAAAATTTCCAGAGGCGGAGAAAACTCGTCTTATAGTTCGAGAAGTACAAGAAAAAGTAAATAAAATTTAAGTATAGCTTGTAATAATAAAAGCTAACCAATAAAGAAAGAAGAACCCGACCAATTTGGAAGTCCGAAGTGCAGCGCACTTCCTTCTGGAGCCTCTTTGGTCATAGAGCATCGCCTTAGCACTTTTGCTTCGCAGAGAGTGAGTAGTAGAATGATGGAATTGATGATCTGAAACCTTGGCTCGAATTCCTTTATATATAAGTCACTCAGGCGTGTATTGGCCTATAGGGGCACCCTCAATGTGATCCTTATTTGATCAACTCGTGTGTGCATCGCAGGGTATAAGACCCGTGGAATGGCTCTCAAGCGCTTGGGAGCCTTTAGGGTGCCCGAGTGATGGGGGCTCGGGAGCCACTCGGGCACCCGGGAGCTTCCAAGGGCCTAGGAGTGGTCCTAGGTTCCAGTTTGCTTTCCGCTTTTCTTTTGCTCTCCTTTCTTCCCTCCAGCTTCAGATTCCTACAAGATAAGTAAACACACAAAGCAAGCAAACATCCTTAGCCTAACTTATGTAAGTCTACCTGACCTACTATGCTTTGCTTAGAGTCAACTCTCCAAGACATTACTACCTCAGTTCAACCCCTTAGGGTTTTCCATTGCCTAGCTTCACTCATTAGGACTTTACCTTGCCCAACTTCACTTACTAGGACTTTTACTGAGCTTCACTCACCAGGATTTCATGCCCGACCCACGGTTAGGTCTTCATGCCCAGTCTCACTCACCTTAACTTCATCCACCTAACATCACTCACAAGGACCCAGCTTCACTCACCAAGATTTCATGCCTGATCCTTGGGATTTCAGTGCCCAACCTTCAGCCAAGACTCTGTTCCTAATTCTTCGAACCAGGACTTTGTGTCTAGTTTCACTCATTAGGTCTTCGGTGTTGATGCAGTCTGACTTGATTGTTATTTTGATGTTGACATGTATTTAAGATTGGTTGAGTGAGAATTGAGATCAGATAATTAAGTTTGGATTAAGTGTACTAGTTAGAGAGGGCTCGGTAGCTCGTTCTCTGGACCTGGATGAGTCAGAGAGGGCTCGGTAGCTCATTCTCTGGACTTTGGTCAGAGAGGGCTCGGTAGCTCATTCTCAGGACCGGGTTGAGTCGAAGAGGGCTCGGTAGCTCGTTCTCCGGACCAGACTGAGTCAGAGAGGGCAAGGGAGCCTATTCGCTGGACTCAGGGTCTAACTTAAGTTAGTCATGGTCAGAATTGACCATGAATTAACCAAATGATCAGGGCAAAGTTGGCTGGATCGGTCTGAAATCCGATCAGGGAGTTGTCACAAACTCTCTTGATAGTAGATCGTTCACAAGACCGATCCAAGATGTTTGATCGGTCTGTTGACCGATCCAGAGAGATTTTGAGAAAACAGAAGGTTTTTTGAACGGACTGGTGACCGATCAGAAAATATCCTGTGTGGTCACAGAAAGAATCTCTGATCAGTCAGTGCGACCAATCAGGAAAGACCTAGACCGATCAAGCACTTGCTTGATCGGTCTGCTTGACCGATCAGGCACTTCTTTGATCGTTCAAGGTGACCGATCAGGTGTTTTGACCCTAAATTCTAGTAAGTTTAGGGATCGGTCTGGTGACAGATCCCCTGGTATCTGATCTATCAGTGAGACCGATCAAAACATCACTGGACCAATTAGGATAGAGTCTGATAGGTCATGAGGTTGTCTAATCGGTCAAGGTGACCAATCAACATCTCTGAACTTTAATTCAAATTATTGTCAGCGTAGTTATGATTTCTGATTTGCTTCGCTAATGAATCTGTAGGTGTGCAGATAACACAAAGCTTTGAATTTCAAATGATGGAGCAAGAAGAAGGGTCAAGGGTGACTTTCCATGGTGCTATTTTGTTTGATACGCATTTGCAAGTTTCAACAGCATCTGACCTGAAGCTTCAGCTGAAGAGGATGACTTTAGTATGCTGAGAGCTCAGAAGGGGTCAGTGGGTGATGACTGTTGATGTAGTCTGACCCTGATTATTGTTTTTGGTGTTGACACCGATTTTAGTTTAGGTTGATGATTATGATTGGGATTAAGTCCTGGTCATGGACTAGGCATATCTAGTGGGACTAGGTTTGATAAAATCATAACTTGGAGGGTTAGGTGTGAGAAAATCCTAGCTTGGAGAGCTAGGTGTGGAAAAGTCCTAACCTGGAGGGTTAGGTGTGGAAAATCCTAACTTGGAGGGCTAGGTGTGGAAAATCCAAACCTGGAGGGTTAGGTGTGGAAAATCCTAGCTTGGAGGGCTAGGTGTGGAAAAGTCCTAACTTGGAGGGTTGGGTGAAAAGTCCTAGCTTGGAGGGCTAGGTGAAAACTCCTAACCTGGAGGGTTAGGTGAAAAGTCCCAACTTGGAGGGTTAGGTGAAAAGTCCTAGCCTGGAGGGCAAGGTTGATGAAATCCCGGCTTGGAGGGCCAGGTCCTAGCTTGGAGGGCTAGGTTGGATGAAATCCTAGCTTGGAGGGTCAGGTCCTAGCTTGGAGGGCTAGGTTGGGTGAAACCCTAGCTTGTTGGGCTAGGTTGGAGCCCTTGGATCGGTCTGGTGAACGATCAGGGAGATTGGCACTGTGCTCCTTCGTGGATCGGTCTGGTGACCGATCCGCGATGACTGATCGGTCTGGTGACTGATCAGGGAGTATGCATTTCACTCATTGCACAACTCCTGATCGGTCTGGTGACCGATCAGGGATCCCACGAGTGAGTTGAGTTCCCCTGCTGCTCTGATCCTGATCGGTCCGGTGACCGATCAGGGAGCATCCAGTAGGTTTTTGGGTACCTCACTGATCTACTCCTGATCGGTCTGGTGACCGATCTGGAACACTGTTCAGACCGTTCTGGTGAATGATCAAGTATCACAAGTTCCTCACTATGACCGATCAGGACGGAGCCTGATCGGTCTGAGCATGGCCTGATCGGTCTGGTGACCGATCAGGAGGGTTGGACTGTGAAGCTCAGAAATCGCCCTACAAAGGGGGTGGATCGGTCTAGTGACCGATCCACAACCTGGGATCGGTCTGGTGATCGGTCCAGGAGAGTCCCAGAGAAATCACGATTTTTGATTGAGCGTTGGGGACCGATCAGGATGGAGCCTGATCGGTCTGAACCCAACCTGATCGGTTTGGTGATCGATCAGGAGGCTCTCTGATCGGTCCGGTGACCGATCACTTTAATTCAAAATGCACTATTAGATGCTCTGATCGCGTCTGAACACATCTGATTCTCTGCGCTTAATCTCTGATACTTGATTCTATACTTGATATGCTGTGTTAATGCTCTGATTAAGTGTGTAGGTGACATGGATGGATTCAAACACTCAAGGAGAGTCAATGGAAGTCTTTCCTTGGAGCAGGTTTGTCCATTTGCCATCTCAGGTTGCAACGGCTGGAGCTGCTGACTGGAGCTGCTAACTGGAGCTTGGCTGAGGGAAGCTCAGGAAGTCCAGGGAGAGCTCAGTGGTAGCTGGCGTTAACAGGTGAGCAGCTGGAGGCTGCAGTGAGGTGGTGACCTGCGATCAGTGGAGGGACTTAAGCGCTTGGTGGCGAACAAGTCTCGAAAAAACACTTACTCTAACAGCTATACTGTATACGCGCGATTAGTTCTCCACACTTTGCTTGTGCGATCTGTTGTTCCTTCATGTTGAGCAAGCAACTACGATCTTTGAAGCAACCATATATTACTTGAGCATTGGGAAGAAGAGTCAGAAAGCTTGGTGAGTCCATCAGCGAGAAGACACGAAGAAGGGGATTCTTACGTGAGATCTACGCTGAGTGGAGCTCGGGAGAAGTTTGTCTGAGTTCTTGTTGTCCTAAGTGTTGGTGCAGAATGCACCTAAGTCAAACCTGTGTTTTGATAATGGCAACATAGATCAAAAGTTAAGTCTTTCTTGTGTTCTAACAAGTTAATCAAGTGTGCAGTGAAAGCCCTAGCAAAGGACCGCTAGGCACTGGCGAAGGAATGCCAGAGTTAAAAGCCCCAGCGAAGAACTGCTAGGCACCAGGCGAAGGACAGTCTGGGACTGAAGACCTAGCGAAGGACTGCTAGGCACCGGGCGAAGGGTAGCTCGGCATCCAAGCCCTGACAAAGGACCGTCAGGCAAAAGTCCAACCAAAGGAGCGGTTGGCAACAGGTAAATTCTCCCGAGAGGAGTAGGTGAGGACGCGTTCCCCGTCGAGGGAACAGTAGGTGTCGGTTCGACCTAGGACTTCATTTTGGAGACCAAAGTCAGAACCAAGACAGCTAAGGCTGTATAAATTAATGCTTTATCTTGTTTTCGGACTAACCCTGGATGCAGGACCAAAGGAACGTGTGTCTGCAGCTCAGAGAGCCTCAAAGGAGTGAGGCAGCAACTGAGTAGGGCGCCCTGAGTGTCTAGGGCGCCTCCACGGTGAACAAGAAACAAGTAAGGCAAAAAGGAGTTCGGCTAACCACTGGCTGGGGCGCCCTCAGCAGCCAGGGCGCCCTGAGCGCCCAGGGCGCCCTCAGGAGCCAAGGCGCTTCACGCCTACGCCAGCGAGGCCAATCAAATCTATCCAGCCGAGAAGACCGGGTCAACCAGGGCGCCCTCAGCGACCAGGGCGCCCCAGAGGTCAAACTTCATCCCTATTTGGGTGGGATAAAGCTTGACCGAGCAAACTGCGGATCGGATGACACTTGGCAGGGCGCCCCCGACGTCCAGGGCGCCCTAGGGGCTATAAATAGCACCCCCTCGACCCCAAGCAAAATATCAACTTGATTCCAAAGCTTCCACGCTCTTCTACGCTCGTGCCTTGCTCCAGAAACGCCTCACCTCGAGCCGACGACGTCCCGCTGCCCCGAAAAAGAATCGACACACTCCGGACGTCGGTAACGAAGAGCTTAATATTTTATTATTATTTGATTGCACTCTCTTTGTAATTGAAATCATTGTAACCTATTTGCGCGACTATAGAATTGCCCAAAGTAAACGGTCAACGACCGTGGGCCTTGGAGTAGGAGTCGACACAGGCTCCGAACCAAGTAAAAATCACTGTGTCTTTGTGCTGTGTCTCGTATTCTTTGTTTCCGCTGTGCACTTACTCTTAGTTTTCCGAAAAAGAGCGATTTTCGATATTCACCCCCCCTCTATCGGCTTTCACGATCCAACAAGTGGTATCAGAGCGGGGAATTCAAACTTGGTGCAACCACCAGTTTGAAATATTTTTTTTTCGGATTTTTTTTAATTAATTTCTTATAATTATCTTTATCCCGCACTGCTAATCCAAGACCAAGTCTTGGGACACCTTTTTTTGTAAAATTTCCTTTTATAGAACAAATATCTATGCAAGAGGGATTCAGCACCGCTCGACCTCCACTCTTCAGTGGAGAAGACTTTTCCTACTGGAAAAGTCGCATGGTGGTCTACCTGAAAACTCAGGTGGACATGTGGATCATTATCCAGTCCGCTCTGGAGATCCCCCGAAATGCAGAAGGACTTCCACAAAGCTACTCGGAGTGGGACAACACTCTAAAGCGCAAGATAGAAGCCGACGCAAAAGCAACGCAAACCCTACAATGCGGGCTGACAAAGGAAGAGCTGAACCGAGTGGGCCCCTTCAACAGTGCAAAAGAGCTATGGACAAAACTGATCGAGCTGCACGAAGGGACTTCGGACACCAGGATCAGCAAAAGGGATCTGCTACTGAATAAACTCTACACTATCAAGATGGCCGACAACGAAACAGCAGCCTAGCTCCACGCACGAATCCAGGAGGTAATAAATGGTCTTCACTCAATAGGTCACAAGGTTGAAAACCGTGACCTAATAAGGTACACTCTAAACGTCTTTCCTAGAAACACCTTGTGGGCATCTATGGTAGATGCATACAAGGTCTCTAGAGATCTCTCTAAAATAAAACTAGATGAATTATTTTCTGAACTAGAACTGCACGAACAGACTAACACCAATTCGGTCGAAAAAGGTATCGCTTTCATTGCAGGTAAAAACTTGAAGACAACGAAGAAGAAAACTGAACTTGAACCCGAGTCTGACACAGACTCAGAAGATGAAGAAGGAGATCAAACTAAACTGGTCCGGCTCGCTCGAAGCTACTACAAGGAGCTGAAGAACCGAACCAACAAACGAAAAACCGGCCAAAGAAAGGACGAACCAACTGAACCAGCAAACAAGCTCAATGTAACCTGCTACGAGTGCAAGAAAAAGGGCCACTACAAGTCAGAGTGCCCTAACCTAAAGGAGACGAAGAAGCCGAGAAGAAAGAAAGCGCTACAAGCAACCTGGGACGAGTCTTCCTCAAAAGAAGAAGAAGAGGCACCTCAGTCCAACCTCCTAGCTCTGACCGCCTCAGATAAAGTCGAGACAGAGTCAGAATCAGAACAAGAGGACGGCGAGCTGACCTTCACAGAGGACAGAGAAATTAAGGTAACTAGTTTTAATAGATTACAGTTAACTGAATTGATTTCTTTTCTTTCTCGTGATTTGGCAAAAGCCAAACTCCGGGTCGAATCCCTCCGACAGGAAGTAAAACTCCTGAAAGAGGGAGCTGACTCTAAACCCTTAACCGAGAAGGTTCAGGAAGGAACTTCTATTCAAGTTGAAAAACTTGAAAAGGAGAACTCCTCCCTGAAAACTCAGGTTAAGGAATTTAGAACAGTTTTAGAACGATTTACATCTGGTTCCAAGGGTCTTGACATGATCCTTGGAAAACAGAAATCAGTTCTAAATCGATCTGGACTTGGCTACCGAACCAAATCCCGACAAAGATCATATTTGTCTGTACTGAATCAGTCCAGAGGAAAAATTCAGGCATGGGTACCTAAACTATGCCTGAACCAACCTACTGGATTAAATCAGTATTGGATCCCCAAGGACAAGATTCACATCTTGCCTAACCATCACCGTGGCTTTAGTCCAGGGGGGGCCAAACTAAAAACTATTTTTATTAGATAAACTTGTTATTCTTGATTTAAATTGCTTGATTGATTGATTGTTTATTTTCTGCAATATACCATGCTTAGACTTAGGCTAGCTTAAGGACTGAACAAACTTAGCTGAAATTTGACAACATAGTATTGGGTGGAGGTGAGATGATAGTACGTTAGGGAAGCCAATTTGGCGGAACTAGCCGAAGCTACCGATCCAAAATCCAAACTAGTTAGACCAGAAATTTTTCAAAAAATAATTTTGAAAATGAAATTTCATTAAAAGGCTTTGTCAAGGAAA
The DNA here is from genome assembly GCA_024364735.1 of Boesenbergia rotunda. Taxonomy (NCBI): domain Eukaryota; kingdom Viridiplantae; phylum Streptophyta; class Magnoliopsida; order Zingiberales; family Zingiberaceae; genus Boesenbergia; species Boesenbergia rotunda. Next base: position 196,097 of record JAGFNQ010001082.1, read on the forward strand.
GGGTGGATGATCCCATAAGGCTTCGGCCAAAGAAGGCCTAGTGCCTCGCCAAGACCTGGAAGCCAATTTTTGAAATTCAAATTTAAATTAATTTTTGTCAAATTCGAATCTAACACAAAATTTCAACTAAGTATAGACTTAAACATCTTTTCAAAAATTTTCAAAATTAATTAATTAAGTTTTCAAAATTTAATTATCCATCAAAATTAATCAAAATTTTCAAAATTTTCAAAACTATCAAAACCTGTCTCACAAAACCTATAAGGTTAACGTGATTGAAAACCCTAGATCTGGGTGAGACAGTAAAATTAAGACTAAATGATTCCCTTAATACCTGTGTTTCAGTGAAATTCTATATGTCAAACCATGGTCAACAAGGTCAAAACACGCTCAACATAGTCAAACCATGGTCAACATAGTCAAACCACGATCAACATAGTCAAACTACGGTCAATGTAGTCAAACCAGGTCAAATCTGGTCAAATGCACTTCATTTGAGTCAAAAGCTAGTACCTAGGGCGCCCAAACCGGTGTGGCCGCCCCAAGGCTGGTCAAAAGCTGCCAAAAGGCAGCCGCAGCCCTGTTTAGGGCGCCCTTGTCATGCAGGGCGCCCTCCCACAATCGTTCAGTGGAAGAAAGCTGCACAAACAGAACTACAGACATGATAAAGGCGCCCTCGTCCGGAAAGGCGCCCTTGCCAGTGTCCTTCAGTGGTCAAAAGCTGCCAAAAAGGCAGCTGCAGCCTGGTCAAGGCGCCCTGGTCATACAGGGCACCCTCGCCAGTTAGGGCGCCCTCCCGAGGCAGGGCGCCCGAGACTGCCTATAAAAAGGGGCTCCCTTCCCCTTCTACTCTTCACACCCAAAACACTTCTCCTCCTCAACCTTCTACCTTCCAAGAGATCTTGCAACCCTCTCAAGCTCTCAAGCCCTCAACAATGCCTCCCCGAGCAAATCGGTATAATTTATTGTTTTTTAATTTCTTTTCAATTTTTCAATAAATGCACACTTTCTTTAAGTATACATTCTTTCCCTTAGAAGATGCCGACCTAATCAGGCAGAACCCGGTACTCAACCTAGTCCTGATCCTAGGTTTCTCAATTTAGAATTATGTAACAAGTTCGCTCGTACCACCTATAAACCTATCAAAACGAGTTACTTGAATAGGCTATTCTTCACCCAATCCTGTCCCCTAGCTATGAACGTCATAAACCACTACCAACTGGACAATCTCGTATTCTGCACTCACCCAATCAATACTTCCTTATGTGCAGAATTTTACAATAATATCATTAGACAGGATAATCTCATGTTCTCCACCATGGTTCAAGGTATTCCCTTAACCATCACACCAACATTACTGAAGCGATTTTTAGGACTACGACCCTCGCAGTCCATCTTCTGTTGTTATCCTCCTAGGGAGCCTCCCTTTGATGCTCCCTATTCTCACATCACCTTAGACACATTACACGCATACTTCTTTAGGCAACCAGTGGCCAGACGATTCCAGTCAGTCGACTTAGAGGTTCAGGACTACGCCCTATATAGGGTCTTAGTCCGATGTATTCTGCCCTTATCCACCAGGGACGTCACCACTATGCGACCATTCCATACCTTTCTCCTGTACGCCCTGATTCACCAGCTAGATATTGATATAGGACTTCATATGTTTCACACTATCCTACACGCATCCAGTGTGACCACTCAAGGGCGGGTACGCACACCCTACTGCCACGTTATCACGTCCTTACTACATTACCATGGTAGGAACATTACCGAGGGAGAAATGGCCGATCTAACCAACTACGATGAAATAGGCTATAAAAACTTCGCCCTAGCAGGTATAGAGGTGTCCGGTACCGGGGTTCTGTCCTGGAGACGTCGGAGAGCAGCTCATCAGATCGATTCGGACGAGGAGGTCGAGTACGACGTCGCAGATGTAGCAGTAGAAGCCCGAGCCCATATAGACGAGCCCGCTCCACCGACACTCTACAAGAGAGTGACCCGTATGGAGACACAGATATAGAGTCTCCGAGAGGAGGTCGAGGCCTCTCACATAGAGCAGATGGACGCTCGCCGAGCTGATAGAGAAATAGCTGATGCACGATTCTTACAGATGATGGCACGATTCGATGCGTGGCAGCCGGGTCCATCTGATCACCCCGGTCCTTCATCTTAGATTCACTTAGCATTGTACCTATCTGACTACCCCTACTCAGTAGGGTTGACTTGTGCTTGACTGTTGACTATGTTGAAACTAGAGTACCTGCTTTTATTTTATGATGACTAGTTTATAATTATTGGGTTCTTGTCAATCAGTTAGGATTGTGTTCAGTAGAATAGTTTAACTCAATTGTTTTACTCTACTTGATTTCAAAAATAAGTTTACTAAAATTTTCTATTTTTGAAAAACTGTTTTATTTAAATTTCAAAACCAGTTTTCAACTTAGTTTTTTTTCAAAAATCAATTCTAAAATCTTCTCGACTTAGTTTTATATTTATTTTAAAACTACTCCCTTCAAAACTAGGGATTTTTCGAAAATGGACTTAGCCTAGGCTTTAACCCTAGAACTGCATGCACCTATAGACTTAGAAGCCAGCATCTCACAAGCACCTTAGGGTACTTATGATTGATAACCTAGAAAGGGTTGAGATGCTTAGGTCTTTGCCTCAATTCAAGATGCTTTAAGTCAGTGCATCTGCAGTAATTGGGGCACTAAATACAACTTATACAGCAATCAAGTTAAGTGTCAAGTTTAGAAAATCTAACTTGAACAAAAACACTTAACTTGACTAACCCTAGCAAAAACTACTGTTTATAACAGTTAGTAAGTAGCTAATTGGGTTAGACAGGCCCCTACAGAGAGAATTGATTGATTTAGTATAAATTTAAGTATGGATTGATTCAGTACAGCAAAAATTTTACTTATTTCCTTATTTATGCTGTATTTAATTGTTTTGATATATGGCAAAGGGGGAGAGATAGGAAAGGAGAGAGTAAAATTTTCTTTTCAAAATTTTCTTAACTCTATCCTTTATTCAAAAAGTCTTTCTGAAAGATACTTAAGCCTTCAAAACTTCTACTTTCAAAATTACTTAAGCCTTTTGGAAACTTTTACTTAAAGCCTTCAAAAATTTTGCAAAGTACTCTAGCTTCAAAATTTTTTTTCAAGCTTTCAAATTTTGCAAAGTACTCTAGCTTCAAAATTTTTTTCAAGCTTTAAAATTTTGCAAAGTACTCTAGCTTCAAAATTTTTTTTCAAGCTTTCAAATTTTGCAAAGTACTCTAGCTTCAAAATTTTTTTCAAGCTTTCAAATTTTGCAAAGTACTCTAGCTTCAAAAGTTTTTTTCAAACTTTCAAATTTTGCAAAGTACTCTAGCTTCAAAATTTTTTTCAAGCTTTCAAATTTTGCAAAGTACTCTAGCCTTTCAAAAGGTTTCTACTTAAGCTTGTCTTTACTCTAAAGCTAAAGTTTTTCAAATTTGTTAAGTACTAAAGTGTTTCAAAACCTACTAAGTACTTAAGCTTGTTATATACTACAGAGTACTTAAGCTAACATTTTGAGTACTGTAAAACTTAAGACTTTAAACTCAAATTATGCTTTAAACTCTACTATGTATTTTTAAGTTACCTAAAACTTAAGTACAAGTAAAGTGTTTAAAACCCCACAAATTTTTGAAAAACATAGGGGGAGATTCCTTCCAGGGGAGGGAACAAAAGTTAAAACTTTTTCATGTCTTGCTTAAACTTAACTTTTTGAACTAGGGTTGCCATAAATCAAAAATGGGGAGATTGTTGGTGCAGAATGCACCTAAGTCAAACCTGTGTTTTGATAATGGCAACATAGATCAAAAGTTAAGTCCTTCTTGTGTTCTAACAAGTTAATCAAGTGTGCAGTGAAAGCCCTAGCAAAGGACCGCTAGGCACTGGCGAAGGAATGCCAGAGTTAAAAGCCCCAGCGAAGGACTGCTAGGCACCAGGCGAACGACAGTCTGGGACTGAAGACCTAGCGAAGGACTGCTAGGCACCGGGCGAAGGGTAGCTCGGCATCCAAGCCCTGACAAAGGACCGTCAGGCAAAAGTCCAACCAAAGGAGCGGTTGGCAACAGGTAAATTCTCCCGAGAGGAGTAGGTGAGGACGCGTTCCCCGTCGAGGGAACAGTAGGCGTCGGTTCGACCTAGGGCTCCATTTTGGAGACCAAAGTCAGAACCAAGACAGCTAAGGCTGTATAAATTAATGCTTTATCATGTTTTCGGACTAACCCTGGATGCAGGACCAAAGGAACGTGTGTCTGCAGCTCAGAGAGCCTCAAAGGAGTGAGGCAGCAACTGAGTAGGGCGCCCTGAGTGTCTAGGGCGCCTCCACGGTGAACAAGAAACAAGTAAGGCAAAAAGGAGTTCGGCTAACCACTGGCCGGGGCGCCCTCTACATCCAGGGCGCCCTCAGCAGCCAGGGTGCCCTGAGCGCCCAGGGAGCCCTCAGGAGCCAAGGCGCTTCGCGCCTACGCCAGCGAGGCTGATCAAATCTATCCAGCCGAGAAGACCGGGTCAACCAGGGCGCCCTCAGCGACCAGGGCACCCCAGAGGTCAAACTTCATCCCTATTTGGGTGGGATAAAGCTTGACCGAGCAAACTGCGGATCGGATGACACTTGGCAGGGCGCCCCCGACGTCCAGGGCGCCCTAGGGGCTATAAATAGCTCCCCCTCGACCCCAAGCAAAATATCAACTTGATTCCAAAGCTTCCACGCTCTTCTACGCTCATGCCTTGCTCCAGAAATGCCTCACCTCGAGCCGACGATGTCCTGCTGCCCCGAAAAAGAATCGACACACTCCGGACGTCGGTAACGAAGAGCTTAATATTTTATTATTATTTGATTGCACTCTCTTTGTAATTGAAATCATTCTAACCTATTTGTACGACTATAGAATTGCCCAAAGTAAACGGTCAACGACCGTGGGCCTTGGAGTAGGAGTCGACACAGGCTCCGAACCATGTAAAAATCACTGTGTCTTTGTGCTGTGTCTCGTATTCTTTGTTTCCGCTGTGCACTTACTCTTAGTTTTTCGAAAAAGAGCGATTTCCGATATTCACCCCCCCCCTTTATTGGCTTTCACGATCCAACACTAAGTGCTCTGTAAGATCCTTCTTTTGTTTCATTATGCTTAAAACATTATCCTTGTTGAAACGCTGTGGAGAGGTTACTCCACCGAGAAGGAGGTTGCTTATTATCTGGATTTTCCGGGGCTTGATCTGCCGACGATCAAAGGATCGCCCACCTTACGGGCACGCCAAGTAGTAGGGGCAAGTTATCCCCGAACCTTGTAAATTCTCTTGTTAGCGTTCTTGTTCTTGTGATTAACTTAGGGTTTAGTTTACTGCATACTCTGTTTTATTGCTTCCGCTTTGCTACTAAACCTTTGAGTCGTAGAAATTTCGATAAGTGTCAAACTTCAAGTGTCTGGCTATATTCTCCCCCCCCCCCTCTCTAGCCATCCAAGTTCCAACAACGACGCCTGTATGTGTGCAGAAGAAAGGCTGATGACGCCTGTATGTGTGTAGAAGAAAGGTTTAAGAAGAAGAGGTTGGCGAAGCAGAGAGGAGAACACTGAACTGAGAACGGCTGCAAAGGGTTTTGCTGTTGTTGGTGTGCTCTGCATTCATCTTCTTGCTTGATCTGTAGGATGTGTATACTGAAAGACATGATTTCATTATATGAACATCTTCATTTCGAAAAGAGAATCACAACTACACTAGGTGCTTGTTTATATTAGTACATGCACGAAGTCCAATTACTTTGCATTGTAGATAACATGGTGTGTGGTGTCACATAGAAGTATTGGTACAGGCAGCACCTAAGTCAAACCTAGGTTTTGATAATGGCAAAGGGTTCAGAAGTTAAGATGTTATTGGTGTCTAATGTGTTTACTAAGTGTGCAGGAAAGAAGCCCTAGGTACACTTAGCAAAGAAGTCCTGGTTGAGGATTGGGCAAGAAGTCCTGGCAAAGGGCAGGGCAAAGAAGTCCTGGTTAAGGACTGGGCAAGAAGACCTGACTGGAAGTCGGGCAAAGAAGTCCTGGTCGAGGACTGGGCACGAAGTCCTGGCAAAGGGCTGGGCACCGAAGACCTGACCGGAAGTTGTGCACGAAGACCTGGTCAAGTGGATCGGGCAAAAGTCCAACCAGAGGAGCCAGTTGGCAAAAGGTAAATTCTCCTGAGAGGAGTAGGTGAGGACGCGTTCCCCGTCGAGGGAACAGTAGGTGTCGGTTCGACCTAGGATTCCATTTGGGAGACCCGAAGTCAGAACCAAGACAGCTACGGCTGTAAATATTGACTAATATTCTTGCTTAGGTTGTTTTGGAACTAACCTTGGTTGCAGGACCGAAGGAGTGTGTGTCTACAACTCAGAATGCCCCAAAGGAAGGGGGTAGGAAACTGGGCTAGGCGCCCGGGAGGTCCCGGGCGCCAAGGTCAAAGCTAAACAAGCAAAGAAGCAAGAATGCTTGGAAATCACACTAGTCTAGGTGCCCGGGAGGTCCCGGGCGCCCAAGGTCAAAGCCAAAGAGTAATCGAAGCAAAATCAGCCACGAAGCCAGAGGACCATGTCAAGCTGGGCACCCAGGAGATCCCGGGCGCCCCAGTCAGCTCCAGAGGCCGATTCGAAGGGGATAAGCGCTGACCGAGCTGCGGATGAAGGTTCTCCAATCTGAAGGCACATGTCAGGTGCCCCAGCGAATCAGGCGCCCCCAGGAGCACTATAAAAGGTGCTCGACCCCAAGGCTTCAAAGACACAACTTTCTAACGCCTCCAACCTTTTCATTCAAGCGCTCTGCTCCGGCAAACTCCGATCTCGACATTCCAGCGCCGACGATGACCCTCTGCTCCGAAGTACGATCCACATCGGGCGTCGGTAATGAAAAGTGTAACTCTTTTATTTACTACAATATTCTTGTACCAAAATCTGTAAACCTTTGCGCGATTATAGAATTGCATGCAGTAAACGGTCAAGGACCGTGGGCCTTGGAGTAGGAGCCGACCGCGATCCGAATCAAGTAAAAGACTTGTGTTCTTTGTGTGATTGTTTTGTTTTCCGCTGCATTTACTCTTTCCTTAATCTGAAGAAAAAGTTTTAACGATATTCACCCCCCCCCCACTATCGTTTCTCTCGATCCAACATGTGGTATCAGAGTGGGGTAGCTCAAATTTGGTGCAACCACCAATTTGGGAGTTTTTTCGGATTTTTACGAAAATTTTAATTTCTTTTTCGATCGAATCTTTATCGTTAATCGAGGTTGTTGCAACACCACTTGATCGTTTCGTTTTAACTATTTTATTCCCGCACTACTAATCCAAGACCAAGTCTTGGGACAGTTTTTTTTTGTTATTACTTCAGAAATTCTAAATGGCCATACAAGAGGGTTTCAGTACAGACAGACCACCACTCTTCAGTGGGGAGGACTTCTCCTACTGGAAGAGTCAGATGGAAGTCCACCTAAAAACTCAGGTGGACATGTGGATCATAATCCAATCTGGTCTGGAAATCCCGAAAAATACTGAAGGAGTGGCACAGCCTTACACAGAATGGGATGCCTCGCTGAAAAAGAAAATCGAGGCTGATGCTAAAGCAACCCAAACACTCCAATGCGGTGTAACCAAAGAAGAGTTGAACCTAGTGGAACCATTCAACAGTGTAAAGGAACTCTGGGGTATGTTGATCGAATTGCACGAAGGAACCTCCGACACCCGAATCAGCAAGAGGGACCTACTGCTGAACAAGTTATACACAATCAAAATGAACGACGGCGAGTCAGCAGCCCAGCTCCACGCCAGAATCCAGGAGTTGATGAACGATCTACATACAATCGGTCACAATGTAGAAAACCATGACCTGATCAGGTATACCTTAAATGCCTTCCCGAGAAATACTTTGTGGGCATCTATGGTAGATACGTACAAAGTTTCAAGGGATCTTTCCAAAATCAAATTAGACGAGTTATTTTCTGAACTTGAATTATATGAGCAGACTAACTGCACATTAGCCGAGAAAGGCATTGCTTTTGTTGCAAGCAAAACATGAAAGGTGGCCAAGAAGAAGCCTCAACCTGCACCCGAGTCTGACTCAGTCTTAGACTCAGAAGATAGCGAACGCGATCGATCCAAGCTGGTGCGGCTAGCCCGAGACTACTACATGGAATTGAAGAATCAGAACCAAGACAGTAGGTGAGGACGCGTTCCCCGTCGAGGCAACAGTAGGTGTCGGTTCGACATAGGGTTCCATTTGGGAGACCCGAAGTCAGAACCAAGACAACTACGGCTGTAAATATTGCCTAATATTCTTGCTTTGGTTGTTTTGGAACTAACCTTGATTGCAGGACCGAAGGAGTGTGTGTCTACAGCTCAGAATGCCCCAATGGAAGGGGGTAGGAAACTGGGCTAGGAGCCCGGGAGGTCCCGGGCGCCCAAGGTCAAATCCAAAGAAGCAAAGAAGCAAGAATACTTGGAAACCACACTGGGCTAGGCGCCCGGGAGGTCCCGGGCGCCCAAGGTCAAAGCCAAAGAGTAATCGAAGCAAAATCAGCCACGAAGCCAACGGACCAAGTCAAGCTAGGCACCCAGGAGATCCCGGGCTCCCCAATCAACTCCAGAGGCCGATTCGAAGGGGATAAGCGCTGACCGAGCTACGGATGAAGGTTCTCCAATCTGAAGGCATGTGTCAGGCGCCCCTAGCGAATCAGGCGCCCCCAGGAGCACTATAAAAGGGGGTTGACCCCAAGGCTTCAAAGACACAACTTTCTAACGCCTCCAAGCTTTTCATTCAAGTGCTCTGCTCCGGCAAACTCCAATCTCGAGATTCCAGCACCGACGATAACCCTCTGCTCCGAAGTACGATCCACATCGGGCGTCGATAACGAAAAGTGTAACTCTTTTATTTACTATAATATTCTTGTACCAAAATCTGTAAACCATTGCGCGATTATAGAATTGCCTGCAGTAAACGGTCAAGGACCGTGGGCCTTGGAGTAGGAGCCGACCGCGACTCCGAATCAAGTAAAAGTCTTGTGTTCTTTGTGTGATTGTTTTGTTTTCCACAGCATTTACTCTTTCCTTAATCCGAAGAAAAAGTTTTAACGATATTCACCCCCCCTCTATCGTTTCTCTCGATCCAACATGTGGTATCAGAGCGGGGTAGCTCAAATTTGGTGCAACCACCAATTTGGGAGTTTTTTCGGATTTTTACGAAATTTTTAATTTCTTTTTCGATCGAATCTTTATCGATAATCAAGGTTGTTGCAACACCACTTGATCGTTTTGTTTTATCTATTTTATTCCCGCACTACTAATCCAAGACCAAGTCTTGGGACAATTTTTTTTGTTATTACTTCAGAAATTCTAAATGGTCATACAAGAGGGTTTCAGTACAGCTAGACCACCATTCTTTAATGGGGAGGACCTCTCCTACCGGAAGAGTCGGATGGAAGTCCACTTGAAAACTCAGGTGGACATGTGGATCATAATCCAATCTGGTCTGGAAATCCTGAAAAATGCTGAAGGAGTGGCACAGCCTTACACAGAATGGGATGCCTCGCTGAAAAAGAAAATCGAGGCTGATGCTAAGCAACCCAAACACTCCAATGCGGTGTAACCAAAGAAGAGTTGAACCTAGTGGAACCATTCAACAGTGTAAAGGAACTCTGGGGTATGTTGATCGAATTGCACGAAGGAACCTCCGACACCCGAATCAGCAAGAGGGACCTACTACTGAACAAGTTATACACAATCAAAATGAACGACGGCGAGTCAGCAGCCCAGCTCCACGCCAGAATCCAGGAGTTGATGAACGATCTACATACAATCGGTCACAAGGTAGAAAACCGTGACCTGATCAGGTATACCCTAAATGCTTTCCCGAGAAATACTTTGTGGGCATCTATGGTAGATGCGTACAAAGTTTCAAGGGATCTTTCCAAAATCAAATTAGACGAGTTATTTTCTGAACTTGAATTACATGAGCAGACTAATTGCACCTTAGCCGAGAAAGGCATTGCTTTTGTTGCAGGCAAAACATGGAAGGTGGCCATGAAGAAGCCTCAACTTACACCCGAGTCTGACTCAGACTTAGACTCAAAAGACAGTGAAGGGGATCGACCCAAGCTGGTGCGGCTAGCCCGGGACTACTACAAGGAATTGAAGAATCAGAACCAAGACATAAGGTGAGGACACGTTCCCCGTCGAGGCAACAGTAGGTGTCGGTTCGACCTAGGGATCCATTTGGGAGACCCGAAGTCAGAACCAAGACAGCTACGGTTGTAAATATTGACTAATATTCTTGCTTTGGTTGTTTTGGAACTAACCTTGGTAGCAGGACCGAAAGAGTGTGTGTCTACAGCTCAGAATGCCCCAAACGAAGGGGGTAGGAAACTGGGCTAGGCGCCCGGGAGGTCCCGGGCGCCCAAGGTCAAAGACAAACAAGCAAAGAAGCAAGAATGCATGGAAATCACACTGGGCTAGGCGCCCGGGAGGTCCCAGGCACCCAAGGTCAAAGCCAAAGAGTAATCGAAGCAAAATCAGCCACGAAGCCAACGGACCAAGTCAAGCTAGGCACCCAGGAGATCCCGGGCTCCCCAATCAGCTCCAGAGGCCGATTCGAAGGGGATAAGCGCTGACCGAGCTACGGATGAAGGTTCTCCAATTGAAGGCACGTGTCAGGCGCCCCAGCGAATCAGGCGCCCCCAGGAGCACTATAAAAGGGGGTCGACCCCAAGGCTTCAAAGACCCAACTTTCTAACGCCTCCAACCTTTTCATTCAAGCGCTCTGCTCTGGCAAACTCCGATCTCGAGATTCCAGCGCCGACGATGACCCTCTGCTACCGAAGTATGATCCACATCGGGCGTCGGTAACGAAAAGTGTAACTCTTTTATTTACTACAATATTCTTGTATCAAAATCTGTAAACCTTTGCGCGATTATAGAATTGCCTGCAGTAAATGGTCAAGGACCGTGGGCCTTGGAGTAGGAGCCGACCGCGACTCCGAATCAAGTAAAAGACTTGTGTTCTTTGTGTGATTGTTTTGTTTTCCGCTGCATTTACTCTTTCTTTAATCCGAAGAAAATGTTTTAACGATATTCACCCCCTTCTCTATCGTTTCTCTCTATCCAACATGTGGTATCAGAGCGGGGTAGCTCAAATTTGGTGCAACCACCAATTTGGGAGTTTTTTTAGATTTTTATGAAATTTTTAATTTCTTTTTTGATCGAATCTTTATTATTAATCGAGGTTGTTGCAACACCACTCGATCGTTTCGTTTTAACTATTTTATTCCCACACTACTAATCCAAGACCAAGTCTTGGGACAGTTTTTTTTGTTATTACTTCAGAAATTCTAAATGATCATACAAGAGGGTTTCAGTACAGCCAGACCACCACTCTTCAGTGGGGAGGACTTCTCCTACTGGAAGAGTCGGATGGAAGTCCACCTAAAAACTCAGGTGGACTTGTGGATCATAATCCAATCTGGTCTGGAAATCCCGAAAAATGCTGAAGGAGTGGCACAGCCTTACACAGAATGGGATGCCTCGCTGAAAAAGAAAATCGAGGCTGATGCTAAAGCAACCCAAATACTCCAATGCGGTGTAACCAAAGAAGAGTTGAACCTAGTGGAACCATTCAACAGTGTAAAGGAACTCTGAGATAAGTTGATCGAATTGCACGAAGGAACCTCCAACACCCGAATCAGCAAGAGGGACCTACTGTTGAACAAGTTATACACAATCAAAATGAACGACGGCGAGTCAGCAGCCCAGCTCCACGCTAGAATCCAGGAGTTGATGAACGATCTACATACAATCGGTCACAAGGTAGAAAATCATGACCTGATCAGGTATACCCTAAATGCCTTCTCGAGAAATACTTTGTGGGCATCTATTGTAACGCCCATTTTTTTTTCATAAAGCGGCGTTACGTTAACATAAGTAGGGCAGGTGGACCTCATAAGGCAGCGGAATAACTTTAATCTTACACATACATGCACCTACTACCATTCCTAACATAATGACATGGGAACTTGGCATATTGACTTCATGCTTAGCATCATATCATGTCATACTTAACATCATGTCCTGGAGTCACATAAGTCATCATTCAAGCACGTAAGTAGCAAAGGTAAAGTTCTAGCATAAGACGAGTAAACATATTATTTTCTTGGCCAAGTCACTACCACACACATGCATTCTTGCCCTCCTGCTACTTCCTTATTGTCCCCTTGTGTGATCTGCGGTATAAGGAAATAAGACTATAAGCACACAGGCTTAGTAAGACTCTTTCCTACTCACTAAAACCATTCATCACTTGATCGTGAGCACATGAAACATTAACATAACTTGGTGCTCTACATAGAACATAAGTATCTAAAATCATTTAGCATGACCTAGTTCTTACATAGTACATGGACATAAGATTTCACTTAACATGGCATGAACATAAACATAAGTAAACATTCTTAGCATGACATGATATATGACATAAACATAAACATAAGTAAATATTCTTAACATGGCACGATACATGGCATAACATAAACATAAGGTATGAACCAACCTGTATGGAATAAACATAGGCATGCTTTCTAACATAGCACATGGCATCTTCTTAACATAATCATAACATAAATCGTTTACTATCATGCATATGTCTTAATATGAAACATAAGCATAAGACATTACTATCATGGCATAATGCATAACATGAATGAATGCATGAGTCAAATGTCTATACATAAGGATGCTTAACTTTTAAAATTATACTTTTAAATACTTAAACATAATCATAACATCATTGGGGGTCCCTGGCTTGTACCACATACATACATCATAAGCGCGCATCCCTAAGTAAATACGAGGTAGCAAGCCCCGACCTACTAGGGTAAGGACAGCATAGTCGGTAGTCCTAGAACCGGGGCGTTCTTAAGGTGCCCATCCATGTTGCACAGCTTCGGTAGTGCCAGAACCGTGGACAGCATAGTCGGTAGTCCAAAACCGGGGCGTTCTTAAGGTGTCCATCCCTTGGACCCATACTTCGGTCCGGTACAAGCCATTCATAAAGTAAAATACTTTACATGCTTCATCATTCATAAGACATGGCATGCATCTTCATTCATAAACATGACATGCATCTTCATTCATAAAACTTGGCATGCATCTTCATTCATAAGCATGACATGCATCTTCATTCATAAAACATGGTAAGCATCTTCATTCATAAAACATGGCATGCTTACATAAAACATCATTCCTATTCCTAGTGCTTGCATGATCATGGCATCTAAGGTAAGCATTGCATTTCATCCATAAGCATGGTATCTATCACAAGCATGCATAGATAGAACTTCCATAAACATGCTACCTACTATCCAAGTGCATGGCATAGAACATAAGACATTCATGAATAACCCTATTAAGCATGACATCTAATCATAAACATACCAACATGAAATATGGTACTTAAGGTTAGGGTTATAAGTAACATCATTTCTACCACATGCTTGAACCTATATATATATACTTCATGATAAGCCATAAACCATCATTCTTCGATCCCTAACTCCTCCCATTCCCTATTTATCTTGCTTGGCCGAAACTTATAAGGGGGAGTTCCATCATTCAAATGACATGTAAGGTAGCATAAAGAAAAGGAACAACCATACATTACCCATAAGGCCATAAGAAGCCATTAGGGCTCATAATTAGGGTTCACCCTAACTTTTAGCCCTATTTTCTAGGGTTGGACGAAACATGCTTGGACCATGGGTGCATGAATAAATTCATAAAATTTCCAATTAATCATCTAACACCTTCCATACCATACCATAGGAGCTATTGGACCCCTTACTTGAGGTAAGCCCTAACTTCTTGCCCTAGAACCCTTCTTGGCCGAAACCCTTAGGGTCACTAGACCTTGTGAAAATTCACATAAATCCCTTCAACCTCCCCTTGTATCATAAGGGTACACAAGGTACATAATTGAAGGGTTAAATCCAATCCTAGCCATGGAATCCTTATGATGGTCCCAAACCCTAAAGGGTCTTAGGGTACTCCAAAAATTTCCAAAAATTATATTTATTCTATAAACATTATGAGAACACATTAGAAAGCATGATCAAGATTTTAACATCATCATGGACCCAAAAACCTTAGTGGCCGAAAGTCATAGGGTTAGGGTTCATGGCTCTTTTCCTTTTTTCCAACATAAAATCTCAAACAAGACTTTCATATCATGGTAAACTTCAAGGAGAGCTATTATACCACAGGTGAGGGAGTCTTACCTTAGATTATCTTGGTTTTAGACCTTAGATTTGGGAGAAGGATGAAGACCTTGTTACTTTCTAGCCACCTCTAGCCCTTGTAAGCTTGAACAAGAACCTTGGTTCTTGAAGATGGAGCCTTCTTGTGAAACTTTTCCAAAGGGAATTGGGGCTTGTGGGTTTCGGCTAGGAGAGGGAGGAAGAAGGAGAGAAGAGCAAATGACTTGATGGAAGAAGAGAGGAGAAATGTAACTCCTTCTCTTATGCTTTTATGCTACATTAAGGAGGGTAAGTGAAGAGTTATGGTGCCTCTTCTCTTGATGACTCTTCATTTTCCTAAGCTTTAACCAAAATCCACTTCATTCCCTCATAGAACTCCCTTGCTAGGTGAATTGGTTAGTGCATGCATGGTAGTACAAGAGGTCCAAGGTTCAATCCTTGGTGCATGCACTTTATTATTATTATTTTATTTTCCATTATTTCCGAAAATTCCCCTAAAATTCACCCATAATCATGCTAATATTCCCAATTACAATCCATGTATATTTATATTAAATTTTTGCCCAAAATCTACCAATAACCATGGTACTAAAAAGCCCATATAAGGCCCATTAGTACTTAGTTTCTCAATTTAAATGAGAAAATCATGGATTTCTAAACTAAGGTTCGTACTAATATTTCTAGGTCCCTCGGAAAATTATCTAGACATGCTCATTATTTTAAAAAGATATTAAGAGAATTTTCCAGGTCGTTACATCTATGGTAGATGCATACAAAGTTTCAAGGGATCTTTCCAAAATCAAATTAGAAGAGTTATTTTCTAAACTTGAATTATATGAGCAGACTAACTGCACCTTAGTCGAGAAAGGCATTACTTTTGTTGCAGGCAAAACATGAAAGGTGGCCAAGAAGAAGCCTCAACCTGCACCCGAGTCTGACTCAGACTTAGACTCAGAAGACAGCGAAGGGGATCGACCGAAGCTGGTGCGGCTAGCCCGGGACTACTACAAGGAATTCAAGAATCAGACCAATAGAAGAAAAGTCAGTCGAAAGAAGGATGATCCAACCGAACCATCCAAGACCAAATCCAACGTAACGTGCTCTGAATGCAACAAGAAGGGACACTACAAGTCGGAGTGCCCTCATCTGAAAGAATCCAAGAAGACAAGAAGGAAGAAGTCCCTTCAAGCAACATGGGACGAGTCTTCATCCGAAGAAGAAGAAGAGGCCCCACAATCGAACCTGCTCGCCCTGACTGCTTCCGAAGAAATCGACACCGTATCAGAATCGGAACCGGACGACGGAAGCTCACCATTTCGGAAGACGGCAAAATAACTGTAAGTGGTTATTCAAAAGCTGAATTAGCAGAATTAATTGCTTACCTATCTATTAACTTGGCGAAAGCCAAAATTTGAGTCGACTCTCTCTGACAGGAAGTAAAACTCCTGAAAGAGGACGCAGACTCTAGATCTTTGACTGAGAAGGATCAAGAAGGAACCTCTACTCAAGTTGAAAAGCTTGAGAAAGAGAACTCCTCCTTGAATACTCAAGTCAAGGACCTTAGAGCAGCTTTGGAACGATTCACTTCGGGTTCCAAGGGTGATATGATCCTTGGAAAATAGAAGTCCGTTATAAATCGATTCGGGTTAGGGTATTGAACCAAGGCTAGGCAAAGTCATATTATGCTGTACTGAATCAGTCTAGACCCAAAGTTCAGGCATGGGTACCCAAACTTTGCCTGAGCAACCAAGTTGGACCAAACCAGTATTGGATCTCCAAGGACAAGATTCATATCTTGCCTAATCATTACCATGGCTTTAGTCTAGGGGAAGCCAACTTAAAAACCATTTTTTTAGTTAAATAAATTTTTTTTCTTATTGTAAAATTGTATGCTTGCTTGTTTATTTATTTACTGTTATTTACCATGCTTAGACCTAGGATTGGTTAGATTAAGGACTAAACCGATTAACTAAAATTTGAACAATATAGTATTGGGTGGAGGTGAGATGATAGTACGTTAGGGAAGCCATTTTGGCGGAACTAGCCGAAGCTACCGATCCAAGACCCAAACTAGTTAGACCAAAATCTTTCAAGGAGTAACTTGAAAATGGATTTTCAATAAAAGACTTTGACAAGGAAAGGGTTGATGATACAATAAGGCTACGGCCAAAGAATACCTAGTGCCTCGCCAAGACCTAGAAGCCAAAGAAGGCCTAGATGCCCAACCATTGTTTTCAAAAATAATTTTTAAAACATAATTAATTAGTTTTTCAAAATTAAGTTAATTTTTCAAAACTAATCAAAGTTTTTTAAAATAAAATCTTTACTTCTATTAAAACCTGTCTCACAAAAACCCATAAGGTTAACTTGATTGATAACTCTAGATTGGGTGAGACAGACTAGGTTGTGAAAATCAATTTAGGCTATCCTTGATTCTAATTGGATCCAAATCAACAAACTCTTTATGTGTAGGAACATAAAGATTTGGACCAATGGATGTTGGATAGCGGGTGCTCCAGACACATGACTGGGGACAAATTGAAATTCACCAAACTCAAGTTCAAGAACCTAGGCTCAGTAGCATTTGGCAACAATGCTACACTCAAAGTCATTGGGTCAGGTAACATTGAACTCAAATCTGACTTTGTCATTAAAAAGGTACTTTTGGTTGAAAACTTTAAATTTAACTTGCTTAGTATAAGTTAATTGTGTGATATTGGCTATGTAGTTACCTTTACCAATTCTAACTGCCTGATTAGAAACTTGCAAGACTCAGAAATCATGCTTAAGGGCACTAGAAAAAATAATGTTTACACTATAAACCTACCTTTAGTACCTAAATGTCTCTTAACTCAGTTAGAAGAATCAAACCTCTGGCATAGGAGATTAGGTCACACTAATCTGAGATTAATTTCAAAAATCACCCAACTTGGCCTAATTAAAGGAATACCTAAAATTAAGAACCATGAAAACATAATATATGAATCATGCAACCAAGGTAAACAAACCAGGTCTAATCACAAACAAATTCAATCAAACCTAACTCAAACCACACTTAAGCTCCTGCACCTTGACCTATTCGATTCACATGGAGCCAAGTCACTAAGCGGAAACCAGTACTGCTTATTAATTATTGATGATTACTCTAGGTTTACTTGGGTTAGGTTCGTAAAAACTAAAGATGAAACTCTAAACCTATTTATTAATTTTTGTAAGTTAATTGAAAATTAAAACGATGCCAAATTTAAAAGACTTAGGAGTGATCATGGGGGAGAGTTTGAGAATTAACGGTTCGAGGAATTTTGTAGAATAAACGAGTATATACATGAATTTTTGTGTCCTAGAACCCCTCAGCAAAATGGGATAGTAGAACAGAAAAATAGAACCCAACAGGAAGCCGCTAGGACTATGCTCAATGAATTTAACCTAGCTAACCAATTTTGGGCAGAAGCAATTAGCATGGCTTGCAACATGTCCTCCAGTACTTGATATCAGCACCAACTCCTAAAAAAAGTAATTTTGGGTAGCTATTATTGTAAGCGAATTCTGCTAAACATAGATATCGGCACCAACTCCCTTTGAAATCCAGGGCACAAGCCCGCAACATGTCCTCCAGTACTTGATTCACTCGTTCAGTTTGCCCATCTGTCTGAGGGTGAAAAGTAATGCTGAATCGTAGTTTAGTGCCGAGAGACTTCTGGACGCACTCCCAAACATCTGAGGTAAAGCGGCCATCCCTATCTGAGATGATGGTCTTGGGAACTCTATGAAGTCTTATTATCTCCTTAGCATATAATTGAGCTAGTTGCTCAATCGAATAAGTCATCTTGATTGCTAGAAAGTGAGCAGACTTCGTCAACCTGTCCATAATTACCCATATCGCATCATATCCATTCGTAGTCCTGGGAAGCCCTGAAATGAAATCCATAGAGATATCTTCCCATTTCAATTCCGGAATTGGAAGTGGCTGCAGAACTCCTCCGGGTCACTGGTGTTCTGCTTTCACTCGTTGGCAGGTCAGGCAAGTGCTAACATGCTGAGCCACGTCTCTCTTCATACCGGACCACCAGAATTTCTCATTCAGGTCTTGATACACTTTGGGTGGATCCCGGATGCATCGAATAAGGGGTTCCATGAGCTTCTGCTAATATTTCTCTCCGCAGCTCAAGATCATTAGGGATACATAGACGATCCCTAAGGTATATTACTCCCCCGTCGGCGATATAAAAACCATCGCCCTTTCCTTCTAGAATCTCCTTCTTGATTCTCTGAAGACTCGGATCACCATTTTTTTCAGTTAACACATAACACAACTTTATTTATTAGACTTAATAAGGTCATATACAACAAACAACCAAATTTAATGAACTAGATAGGTTAACATCATTCCCATAATAAAAAATATTATGGCAGTGGCTATCACTCTCTCGTTCATCTCTAATCGGCCATTCTCGGGATCTTCTACGAATTCTATCGGATCTTCCTCATCCATCTCGGGATCTTCCTCAATCATCTCGAGAACTTCCTCGAGCATCTCGGGATCTTCCTCGAGCATCTCGGGGTCCTCCTCGAACATCTCGGGATCTTCCTCGAGCATCTCGGGATCTTCCTCGAACATCTCAGGATCTTCCTCAGAATCTCCCAGATCCTCCGGAAACTCATGGCGAAGAAGCTGCTTACACAACTCAGTATATGAGATCCGACATTCATGCTGCCCCCATATCTCGTGTGCAACTTCTCTCTCACGCTTTGGCAATGAACGAATCAATGCTCCAATTCTATAGTCATCCATGATTGGAAACTCTTCCTGCTCGAGTTTCCAAAATAGTCGGTCCAATTTTCCCATATTGCCTTGGATTCCAAGGACCGGACTATAATCAACTTCTTCTATTTGCTCCATTAGGTCACGACACCGCTCATAGCAACGATTCATGGTGCAGATCTCATGCAACATCTGGAATTGAAAAAACGACATAGTCAGTACAAAACTGACAAAAACCAGTACAAAACTAGTTTTTTTTCAATTCACAAATATATACAGAGAGAAGCACACAAAAATCGGTCTCCTTTACTTTAGTAGTTACAAATTTTTATTTTTATTCCTACCCGCATATCCAATTCTAAAGTATTCGAGGAGGATGGTTGGGAAGTTGTTCTTCAAGGACATAAGCAAGCTTTTCTGCCTTGAGGACTATCCTCAGGTTTCGAAGCCAGTCCATGAAGTTTGCCCCAGTCAGCTTATTGGTGTCCAAAATGGAACGCAAATTCAGAGAAGACATGATCAGGTGATTATCCTAGAAATACAAATTGAGGTTATGTGATGAGAATGATAATGAATGCATCAATATACATTAATTAAATTCTATTTATTTTTCGAATTGAATAACCCTTTTTATCAATTCGGGAGATCGTAGGAACATCTCCAAATAGGTTGATATCCAACCATAGATAAGAACAACCATGGCTGGAGTCCATTAAGTTATTCATAGCTATGAAGGTAGGTAATTATACCGATTACATATTACACATATGTAACTATCACATTATGCTATCAACTAATTGAATGTTTGCATATATCATTGGGTTGTTAACTCATTAACAAGTATGCAACAATATACATAGCACCCAACTGCACCTCTCTTTACATCGACCTTGGCTGTGGAACAACAAATCGATGCTCCAAGCTTAAGGCTGACCCATTAATCAAGAAATAGTTTTAATATAGTTGGAGCTCATTCAACCGTTTAGTCAGGCTTGGATGTGTCCAACAACCAAAACTAAGGATTGACCTCTGACTCCAACTATATTAATCATAAACTAATTCCATGGTTTGAACATGTTGACGTTCAAGCCGGGCATGGATGTGTCCATCAACCCAAACGAGAAACAAAACTCCAGTTCTAACCATATTAATTGAAGGTGTTGGCCTTAATATTTTGTAAGGGGTTTTGAGTCTCATCTTTTTCTTTTAAGCACATTCATGACATATAATTATGTCATGTACTAACGATTTCCTTAATAAAGTATGTATGCGACTTAATTTATCAAGTCTCATTAATTGAATTAGGAACCAGATTTCCTAATTCTAATTTTATACTTTATTCAAGAGACAGATTCCCTAAATTATCATAATCAATTTCGGAAATAATATGTTTAAGACTTTGATTTCTCTAAATCAAATCTTATTAAATTAAGAGACAGATTCCCTTAATTCAACCACATATTATTTTCATGAAAATCTTATTTAAGGAAATATACTCTATAGGAAACAATTTTCTAATTAATTTTGGAGACAATAATATGTAAGAGCATCACCTCATAAATTAAATAAGAAAATTATCGTTTGAGAATCACCTCAACATTTCCAAGATTTGATCACATATTTTATTTATGAAAAATTAATATCAATAACTTAATTTGGACGGCTCCCCGAGGCTCAATCCAAAATAAGAATTTATTGATAATATAATTTGGACGGCTCCCCGAGGCTCAATCCAAATTAAACATTTGACAGTTTAAATTCAATTTAGAAAATTTAATTATAACAACTAACTTTAAATTGGACGGCTCTCCGAGGCTCAATCCAAAATAAAAAATTTTGTAAATAATTTAATTTTCAATTATGAATTTAAATGTCAATTAATATTCCCATAATTTGTCTAGACTTTCTTGAAAGAAAGTGCCCAAAATTACGAGCTTTCCATAAATGGAAAGTTTCCAAAATTAAAAGGTTTTCAGAATAATTGTAAGTTTCTGGTACAAAGAAAACTTACATTTTTCCAAAATTAGAAAATTTCCAAAATAGGAAATTTCCAATATTGGAAAGTTTCCAAAAATGGAAAGTTTTCACAATTATCATAAAATTTCAGAAACAGGGATATTTCAAAAGTTTGCGAAATTTCATGAGGATTTCTAAACTTTGAAATTCCTAAATCTAAAATTTACCATAATTGGAAAGTTTCCATAATTGAAAAATTTTCCAAAATTGAGATCATGACAAAGTTTTCCGCAAAACAATTATATGATTATGTCGAACACTAACCGGCTCTGATACCACTGTTGGGACCGGGTGCATGTTGACATGGACGCGGGTTCGTAATTTTAAAATTAATTACGTGCAGCGGAAAGTTTAGCATAAATAATTTCTCAAATTATTTAACTACACATCTAAGCATGCAACCTTATCTGTTCTAGACATGATCATATATTTAAATTTTGCAGAAACATAAACTAATTTACTTATTACCTTGCGTAACTCGAAGGAAGGGACGAGATCCAACCGTAAGCATCCCTCGGAAGCTCCGCCTCTATTCGCGTCCACGCCGAGTATCTTCGGGATGACTTCGCAAAGTCACGAGTTTCATGTTCTCGAGAACTACTAGATTCTCTGAGAACGCGACAAGAAAAACCAAGAGAGAAGTAATCACATCGGAAAAACTCACCACCAAGGTTGGCCGGAATCACAATTCCGGCGAGGAGGAGGAAGATGACTTGCGCCCAATCCCAAGGTGATGATGGCTGGAGAGGAAGATCGTCCCAACGGAAGAACATCGTCGACTCGGTGCTTCTCCTTGTGCTCACGACAAGAAGAAGGGAGAAGAAGGGAGAGGCCGGCCAAGAGAAAGAAGGGAGGAGAGGGAGAGAGCCCAAGCAAGAATACTTTGATTATTTCGAATCAATTCCAAGCCTTGCCTTGGATCCTTTATATAGTGGTCTCTCAACCGTCAAGTCTCTTTTTTCTTATGGAATAAATTTTCATAAGAAATTTATCATATAAATTTTCTATGACTTATTCCATCATATAAATTTATATGATAAATTTCTTATGAAAATTTATTTCATAAGAAAAAAGAGACTTGGCGGTTGAGAGACCACTATATAAAGGACCCAAGGCAAGACTTGGAATTGATTCGAAATAATCAAAGTATTCTTGCTTGGGCTCTCTCCCTCTCCTCCCTTCTTTCTCTTGGCCGGCCTCTCCCTTCTTCTCCCTTCTTCTTGCCGTGAGCACAAGGAGAAGCACCGAGTCGACGATGTTCTTCCGTTGGGACGATCTTCCTCTCCGGCCATCATCACCTTGGGATTGGGCGCAAGTCATCTTCCTCCTCCTCGCCGGAATTGTGATTCCGGCCAACCTTGGTGGTGAGTTTTTCCGATGTGATTACTTCTCTCTTGGTTTTTCTTGTCGCGTTCTCGGAGAATCTAGTAGTTCTCGAGAACACGAAACTCGTGACTTTACGAAGTCATCCCGAAGATACTCGGCGTGGACGCGAATAGAGGCGGAGCTTCCGAGGGACGCTTACGGTTGGATCTCGTCCCTTCCTTCAAGTTACGCAAGGTAATAAGTAAATTAGTTTACGTTTTTGCAAAATTTAAATATATGATCATGTCTACACAAGATAAGGTTGCATGCTTAGATGTGTGGTTAAATAATTTGAGAAATTATTTATGCTAAACCTTCCGCTGCACGTAATTAATTTTAAAATTACGAACTTGCATCCATGACAACATGCACCCGGTCCCAACAATAGGAAACCCTTAGAACCCATAGTTGGGGCTAACTGATAAATACCATTTTGTTGATTATTTTAATTGTTAAAATCAATGTTTGACCTATGTTTTTATTGTTTAATTGTGAAATTGCCCTAGGTTTTAGAACTTACTATTATTTTGGACTTAATTGCAAATTTGCATTAAAATGAATTATTTGGCCACTAATTTTCTGATATATTTTTGTAGGCATGAAAGGGTTCATGGACTTAGGGCATATTGGGTCAAACTTGAGTCGAAAGTGAACCGGATCAAATTATCAAGCTTACAATTAATCCGGGCCGTCCGATTCAAGAGCGGCTAGATCTGAGCCATCCGGGACGATCATAAGCAATCCGAGCTAGGGTTAGGGTTGATCAAGCTCTATGATCAAGATCTGAAGGTTTCATTCCAATCAGAGCTCAATCAACCGTTGGATCAAGCAAGGAGGGCTCTAGAGCGTCCATTCACAGATAGAGTTGATCTGGACCATCCGTTGCACATCTGGAGGATTCGAGCTACCACAAGGTAGATCCTGACCCCAGATCATCATCATAAATGTTTGGCTCAAATTAGACCAAGATCTGCCATTGGATCTCCTCCGATCAATCTGGGTCGTCCGTTGATAACTATTTAATCAAATTTTCTGCGCAGTCTTCCCTGTCGCGTCTCCGCCGTTCTTCGGTTTCTTCTTCAGTTCTTCTTCATTCCTTAGCTAGATTTCTTCATCAAGGAGGCGCGATCCCTCAATCCATCATCAAAGCAAGGGTTAGGTTAGTGAAAAGAGTTCTCAGTAAGGTTCAGATTGGATCTGTGCTCAATAGTGAAGTTGCGCGAGGTCTCGGCAGTTTTGCTATCCGATTTCAGCGAGCTCAGCTGTGCTCCACTTCCACTACATCCGAGCTGACCAGAGGGGTTCCCTGGAAGGTCTCGGTCACTCCCAAATCCAAATCGCAAGCCACCACAGCGAGTTTGAAGAATTCGGAGCTGAATTTCAGTTTGGGCATAGTTTGATCTGTTTCAGTAGCAGAGACGTATCTTCACTGATTTGCGGAGCTTGCGGGTCCGAGGTTCTCCCTTGATTGACGACCAAGGAGCTCTTGAGTTGAGGATGGTTGAGGAGTAGCTTAGATAATTTAGTTTCATTCAGTTTTTGTAGCTGTAATTCCATCACTGCTGTAATTTAGTTCTGTTTTTGTTTCAGAATTAGTTAACTTCGTTTAATGCATTGGTTTCTGCTTAATTAGGATTCAATTCTTCTAGTTAAATAGCTTAGGAGAGTTGAGGATTAGTTTAATTTAGGAATTTACAGTTTTCTAGCTGTAATTTTCATTCTGCCGCAAGTTCAATTCTGAATTTCTGTTTCAGTTGGTGTAGTTTTAGTTTCTTGATTGTTTTGCTTTAATTAGTGTTTCAATGCTATAAGTAGTTCGTTACATTGCTTGTTAGTGAGTTTTCGAAGTTAATTTCAGTTTATTTCATAGTGTAATTGCTTCATGCCATATCTTTTCATGCGTATCAGCCATATTCTGCAAAGTTTCAGTTTATTCCCTGATTTCTGCATCTTGTTTCCCTTTTATTGCTTGTGTATCAACTCATTTGCTGCGTGCCAAGCTTTGTTTCATTCCTGCACTTGTGCCAAAGGACAACTCAGCATTTGATTGGTGCCAAGTTTAACATGGTTTCGTGTGTATCATTGCAATTGAATCAAGCTTGAATTGAATTCAATTTGATCAAAAATTTCAGGTTTAAAATCTGCAACTTCAATTACAGTTTCTGCACAACTATTCACTTCTGAAGTTTACATTTTAATTGTTAGCTTTCACATCCACTTACCTCACATCAGTTCCTTTCCATCAATCTAGAATTCTGCATTCGTTTCTCAAAGCCTATAAATCAGTTTTCTAAAGTTTCAATTACATTTCTGCATTTAGACATTTCTGCATATAACCCTTGCAACTCCATTTCCGGTTTTAGTTTGCTTGAATTGGTAGGACTTGATCTGAAATTCTTCATTCAATTTTGCAAAATTCTTCATTGCAAGCTTTGTTCTCCAAATTGCAATCGATCAGCATGAGCATCATCTTAGACACATCAGTTTCTTTGTTGCTTGCCAAGTTGCTGAAATCTGCCTTGGTCTGAATTTCTGAATCCATAGCTGCACATCAGTTCGGTTTTTATAGCTGCAAGGTCTGAGTTAATAAATTCTGAATCCTGCATTCCACTTCAGTTTCTGCAATTTGTTTTGTATCAGATTAACATCCCTGCAGCTAATTCAAACCCTTGGCACATAAGTTGTTCTCAGCTTGGTATCAATTTGTTAAATTGCTTGCATTTAGGTATAAAGTGAAATCCTGCTTTAGTTTTAATGGAATTGCATCACTGATTTACTTCTTTACTTAGAATCCGTTTTGCATTCAAAATCAGACGTGTTTTCCAACAATTGGCTAGGAGCTTCAATTGATTAAGTGGTAAATTGGTTGAATCATTAAATGTCACCATTTTGTTTATTCATGAGCTAAATTTCCTTGATTTTCATTGCAATTTCATTTCTAATTGAACCCATACCCAATCACATTCGAAACCCAAATTCACAAATGACACACAAATACAAGT
Organism: Boesenbergia rotunda; assembly: GCA_024364735.1. Classification (NCBI taxonomy): domain Eukaryota; kingdom Viridiplantae; phylum Streptophyta; class Magnoliopsida; order Zingiberales; family Zingiberaceae; genus Boesenbergia; species Boesenbergia rotunda. The sequence goes on from JAGFNQ010001082.1 coordinate 221,538, forward strand.
GCGAATCGAACACGACAACTAGTCCCCGAGAAAAATACGACCTGTGGCCCCTTTACTACGCTTTTCTTCTTTGATTGCAAAAAGGGTTTCCAGCATTATATTCACATCTAAATTTGAGGCCCACATTCGTGACACATAGATTGGGCTTGTCAAATTTTTGGCGTCGTTGCCGGGGAAGCAACTAGTTGATTTGTTTGATTTTTACTTGTATGCTTTTTGATATATCATTGGGTTCTATTTTTTGTTGCTTATTCTTTTGTATACGGTTACTGCCATTTTTCTTGTTTGTTTTGTGACAGGGGTGCAGGTTAAAAATGTTTTAATCCACTTACCAGCAGTCGTGCCCACAGTTTCAGTAGAACCAACCATTCAATCAGCAACCAAATCAATTTTTTCAACTACAATGTCAACAATTTCAGCAAAATCAACCAAATTTCCAGCCACAAATAGAGTGGGCAGCCACAATTCCAGGGTTTTGAGCAACCATTTCAGCAATCACATTCGAATTTTCAGCAACCCAATCAGTTTTTTCAGCCACCATTACAACAATTTCAGCAACCACAAAATTTCCAGCAGCCTTTTCAGCAAGGAAATAATCAATTTCAACTTCAACCTCAGCCATGGCAGCAAGAATTTCAACCTATACAGAATTTTCAACAACCTTTTCAATATTCACAGTCATGCGATCCAAATTTTCAGTTTCAAAACCAAAATTTCCAGCCCACTCAATTTCAGTGTTCACCACCACAATGTCAACCTCAGATCCAAGATTTCCAGGGCTACCATTCTCAGCAAGTTCAACCATCCTTTCAACCATAATTTCAACATTTTCAGCAAGATTTCCAGTTTCAAGGACAGAATTTTCAGCAAGACACTCAGAATTTTCAGCCCCTCCCATTTCAGCAGTTTAATCAAGGAGGCTTTGATGATCCTGATTGGGATGAGGCTCTACACCAAAGGATGATGGAGATGTGGCAACAAATGTTACAACAACAACAAGACATCGAAGGATGCCTTGCAAAATTGGTTGATCAATGGAATCAAATACAAGCTCAAAGATTAGAATAATCAGATGATTCTATAGGTGCAGGGGATTGCACAGAGCCCCAGGAACCACCTATATGGATTGATACATCAGAAAATTCAGAGGATAGAATTGAGAGTGTAGGGGATTGCACAGAGCCCCAAGAATCACCCATTCCTATTTCACAGGACCATTCTCATCTTTTATTTTGTGATTATAGTATTATTGAAGGTCCTAATTTTTCTAATTTGGTTGATACAGGAATGGTTGAGGAAACATGCGTGGGAGATGATTCCATAGGTGTAGGGGATTGCACTAAGCCCCAGGGACCACCACAACTACCAGAAAGTGTAGGGACTTGCTTGGTGGAAGCAAGAACCCAAGGATCACCTGTTTTATTTGAGTGTCCACCAGCACCTGAACCTGAAGAGGAGCATGAACTTGACCAGGAGGAGGCCACAGTTACATCCACTTTGTAGAACCTCCAGGTATTTTTCAGCATGATCAGGTAAATACTCCCCCAAATCTTTCTAAAAATTGCATAGAGGTACCTCATACTGATTTTATTGTTTGTGATATACTTAGGGATACATCTCTTGTAGAATTTGATTGTGAAAAATCCCTAGAGGTACCTAGTGTAGAATTTGCTGAAAATGAAGCATGTTGTGATGTATATCATGAAAATGCTGAGTGTGAAAAATTTTTAAAAGTGCCTAGTATTGTTGATTATTGTGATGAGTCTCTTGACATATCTTATGCAGAAAATAATTGTGAAAAATTCATTGAGGCACCTAAAATTGATTTTATTGGCTATGATACATTGCTTGATGCATCCCTGATAGAAAATAATTGTGATATTTTTATTGAAGTAAAAAAAATTGATTTCATTATTTGTGATGAATTTCAGGATGCAAATTTTGTAGGAAATAACTGTGAAAATTTTATTGAGGCACCACAAATTGATTTAATTGGATATGATGCAGTTTTGGATTCACTTCATGCAGAGACTGATATTATTTTATTTCTATCTGACCCTACACGCTTGAGAGAGGTATTACATTGTTTTGCAGGGTCCAGAAGACTTCAGGAGTGGGTGCTCCAACTGAACAGACTCCAGCCTCCTGGAAGGACTTCTGAAAGGCATCAAGAAGGAGGAGATGATCTTACTTTAATCCATAGCCCTCCATTCCTCCCATGGATTTTGAACCTGAATCACCTTCGGCCACCGGAGATATTTTTTGTAAAGTTCAAGTGTGGGGGAGTCCGAGTTCTCCCAGCCACCTATGTTCCTCCACTACCACGTTGGAGGCTACTTCTGGATAGACTCCGCCCACCAGAAATAAAGGGGAGTTTGTTCCTTTTTTGCATTTTCCTTCACTTTTATGATTTCTAGAATTGAGTCCTTGCTAATAAATGCATGAGTAGGGTAGAATGCATAGGAGTCATTGTAAATACTTTGTTATTTCTCTTGTCACTTTTTCTTGCATGATTAGGAATAAATGTATTCCTTTAGGTTATCTCCATAGCATTTTAGAGTCTTTTGAAAATAAATTAAATTTGGTTGTCAAAACTTAGGGTTTGAGTTCATGGATGAAATCTTGGATGCTTGAGTACGATTTTGCTTTAGATTCTTAATTGAGGATTTGAGATGGATTATTTTTACCTAGTGAGATTAGCCTTATATTGTGACACATTCATGTTATTGTGCTCTAGAACTTGCCTAGGTTCTTTCAAAATCATATTTCAATGATTGGATCACATCTATAGAGACTAATCGCTTTGTTTACCTTTCCATATCAATTTTGGCAAAAATCATGTCTACTCTATTTGTCTTTCCTTATTCCTAATCTTAACCCCAATTTTTCTATGGATTTGTTTGCTTGGGATGTTTTCTTGATACTATTTTGCCCGAGACGGTCAAAGATTTAAGTGTGGGGGAGTGATTAGTGATTGGGAAGAAAATTTTTATCAAGGATGCACTTCATTTCAAAAAATTTTTTTTTGCCAAGTTGATTGGAGTTTGGTGTCAAAAATGAGCAAGAAGAAGTGATCAAAGATTGAAAACAATTGAAAATTCTTGTCCATCAATTTGAAGATCCAAACAATTTGGAGCAAGTTTGAATTCGGTTGAAGAAGTAATCCAAATGGCACACATATGAAGGAAATTTATGCCATGTCAAAAGAGAGGAAAAGTATGTTTCTTGATGCTATGAAGCTATTCGGCCACTTCCTACAAAAAAATCTGTGAGCTTGAATGGAAAAGCAATGAGGCAGAACCGAAATCAAAGGGAGCACTTATGAAGAGAATTCTGATATGAAGAAAGGAAATGGCACAAAATCTGAGCCAAAATGAGAAAAGCAGTTTGTGCCAAAAAGAAACTGAAAATCTGCCACTTTGGATCAGAAATGATTTGGATCCAGAATTTAGAAGTTGGAATTGAGGAAGCTAAGTTCAGCAATAAATCTGATAGAATTTGAATTGAAGCTAACCAAATCTGATCCAATGCAGGAATGCTTTTGTCAAAATCTGATCCAAAACAGATTTGGATCAGTTGAGAATTGGATTGCAAGAAAACAGATTTGGCAGCTATCAGAGGTTATGGAGAGCAGTAAATTGAGACTACAAGCGGAAAAAGGGCAGTAGAAAGGAATAAAAATCAGATTGCATTATAGTGAGACAGTTTTGTGCTCAACTTAAACTGAGAATGATTTTTCCAAGGCTGTAAATTAGAGATTGTTGAGCCATCCACTACTGATCACAAGGAGGTGGCTGATTGGATTTCGAAAAAAAAATAGAAACAGAGAAAAGACATTTGCAGTAAAGTGCAGGGACCAAGAAATCAGATGAATTGCAGTGGAAAAATGCAGTTTGTATCAATCTGAGCTGGAAAATCTGAGCTGAAAAATCTGAAGCTTAAGCAGAATTCTGAGCTGATCAAGAAATAAAAAATTCGGAAACCCTGCTAGAAGAAGAACTGTAGTTGTATAGAATTGAGAGTTGAATAGAAGTATGGCAAGAAGCAAAAAGAAAATTCTGAAATGTTTGTGCCAAAGGGAGAGCTTGTAATCTGCTGGGGATTGACTTGTAGCTACTGAAATATTGTGAATTGAAATGCAGGGGCTGCTTGCAAAGATTAAGCTGCACAGATCAGTAACTAATGTGAAGATGAACAACTCTGAATGGAAGTTGAGCTGAAAATGCAGCTAAAACAGTTTGTGCAGATTTGTGTCAAGTTGAAGCCAAAATTAGATTTTCCTGGGCTATGAATCAGGGAACAAAATTCGGAAATGCATCAAGGAGTATTGAGGACACCCCATGCTGACCAAATCTGGAAGAAATGTGGATGCTAGCAACTCTGATCAGCACACGGGGAAAGAAAAAGAAAAAAAAACAGTGCAAGGGCTGAAATTTGATTTGGAAATTCAGCTATTTCTAAGTGGACAATTCAAATTCTCCACTATACTATGTGATGCTAGCTGATGTTAATTGTTGGAGAAATCAGAAGTTTTGCAAGATCTGAAATTATATCTTGGATGCTAGACTTAAATCAGAAGAAAAAAAAGAGAGAAAGAAGTGAAGGAAGTGTGCCAACTTGTAAAGGAAATGTATCAAGAGTGAGTTACAAGGATTGTTGAGTGAAAATTTTATGTGAATATCTATTTCACTTGATATCATATGATCTTTGATACAAATCTGAGCTGAAAAGAAAGAAGAGAAAGAAGAATGAGGAAAGAAAAGCAAAAATGGCACACAAGAGCAAATTGGCACAATGAAGTCAAGGAATGTTTTTCATCAAAATCAAAGGCAATTATTCAAATTTGACTTCACAACAGTTTTGAGATCATTAGGGGACTGTATGGAGAAGCAAGAAGCATCGAAAATATCCTCAAGCACTCAAGTCTTCCACTTTATTAGTTTTTCCATTTCCTTGAATTTTTATTTCACTCCTTACCATTTTCTATGTTTTTCTTTGTTTTTATAGATGTTGATCCTAATCATGATTAATGGTGGAGAGTAGATAATAAGCAAGCCTATGGTAGTGCAAGAAGCATGTGTGTTTGAGTGAGCTCCACTTCCATCATCAAGTTAGAATTTAAGGAGAGAGCCACCAAAACTTCCCATGAAAGGCTAGTGATTTAAATTCATCTCAATGACTCATGATTGATGAAAAGGCTAAGTTGTTGATTTAAGGACAAGATACTAATCCATAGAGCTTAGATTTATTAGAATTGACAACCTTAGGTAATTTCTTTTCATTTGCTTCTAATTATGCTTAAGGAAATCTAGGGGATACATATTTAGTTGTTTCGCGAGATGCTCAAGGTTAAGTGTGGGGGAGTTGATAAATACCATTTTGTTGATTATTTTAATTGTTAAAATCCATGTTTGACCTATGTTTTTATTGTTTAATTGTGAAATTGCCCTAGGTTTTAGAACTTACTATTATTTTTGACTTAATTGCAAATTTGCATTAAAATGGATTATTTGGCCACTAATTTTCTGATATATTTTTGTAGGCATGAAAGGGTTCATGGACTTAGGGCATATTGGGTCAAACTTGAGTCGGAAGTGAACCGGATCAAATTATCAAGCTTACAATTAATCCGGGCCGTCCGATTCAAGAGCGGCTAGATCTGAGCCATCCGGGACGATCTTAAGCAATCCGAGCTAGGGTTAGGGTTGATCAAGCTCTATGATCAAGATCTGAAGGTTTCATTCCAATCAGAGCTCAATCAACCGTTGGATCAAGCAAGGAGGGCTCTAGAGCGTCCATTCACAGATAGAATTGATCTGGACCATCCGTTGCACATCTGGAGGATCCGAGCTACGACAAGGTAGATCCTGACCCCAGATCATCATCATAAATGTTTGGCTCAAATTAGACCAAGATCTGCCGTTGGATCTCCTCCGATCAATCTGGGTCGTCCGTTGATAACTATTTAATCAAATTTTCTGCACAGTCTTCCCTATCGCGTCTCCGCCGTTCTTCGGTTTCTTCTTCAGTTCTTCTTCATTCCTTAGCTAGATTTCTTCATCAAGGAGGCGCGATCCCTCAATCCATCATCAAAGCAAGGGTTAGGTTAGTGAAAAGAGTTCTCAGTGAGGTTCAGATTGGATCTGTGCTCAATAGTGAAGTTGCGCGAGGTCTCGGCAGTTTTGCTATCCGATTTCAGCGAGCTCAGCTGTGCTCCACTTCCACTACATCCGAGCTGACCAGAGGGGTTCCCTGGAAGGTCTCGGTCACTCCCAAATCCAAATCGCAAGCCACCACAGCGAGTTTGAAGAATTCGGAGCTGAATTTCAGTTTGGGCATAGTTTGATCTGTTTCAGTAGCAGAGACGTATCTTCACTGATTTGCGGAGCTTGCGGGTCCGAGGTTCTCCCTTGATTGACGACCAAGGAGCTCTTGAGTTGAGGATGGTTGAGGAGTAGCTTAGATAATTTAGTTTCATTCAGTTTTTGTAGCTGTAATTCCATCACTACTGTAATTTAGTTCTGTTTTTATTTCAGAATTAGTTAACTTCGTTTAATGCATTGGTTTCTGCTTAATTAGGATTCAATTCTTCTATTTAAATAGCTTAGGAGAGTTGAGGATTAGTTTAATTTAGGAATTTACAGTTTTCTAGCTGTAATTTTCATTCTGCCGCAAGTTCAATTCTGAATTTCTGTTTCAGTTGGTGTAGTTTTAGTTTCTTGATTGTTTTGCTTTAATTAGTGTTTCAATGCTATAAGTAGTTCATTACATTGCTTGTTAGTGAGTTTTCGAAGTTAATTTCAGTTTATTTCATAGTGTAATTGCTGCGTGCCATATCTTTTCATGCGTATCAGCCATATTCTGCAAAGTTTCAGTTTATTCCCTGATTTCTGCATCTTGTTTCCCTTTTATTGCTTGTGTATCAACTCATTTGCGTGCCAAGCTTTGTTTCATTCCTGCACTTGTGCCAAAGGACAACTCAGCATTTGATTGGTGCCAAGTTTAACATGGTTTCGTGTGTATCATTGCAATTGAATCAAGCTTGAATTGAATTCAATTTGATCAGAAATTTCAGGTTTAAAATCTGCAACTTCAATTACAGTTTCTGCACAACTATTCACTTCTGAAGTTTACATTTTAATTGTTAGCTTTCACATCCACTTACCTCACATCAGTTCCTTTCCATCAATCTAGAATTCTGCATTCGTTTCTCAAAGCCTATAAATCAGTTTGCTAAAGTTTCAATTACATTTCTGCATTTAGACATTTATGCATATAGCCCTTGCAACTCCATTTCCGGTTTTAGTTTGCTTGAATTGGTAGGACTTGATCTGAAATTCTTCATTCAATTTTGCGAAATTCTTCATTGCAAGCTTTGTTCTCCAAATTGCAATCGATCAGCATGAGCATCATCTTAGACACATCAGTTTCTTTGTTGCTTGCCAAGTTGCTGAAATCTGCCTTGGTCTGAATTTCTGAATCCATAGCTGCACATCAGTTCAGTTTTTATAGCTGCAAGGTCTGAGTTAATAAATTCTGAATCCTGCATTCCACTTCAGTTTCTGCAATTTGTTTTGTATCAGATTAACATCCCTGCAGCTAATTCAAACCCTTGGCACATAAGTTGTTCTCAGCTTGGTATCAATTTGTTAAATTGCTTGCATTTAGGTATAAAGTGAAATCTTGCTTTAGTTTTAATGGAATTGCATCACTGATTTACTTCTTTACTTAGAATCCGTTTTGCATTCAAAATCAGACCTGTTTTCCAAGAATTGGCTAGGAGCTTCAATTGATTAAGTGGTAAATTGGTTGAATCATTAAATGTCACCATTTTGTTTATTCATGAGCTAAATTTCCTTGATTTTCATTGCAATTTCATTTCTAATTGAACCCAAACCCAATCACATTCGAAACCCAAATTCACAAACGACACACAAATACAAGTGCGAATCGAACACGACAACTAGTCCCCGAGAAAAATATGACTTGTGGCCCCTTTACTACGCTTTTCTTCTTTGATTGCAAAAAGGGTTTCCAGCATTATATTCACATCTAAATTTGAGGCCCACATTCGTGACACATAGATTGGGCTTGTCACTAACCCTAATTTCTTAGTCCTAAATTAGGTCTTGGCCGATACCCTAAAGGCCACAAGTCCACGGAGAATTCATATAAGGCACAATCAACACCCAAGACAATACATACAATGCCATAGGGAACCATTGGGACCCATGATTGGGGCTAACCCTAAGTCCTAGACCCACATCTTGGTCTTGGCCGAAAGTTTAGAGGGTCACAAGTTCATGGAAAAATTCATATCATTCACAATTAATATCCATTATATCATAGGAAATCATAATAAGCATGCTTGAAGGGTTGGATTTAATCCTAACCATGAGACATGGATGGTGGTCGAAACCCTAGAGGGTCTTTGGGTGCTACACAAAAATTCCCAAATCATGATTTTATTCTTTATTCATCCTAAGGAAACATTAGAAAACATAAGTGACATTTAACCATCCTTTTGGACTCAAAACCTACTTTGGCCGAAAGTTAAAGAAGCTCTAGTTCATGGTTTTCTCAACATAGAGCCCAAACAAAACTTTAAATCATGAAAGATAACATCAAAACTATTATACCACAGGTGAGGGAGTCTTACACTTGTTGTCTTGGTTTTAGACCTTAAATAGAGAAGAGGATGAAGACCTTCTTGACCTTAGATCACCCCTAGCCCTTGTAGCCTTGTAAGAAGCCCTTGGATCTTGAAGAAGAAGTCTTCTTGTGAAGCTTTTCCAAAGGGGAAAGCCCCTTGTGGGTTTCGGCTAGAAGGAGGAAGGAGAGGGAGAGGAAGAGTCTTGGTGGATGAAGAAAAAGAAAATAATAACTCAAGTGTCTCTTCCTTCCTCATCTACTTCCTTTATACTAGGTGTAGGGGCAAGTAAAGAGGCATGGTGTCTCCTCTCATGGTGACTCTTCACTTCCCTTAGCCTCAACTAAAATCCTCTTCCTTTCCCACTAGCACTCCCTTGCTAGGTGAATTGGTTAGTACATGCATGATGAGACTCTAGGTCCAAGGTTCAATCCTTGGCGCATGCACTTTATTTTATTCCTTTTTCTTTTATTTTTGGCAAGGCCCACATAAGGCCCACCAAGAGTCATGCTAATCTTCCTAATTGAAACCCATTTCCATTTATGTTAAATTCTACCTAAGATCCACTAATAACCATGGTACTAGAAGAGTCCATGTAAGGCCCTTTAGTACTTAGCTTTTAATCCATATAAGGAATCATGCTAAGGCTCATACTATTACTCCTATATTACTCACGAATCCATATAGGTATGATCAATATTTTCAAGAAAAATATTGAAAAGATTTTACGGGTCGTTACACTGATTCTGAGTTCAGCTTACTAAGAAGGCAGTTAGGGTTATGCTTGGTAGAATAGGACTGCTCTAATTATATTTTTTTTCAAAAACTATTTTATTTTTTGCAAAATCATTTCTTTATTTTCTTTATTTATTTAAAATGATTTTTTCGACTTAGCTTTTTTTAAAACTTACCCACTTCAAAACTAGGATTTTTTCGCAAAATAGACTTAGCCTAGGCCCTAATCCTAGAATTGCATGCACCTATAAATCTAGAAGCCAGCATCTCACAAGCACCTTAGGCTACTTTTGATTGATAACCTAGAATGGGTTGAGATGCTTAGGTCTATGCCTTGATTCAAGATGCTTTAAGTCAGTGCATCTACAGTAATTGGGGCACTAAATACCAATTAAACAGTAATCAGGTTAAGTATCAAGCTTAGAAAATCTAACTTGATCAGATCACTTAACTTGACTAACCCTAACAAAAGTTGCTATTTATAACAGTCAGTAAATAGTTAATTGGGATAGGCAGGACCCGAAAGTGAAAATTCAAATTAATTTGGTCCAGTTTAGACTTAGAATTGGTTCAGTATAGCATCTTACTTTGATTACTCATTTTTTTGCTATATATTTTTTTTGATATATGACAATGGGGGAGAGATTGGAAAGGAGAGAAAAGAAGGTTTCAAAATTTAAATTTTTCTTCAAAATTAAATCTTTTTTTCCAAAAACTTTTATCTCCTTTTTTCAAAAAGTAAAGTTCTTTAAGTACTTAAGTTCTTTTTGAAGTTAATTTTCTAAGTAATTATTCTAAAAATTTTCTGGAAATTTTTTTGAAGTTATAAATTCAAAATTGTACTTGAAAAATATTTCTAAGTATTTAAACTACTTGAAAAATATTTCTAAGTATTTAAACTGCTTGAAAATTTTCTAAGTGTTAAAATTTCAGAATAAGTTTAGAAAATTTTCTAAAGTGCAAAAACGTTTCATATTTTGGAAATTATTTTCGAAATTACTTGCTTTCAAAAATTATTCTAAGTACTTACTCTAAATCTTTGTTAAAATTTTTTCTAACTACAAAGTTCAAAATTCTCCTAAAAATTTTCCAAGTGCCCAACTCAAAATATTTTTTTTGAAAAATGATTTCAAACTTAAAAACCTTTTCTTGAAAATTTTCTAAGTATTGAAAACCTGAAAAACGTTTCACTTTTAGACTTAGAAACTTTTTCAAAAACCCCACGAACTTTTAAAAAACTCAGGGGGAGATTTCTTCCAGGGGGAGGAAATTAACTTTGGTACTTTACCTACTTATCTGTATGATTAACTTAACTTTTTGAACCGGGTTGCCATAAATCAAAAAGGGGGAGATTCATGGAGCAGGCAGTACCTAAGTCAAACCTGGGTTTTGATAATGGCAAAGGGTTCAGAAGTTAAGATGTTATTGGTGTCTAATGTGTTTACTAAGTGTGCAGGAAAGAAGCCCTAGGTACACTAGGCAAAGAAGTCCTGGTTGAGGACTGGGCAAGAAGTCCTAGCAAAGGGCTGGGCAAAGAAGTCTTGGTCAAGGACTAGGCAAGAAGACCTAACTAGAAGTCGGGCAAAGAAGTCCTGGGCAAAGAAGTCCTGGTCGAGGACTGGGCACGAAGTCCTGGCAAAGGGCTAGGCACCGAAGACCTGAGCGAAAGTTGGGCACGAAGACCTGGTCAAGTGGATCGGGCAAAAGTCCAACCGGAGGAGCTGGTTGGCAAAAGGTAAACTCTCCTGAGAAGAGTAGGTGAGGACGCGTTCCCCGTCGAGGGAACAATAGACGTCGGTTCGACCTAGGGTTCCATTTGGGAGACCCGAAGTCAGAACCAAGACAGCTACGGCTGTAAATATTGACTAATATTCTTGCTTTGGTTGTTTTGGAACTAACCTTGGTTGCAGGACCGAAGGAGTGTGTGTCTACAGCTCAGAAATGCCCCAAAGGAAGGGGGTAGGAAACTGGGCTAGGCACCCGGGAGGTCCCAGTCGCCCAAGGTCAAAGAAAAAGAGTAATCGAAGCAAAATCAACCACTAAGCCAGCGGACCAAGTCAAGCTAGGCGCCCAGGAGGTCCCGGGTGCCCCAGTCAGCTCCAGAGGCCGATTCGAAGGGGATAAGCACTGACCGAGCTACGGATGAAGGTTCTCCGATCTGAAGGCATATGTCAGGCGCCTCCAGCGAATCAGGCGCCCCAGGAGTACTATAAAAGGGGCTCGACCCCAAGGCTTCAAAGACACAATTTTCTAACACCTCCAAGCTTTTCGTTCATGCGCTTTGCTCCGGCAAACTCCGATCTCAAGATTCCAGCGCCGACGATGACCCTCTGCTCCGAAGTACGATCCACATCGGGCGTCGATAACGAAAAGTGTAACTCTTTTATTTACTACAATATTCTTGTACTAAAATCTGTAAACCTTTGCGCGATTATAGAATTGCCTGCAGTAAACGGTCAAGGACTGTGGGCCTTGGAGTAGGAGCCGACTGTGACTCTGAACCAAGTAAAAGACTTGTGTTCTTTGTGTGATCGTTTTATTTTCCACTGCATTTACTCTTTCCTTAATCCGAAGAAAAAGTTTTAACGATATTCTCCCCCCCCCCCCCTCTATCATTTCTCTCGATCCAACAGGAAGATCATGTTATCAGTCCCTTGCTTAGTATAAATAAGTGGCCCACAATCAAGATGGAATTGGACAACCCATCGGGATGGTTGTAGTGTAATTAGGTGTGGTTGGTCTTGACTATAGAATTACACTAGTGTGCTATGAGAACATTGAGTAAGACCGAAACCCGAGGTTATCCAATTTGTGCTGACTCAATAATTGGCTAGGACCTCAGTTTATATTATGGAGTACGATCTCTTAATCTCGAAATAATATCGGGCATATATTATTAATTATTATTTCTTTGATTTACCAATGGGTGAGATCTATTCTGTTAGATCGATAGGCCCGGTAAGTTGGGAGATAATATTAATAATATGATGTGCCGATGATTATTGACGGAATTCGTGTCCTAGTGAGTCAAGATGATGATGCCCCCTTAATGAGCTCAAAAGGTTCATTGTGCTAAACCATGCAGGTGGATTTGATTCGACACAATAATAAGGTTGAGTAGTACTAGTCTTGGACCTAGAGGTTAATTAATTTAAATTGTCAGTAATTTAATTAATTAACAGGCATTCGAGATCTTAAACACTGAGGGATGGACGACTCGTAATAAGTGGAGCACATATGTAAATATGGGGGTTGGTGAGGTAATTCAATGAGGGTCCTTTAGTGGAATGGATCCTCATTAATGGACCGGGTCCATTAGCAGACCAAGATCCAACTCCTCCTCATGATCCTTACCGTAGCCCTATATATACCCCATGGTGGCATGAAATCAAGTTAATCGATCCAGATAATTAATCTAGAGGATCACAAGGAAACCCTAAGTTTTTCTCTCCTCCTCTTCTCCTCTCTCTCTCCCTCTCTCTCTCTCTCTCCCCCCTCTCTCTCTCTCTCCCCTCGGTGCAGCGTCAGTTTCTTCAGCATCAATTGCCCCTCGGCAACTGGTTTGAGAAGGAAGCAAGAACTTGCATGAATGGCAGCCAGGCATTAACGTGGAGAGGAAGGAGGCAGCCAACCGCTTCTTGGTTGAGCGACAGCAAGGTTGTCATGGTGGAGAAGACTCGTACGCCGTCTACATCTCTACAAGTCTTCTTAATGGATGCCAAGTGGCTCATGCCACTCACTTCTTCTCCATAGATTCTCCCTTGAAGCCAAGTGACAGACGCCACTTCTCCATTCATGCAGCGTCGATTCTTGAGATCAAAGTCGCAGGAGGTTGGCCGGAGATTGGCAGAAGAAGATGGTTTGCTCACACAAACCATGGGCTGGAGAAGAAAAATAGTTTGCGCATGCAAACTGTTTGTTGGAGAAGATAATAATTTACGTGAATTGTTCACGCAGATTATTTGCTGAATCGCAGGTTGGAGTTGTGGAGTTACTCAGAACACAAGTTGCTCACGCGACTTGGAGTTGCTTAGAACACAGGAGCTCCAAGATACTTGCTACTCGGGCTGCGACGATGGAGGAGAGGATTTGTAGGGTTTGTGTTTGGATTATCTTCTTCCTAGGAGCGGTCGGTGGCTTCCCTTTGATTAGGGGATGGTTGGCGCAAGAAGAAGATATCGACTTGGTGACCACGAGTCTTGGTAGATCGTCGCCCACACGACGTCCGAGAGGGGAGGGTCATACGGTAAAAGATCGTAAGGTAACGGAAGGTATGATTCTTCCTTGGCTCCTTTTATTCTTATTTGTGCCTTATTCATTTGTCTCGTCAATTTATGTGTGTTAGTTTATTAATTTGATTTTGTATCATAGCCATTAATTTACTAACTGGACCCCGACCATAAACACAAAAGCCGGCGATCAACTCGTCGCCTTTTTCGCGGTCGAACGGTCAAGCAAATCATAAGGCCGATTTTTGTAATTGGCCGAATTGTGATTTGGATCGTTCAATACGACACGAGATGGTCGATGGGAGACGGGTCTCCATTCGGATTAATTTTTAATTCGTAGACATGGAGAGGTCTCTCGGATCGACCGAGTATTCGCTTAGGAAACCCACCAAGCCATACCCAACATGATCTTTCTGCTTACTGGTGCTTGTTCTTAAGGTTGTACATATGTTGTAAGCTTCCTTCTCTAGTGTCTCGTGCTTCACTTGATATATTTTTGAGACATTTAGGGAGTGGTTACTCCACTGAGAAGGAGGAAGTTTTTAGTCGGATTCATTCCAGGGCCTGATCTGCCGAAGATCAAGGGAGCGCCCACCTCACGGGCACGCCAAGGAGTAGGGGCAAGTTATCCCCGAACCTTGTAAACACTGTGTTATCTCTGTTTCAGTTTATTTTTGCTGTGTTTGTTTTCCACTGCTAATCTAATTGTAGAAAGAAGCGAGTTTTGGTGGGTGGCTATTCACACCCCCCCTCTCTAGCCATCCCAAGATCCTAACAAGTGGTATCAGATTCTGGTTCTCTTTCAACCGGATTAACATCCTAAGAGCAAGAAGATAACTTTGAGAGGAGAAAGTTTTAGCATCAACCGTCCACCTTTCTTTGATGGAGCAGATTTCCAGTACTAGAGAAGTAGGATAGAGTATTACTTGAAGACTGACATTGGAATGTGGTTCTCAGTCAAGGAGGGATTCACTCCTCCAAAGGATGTTGAGGTGTAACGCCCCAAAATTTCCCTCTCGAAAGTTGTAATGATTGAACATGTGGCCATGAATAAAGTTATGAATTTAGTGGGGGAAATTGTGAATAAAGAAATATTAGGCACCTTTTGACATGAAGTGAATGTGTGATAATCATGTTTATGTGTTATACTAATATTATGTTTAATATCATGCACATGAATGAATGAATAATATTATGCATATGCATGTGTATGAATAAAATGATTAGCATTCTCTTGTTGGGCTTTGGTTATGCGGGCTTGGAAAAAATAAAAGAAAGAGAAAGCAAAAAGAAGAGGAGGTGCCAAGGATTGAACCTTGGACCTCAAAGAAAAGCCAAGCCTTAAGAATGCATATGTAACCAATTCACCCAGCAGGGGAGTGCTATTAGGAGGGGATGGGAAATTGTAAATAAGTGGGAAAGAAGATGAAGAGACACAAAAAAATTGAAGAGACACCATTAAAGAGATGCTTGCCTCTTTACTCACCATAAAAGGCCATGAAGAGGACGAAATGCCTAAGGCATTTTCGGCCACAAGCCTCCACTCACTTCTCACCAAGTTTATTTTCCCTCTTCCTCCTCTCCCTCACCGAGACTAGGGTCTCCTTGCTGCCCCAAAACTGAATCACAACCCTAGAGAAACCGAAAGAAGAAAAGGAGAAGAACAAGAGGAGTACCAAGCCTGAGAGCCCCTTTCATCTCCAAAGTCTAGAACACCTTTTGAATATTTTTAGCGCAAGAGGTAATACTCCCTCACCTGCAACATAATGGATTTTTATGTGTTTTTATGATTTTTATGTTTGCT
The DNA here is from genome assembly GCA_024364735.1 of Boesenbergia rotunda. Lineage (NCBI taxonomy): Eukaryota > Viridiplantae > Streptophyta > Magnoliopsida > Zingiberales > Zingiberaceae > Boesenbergia > Boesenbergia rotunda. The sequence continues at coordinate 236,956 of JAGFNQ010001082.1, forward strand.
TGTGATGTTGGGTGAAAGAGAATGGAAGAAAACCTTGAGGGAAGTTTCGGCCATAAAGGGGTACCCCCTTTTTTGTATGTCCAAAAACTTAAAGGAAGAGTTCATGAAATTGTTACTACCTTTTTGTAATGAATATATGATGGATACATGGTGTTTGAATGCCCTCCATGATGTAAAGGACTTGGAAGAATTCGGCCAAGTCATGAAATGGATAAATGTTGATGCATGAAGTAGGCTATTGTTCTAATGATTGTTTCCTTGCTATATAAATGTTTTAGGCCATGAAATTTTATGGAATCTATTCTAAGGGACCCCTGTAACATTCGGCCAAGGGACCTTAAATTATGCCTTAAAACAGATTTTTATAGACCTTCATGAAGTTATAGTTAAATCAAGTGATATGCATGTGATTGGGTGTTTTATTTCATGATGGAAATAATTTATACATTAGGGTCAGTACCTTATCTAAGTTTTTTGAGCCTAAACTCATGCTCCATTCTATGTATTGATGTTTAGAAAAATGTTACATGTACCCATATGCATGATAATCTAAGTAGAACTCTAGATCATACACCTAAACTAGTGTTTGGTGAAGTACAAACTACTTTTGCACTTGTGCTTGAATTCTTATGAAAAATATGCTTTTATTCCCATGTTATGTCAATGATTATGCTATGAAATCCCTACTGTGAGTTTTGACAAATTACAAGAATTAGGATTAAGAATAGGTTCGAGTAAAAAGCATGCCCCTAAACTAGTGTTTAATGAAGTCTAGACTACCTTTATGCTTGTATATGACCTTAATGGTAAAATATGTTTTTGTTTACATGTTATATGAACTTTTATATCATGTTATACATACTGTGAATTTCAACAAATTACAAGGGTAAGGGTTAAGATTAAGTGCAAGTACGATTCATGCACCCAAACTAAGGTTTAGTGAAGATTAGTTTACTCTTGTACATGCTAATGATCTCTCATGTAAAGTATGTTTTATTTCCATGATTGGATGACTTTCATGCCATGTTATCTAGCTATGAATTTCAGACAAATACTAGGATAAGGGTTAAAAATAAGCTCAAGCACAAAATATGCACCTAAACTAGTGTTCAATGAAGCCTAGACTACCCTTGTACTTGTATATGATTCCATGTGTAACGTATGTTTTTATTTCCATGATTATATGACTTTTATACTATGTTATCCATGCTGTGAATTTTAGCCAATTACTAGAATAAAGGCTAAGAATAAGTTCAAGTACAATTCATGCACCTAAACTAGTGTTTACTGAAGTCTAGACTACCAGTGTACTTGTAAATGACCTCTTATGTAATGTATGCCTTTATTCCAATGTTATGTGGGTTTTATGCTATGATATCCTTGCTATGAAGTTTCGGCCAGCATGTATTAAGATAAGAAAAGAATGATTAAACTAACATATTGCCTTGATTAAGACAAGCATGTTATATGTATGATGTATTGATGAAACTAGCATGATGGTTGCTTCACTTACATGTGTTAAAAGAAAGGTCCTTCCATGTCTTGCTATTTATGTTAATGATTATGCCATGAAAGTATGCCTATGTTTATGAATGATTGAATGCCTATAGTACATGCAATATGAAAGAAAGAAAGAAAAAAGAAAGAATGCATGTTCTATATATGAAAGTATGCTTATGATTATGAATGATTGAATGTCTATATTACATGCAATATGAAAGAAAGAAAGAAAGAAAGAAAGGAATGCATGTTCTATACGAAAGAAAGAAAGGAAAAGAATGCATGTATGTATTTTACTTTAAAGATTGGCTTGTACCGGATCTTGAAAAGATCCACGGTTCCGGACTACTGATGATGTTTGTGCGACCCCACTTCTCTACCACTAAAGCGGACGTCACTTTTACTTAACCTTAACTTTACCTTATTCATAGCCTTAGGTTACAACTACTTGACTTCCCTTAACTTGCTCTGAAGTTTTCTTTAAAAAAATCTTTCATTTTATTTGCTTTGCAATGATTTGACCCCTAGACCTCTTCGATGTAAAACAGAAGCACTAACCATCTGCCTTACAACACTTTCTTTTCAATGGTACCAGTCGACTGCTAGATAGCCAGTCGACTAGTGTCAGCCACAGAAACTTTCTGTGCGTGGCACTAGTCGACTGGCCTCTTGGCAGTTGACTAGTGCATCAAACAGAAGGATCTGTTCGATAGGGCAGTCGACTGGTATCTGAACCAGTCGACTGGCACGCCTAAAAACTGCAGTTTCAGACCTGAGGAAGCCTTTCAAGGGTCCATAACTCATACACTTCCAAAGCATATAGATAAATAACTCCAAATCTATACTCTATACTAGATTTATAAACATCTTAACAACCTAAAACAAATCCATTAACTCGCAATTAAGATTTCTACGAAATTTAATAAACTATCAAAGCATATGAAATCTATACTAGAGTTTGTACTCAACTTTGTCTCTATGCAAAGTTTAAACAAAATCCTTATGTTCTACCAATCCAAAACACAAACCACAAGTTTCTATAAGACTTAACCCAAAGATCTCTTCCACGGTTCCGCCGCCACTGAACATCAATGCAAGTCTCGTTCGCCTCCTTAGCTTATGCTTTTTCTTTACCTTTATCTGCAATAGAAGGAAATGCAACTAAAAAGCGATTTGCTTAGTAAGTAAATCCTAACTCACAAATCCATGCGATCAATGATAAACATTCTATTTTCATAGTATGCTCACTTCAAAATATATGCACTTGGAAATACTTGCACATGGGAACTTTCATATAATTTTCATGCTCAATCATGCTTGAAAACATTTACTTACATCAAAACACTTGCAAACTTAACATGCTCATGATTTCTTTTTAGACTTGATACTTATACATTTCCATACTTTAAAACACTAACTTCCTTGCTCTTGCTTTTTAACATGCTTGTAACATAACAACATGAACATACATAACAAAACATGTATTTAACTGGAAACACTTACATATACTCATATACTTCAAAATAATAATCAACTTTCTAGGCCTTGACACTGTACCTGGTATCAATGTACCAATGTGTGCATCCCTAATAGGTTTCGGGGTAGCTAGCCACCGCACCCTATTAGAGCTTCTTTCTAACTTTCTGTGGGCCTCTCATTTGCCCGGTACATGTCACTTTATAAAAGTAAAATACTTTCTTACTCATAATGCTTATACTTATCAAGCTATCTTTCTTTTTGCATAATTTTTTGCACTATAAACCTTTACCTTTCTTACTTGGAACTTTCAACGAGCACCTTGCGTGTCCTTAACTAAAAACTCATTTTTGGGACTTTTCAAGAACTTGGTCTTATCATGCTTAGATCACATACACCAAACCTACTCAAATTCAAGTTCTATGATAAAAACATGTATTCTTTAGAAACTAAAATCACACAATAAAATAGTATTCTTAAAGCATGCACTTGGATCACAAAATCACGATTCTACAACGAGAAACTACATACGAAACTACTTCTATTGCAGGTGAGTGATCTACTTACCCCCTTTGCTTGAAGAAAACTCACTAAGTATATAGAAAGATTCTAGCGTAAGACTCCTTTCCTCTTCCTTACGAGAAACTTCACTCCTTGGCCCTAGGGAAGGAACCCTAGGTTCTCTACTCAAGAGGAAGAAGAAGAAGGAGGAAGAAAACCCTTGCTTTCTCCCTGTTTTCGCAGCCTCCTTTCCTCCTTGTTTCCGTCGAATCCCCAAAACCTAAAGGGGATTTAACGCAACTTAAGCGGAAGTTGAAACACCTCTTCATGAAAAGGGCTTACTTGCCTATAACATTAATTCGTTCCCTCCTTTTCTCTGCTTGATACCCGCAACCTATTGGTTAATCCAACTTGCTGAAGGGCTTGCTTTGTCACAAGGTCGCGAGATCAATCCTCTACCCGACCGTTTTCTTTTTCTTTTTATTTCGAAAAATTGCCAGAAAATTCAGAAAATTCCTAATAATTCATGAAAATTATTGGGTGTTACAATCCTCCCTACCTTATAAAAATTCATCCTCGAACTTAGAACAGCTCTGGATACCTTTGCCTCATGCTATCTTCTGATTCCCAGGTTGCTTCTTCATACTTCTGATTCAGCCATAAGACTTTTAATAGTGGTACCACTTTGTTCCTCAGCTTCTTATCTGCTCGATCTATTATCTGAATAAGTCGACTCTCATAACTGAGATCATCTTGAACTTGTACCATCTGTGGCTTAATCACTTGGTTGACATCTGGGATATGCTTCTTTAGCATTGAGACATGGAACACATTGTGTATTGCTGACATCTCTGGAGGTAGCTCCAACTCATAAGCTACTTTGCCAACTCTTTTCGTCACTTGGTAGGGTTCTATGTATCGAGGACTTAGCTTGCCTTTCTTGCCGAATCTTATTACACCCTTCATGGGAGCTACCTTGAGGAAAACTGTATCCCCAACTTCAAACTCTAACGGTCTACGGCGTACATCGGCATAACTCTTCTGCCTACTCTGAGCAGCTTCTATTCTCTGGTGGATGCTCTTTATAGCTTCTATGGTATCATCTATAAGGTCAGTCTGAGACCCCATTTCTTTCTTCTCACTACCTTCATACCAACAGAGGGGAGATCTACACTTCCTACCATAAAGAGCTTCATAGGGTGTCATACCAATAGTAGCTTGGTAGTTGTTGTTGTAGGCAAGCTCAGCTAAACATAAATATTTGCAGCAACTGCCTTTGAAATCTAATGCACAAGCTCTGAGCATATCTTCTAGAATTTGATTCACTCTCTCTGTATGTCCATCAGTCTGGGGATGGAAAGTTGTGCTAAACTTCATTTTGGTGCCTAGCGCTGTCTGTACGCACTCCCAAAAGTGTGAAGTGAAACGACCATCTCTATCAGAAATAATGGTCTTCGGGACTCCGTGTAGTCGGATTACTTCCTGTACATATAGCTGGGCTAATCTTTCAATCGAATAAGACACTTTGATTGCCAAGAAGTGGGCAGACTTGGTCAATCGGTCTACTATTACCCAAATAGCGTCATAGCCATTAGTTATCTTTGGTAGACCAACTATGAAATCCATGGCTATGTCTTCCCATTTCCACTCCGGAATCTGAATGGGTTGTAGGACACCTCCTGGTCTCTGGTGTTCTGCTTTAACTCTCTGACATGTCAGGCAGGTGCTGACATACTTAGCTATGTCTCTTTTCATTCCGGACCACCAAAATCTTCTTTTCAAGTTCTGGTACATCTTAGTGGAACCAGGGTGCATTGAGTAGGGAGTTCTATGGACTTCTTCAAGAATCTTCTTTCTCAGCTCTTTACTATTGGGGGCACATAAATGGTCACCATAATAGAGTATCCCACTGTTAGATACTCTAAACTCTTTACTTTCTTCTTCTTGTATCTCTTGCTTGATCCTTTGGATATCAGAATCCTCAGCTTGCTCTTTCTGTATATCATCAAGCAAGGTTGACTCTAGGGTCAATAGAGCTAACTGCCCATAAATGATCTCAACTCCATAATCTTCTATTTCCTTCTGTAATGGTGGTGATAATGATGACAAGGACATCAAAGTGGCATACGTCTTTCTACTTAGTGCATCTGCTATTCTATTTGCCTTACCAGGGTGGTAAAGGATCTCACAGTCATAATCCTTCACTAACTCAAGCCACCTTCGCTGTCTCATATTGAGGTCTTTCTGAGTGAAGAAATATTTTAGACTCTGGTGATCTGTATAAATCTTGCACTACTCCATACAGGTAATATCTCCATATTTTTAGAGCGAAGACTACAGCTGCCAACTCTAGATAATGAGTGGGGTAATTTTTTTCATAATCTTTGAGTTGCCTGGAAGCATAAGCTATGACTTTGCCTTCTTACATAAGTACGGCTCCAAGTCCTAGCTTTGATGCATCACTGTATATATCAAAGCTCTTATCACCTTCGGATACTGTAAGAATAGGAGCGCTTGTCAGTCTCTTCTTCAACTCAAGGAAACTTTGCTCACAGTCTTCAGTCCACTCATACTTCTTATTCTTTCTGGTAAGGGCTGTAAGTGGAGAAGTTATCTTTGAAAAGTCTCCTACAAACCTTCTGTAGTACCCTGCTAAACCCAGGAAACTTCTGATCTCACTAGCATTCGTTGGTCGACTCCAGCTACTAACTGCTTCAATCTTGGCTGGGTCTACCATAATGCCTTCTTTGGAAATGATGTGGCCTAGAAAGGCCACCTGGTCAAGCCAAAACTCACACTTTGAGAATTTGGCGTACAGCTCCCTCTGATGTAAGGTCTGCAACACTATCTTCAAGTGTTCGTCATGTTCTTCCTGAGTCTTTAAATACACTAGGATATCATCAATGAAGACAATGACGAACTTGTCAAGAAAATCCTTGAACACTCGATTCATTAGATCCATAAACGTCGCAGGGGCGTTTGACACTCCAAAGGGCATGACCACAAACTCGTAGTGCCCATATCTTGTACTGAAAGCAGTCCTTGGCACATCACCCTCCTTCACTTTGAGTTGATAGTAACCTGATCGCAGATCTATTTTGGAGAACACCGTGGCTCCCTTCAACTGATCGAATAAATCATCTATCCTTGGAAAGGGATATCTGTTCTTGATGGTTACCTTATTCAAGGCTCGATAATCTATGCACATTCGCATGGATCCATCTTTCTTCTTGACGAACAACACAGGAGCTCCCCAGGGTGAATGACTAGGGCAGATGAAACCCTTGTCGAGCAACTCCTGTAATTGTTCTTGCAGCTCCTTCAATTCTGCTGGCGCCCCGCGATAGGGTGCCTTTGAAATCGGGTTGGTCTCTGGAGCCAACTCAATTTCAAACTCCATTTCTCGGTTAGGAGGCAGTCCTAGTAACTCCTCAGGAACCACCTCCGGATAGTCACAAACTACCCACACTTCTTCTTTCTTCAGTCCTTCTCTTCGCCTTGCATCTACTATATGTGCTAAATAACCAGAACATCCATTATCTAACATCTTGTGAGCTTGTAGGTTAGAAAGAAACATTCTTGTCTTTCTCTTTGGGTCTACGACAAACTCGAATGGAAGTTCTGCTTCTGGTATGAACTTTACTCTTCTTTTGCGGCATTCAATAGAGGCACTGTACTTGCTCAAGAAATCCATCCCTAAAATGATATCGTAATCCTTCATCTCAAGAACTACTAAATCACTATAGAGTTCTCGGTTGGCAATCCGAATTAATACAGCTCTTAGCCACTGAGTAGATGTCATGACCTCTCCCGAAGGTAAGGTTATTAAGAACTTCATCGTTCAACATTTCTGGTGGCCTTTATACTATTTAAGTAGTGCTCAGTGATCAAAGCACTACTTATCAGTTCTTTGGAGGTTTGCGACCCCTTAACACCGCTGGCCACATTTAACGCTATCTCAGGCCTTAACATTTTGAACCTTAGCCTGACTCTCTCTTTTTCTGTGCCAACTAGCCCTGGGCACAGATGAGCTAACCGATTAAACTTCTTCACTGCTTCATCCACGGTTAAGTCTCCTTGTCTGAACTCCATGAATTCGTAGTAATGCTTGTTGGTTACTCGCATGTGAAAATATTCTTTGAAGAACTCCGTCTCGAAGTCGGCCCATGTCATCTGGCTGACATTTCTCTTAGCCTTGACTATCTCCCACCACATTCTAGCATCTCTCGTAAGGTAGAAAGATGCACACTTTATCTTCTCTACCTCAGGCCAGTCCAGTAGTTTTACTATGCTTTCCCAAGTTTTGAACCATGCTTGAGTATCCCATGGTTCACTTATGCCAGAAAAATTCTTGGGTTTCAGTCTCTGCCACTGGATCAGATATGCCTCTTGTCTTACTTCTCTTGCCAGAGGTACTGGGGGAACCTCTGTCGCCACTGGTGCCACTACTTGCGCCACTAGCGCCACTGGAGGGGTAGCAGGGGTGGCCTGCTGATTAGCCATCAAGGTGGCAATGACTTGCTGCTGTTCAGCAAGTTGTCTCTGAAGCTGGGCCACCACTCCTTGAAGGTCTGATGGTGGTACTGACTCCGATGACTCCTGTTCTCTAGGAGCTTGCTCCTCATTTCGGACAATTCTGGGACGTCCTCTTGCCATTCTCTTACTCTATAGTGTAAAGAAAATAAAAGCTCATCATCTCTTACTAACTTACTTCATTATCTCCATGCACATATTAGCATATAATAATACCAACATACTTCCTTATCATCATGCACTTACTGATACTAGCAGTCAATAATGAAAAGCATATAAAACTACAACATATGAACTTCTTACTTGGTAGGCGGCAGGATTGATGCTTGATGTAGTGTGGCGGAAGGGTGGAAACTTGCTCTGATACCACTCTGTGACGACCCCACTTCTCTACCACTAAAGCGGACGTCACTTTTACTTAACCTTAACTTTACCTTATTCTTAGCCTTAGCTTACAACTACTTGACTTCCCTTAACTTGCTCTGAATTTTTCATTAAAAAAAATTTTTCATTTTATTTGCTTTGCAAGGATTTGACCCCTAGACCTCTTAGTTGTAAAAATAAAGCACTAACCATCTGCCCTACAAGACATTCTTTTCAATGGTACCAGTCGACTGCTAGATAACCAGTCGACTGGTGTCAGCCACAGAAACTTTCTGTGCGCGACACCAGTCGACTGGCCTCTTGGCAGTCGACTGGTGCATCAAACGGAAGGTTCTGTTCGATAGGGCAGTCGACTGGTATCTGAACCAGTCGACTGGCACGCCTGAAAACTGCAGTTTCAGACCTGAGGAAGCCTTTCAAGGGTCCATAACTCATACACTTCCAAAGCATATAGATAAATAACTCCAAATCTATACTCTATACTAGATTTATAAATATCCTAACAACCCAAAACAAATCCATTAACTCGCAATTAGGATTTCTATGAAATTTAATAAACTATCAAAGCATATGAAATCGATACTAGAGTTTGTACTCAACTTTGTCTCTATGCAAAGTTTAAACAAAATCCTTATGTTCTACCAATCCAAAACACAAACCACAAGTTTCTATAAGACTTAACCCAAAGATCTCTTCCACGGTTCCGCCGCCACTGAACATCAATGCAAGTCCCGTTCACCTCCTTAGCTTATGCTTTTTCTTTACCTTTATCTGCAATAGAAGGAAATGCAACTAATAAGCGATTTGCTTAGTAAGTAAATCCTAACTCACAAATCCATGCAATCAATGATAAACATGCTCTTTTCAAAGTATGCTCGCTTCAAAATACATGCACTTGGAAATACTTGCACATGAGAACTTTCATATAATTTTCATGCTCAATCATGCTTGAAAACATTTACTTACATCAAAATACTTGCAAACTTAAGATGCTCATGATTTCTTTTTAGACTTGATACTTATACATTTCCATAGTTTAAAACACTAACTTCCTTACTCTTGCTTTTTAACATGCTTGTAACATAACAACATGAACATACATAACAAAACATGTACTTAACTGGAAACACTTACATATACTCATATACTTCAAAATAATAATCAACTTTCTAGGCCTTGACAATGTACCTGGTATCAATGTACCAATGCGCGCATCCCTAATAGGTTTCGGGGTAGCTAGCCACCGCACCCTATTAGAGGTTCTTTCTAACTTTCTCTGGGTCAATCATTTGCCCGGTACAGGTCACTTTACAAAAGTAAAATACTTTCTTACTCATAATGCTTATACTTATCAAGTTATTGTTGGTTCAAGTTGCATCAATGATGTTCTCCTTTAAGTGTTTTAATGATTGACAATACACTTAAGTCAGTGATACATTGAACAGACAAAGGGGAGCAAAAGAGAAGTAACCTAAGTTGAAGAAAAGTCCTAGTAAACCTAGGCACTATGACCTGGTGAGTGAAGATGGGCACTAAGTCCTGGCGAAGGGCTGCTTGGCACCTAGCGAAGGGCTGCTAGGTATCGAAACCCTAAGACCTAGCGAAGGGCTGCTAGGCACCTAGCGAAGGGCTGCTAGGTATCGAAACCCTAAGACCTAGCGAAGGGCTGCTAGGCACCTAGCGAAGGGCTGCTAGGCACCTGGCGAAGGACTGCTGGGGAATGAAGACCTGGCGAAGGTCTGCTAGGCACCTGCCGAAGGACTGCTAGGGAATGAAGTCTTGGTCCAAGGGACTGAGCAACTTAGCTCAGCGATGACTAAGGACAGGAGTAGAGACGGGTCAGGGTTTGGGCGTCTCGAGGTCCGGAAGTATCGAAAGCTAAGCAAAAGTCCACCCGAAGGGCTGGGTGGCAATCGTCTCGTGAAAGGAGTAGGTGAAGGGCGAGTTCTCCGGTTCAACCTAGGGTTTCGTGGAAATCCGAAGTCCGAACCAAGTCCGTAAGCCTAATATTGTATATATATTTGCTTTGTGTTTATGTATCTTGCAGGTACCAAGAACCGGAGACAAAGCAGGTAAGTTAATGGAAAAAGGCTGATGGAGGCGCCCCTAGTGTTGGGGGCGCCCAGAGCAAGGCATAAAACCCAGTCTTGGGTTTAAACCATGATTGGGGGCGCCCGGAATGATGGGGGCGCCCGGGGTAAAGAGGAAAATGTAGTTTTCGTGAAGTAAGCAGAATTGGTGTCAAGGGGGGGGCGCCCGGAAGGTCCGGTGTAAAGCCCGCTTTTTTTTTTCATAAGCGGCGTTACGTTAACATGCTTAGGGCATGTAGACATCATAAGGCAGCGGAATAACTTTAACTTATACATGCCCTGTTACCATTCTTAACTTAATGACATAGGAACCTTTGCATATTAACTTTGAACTTAAGCATCATATCATATCATGTCATACGTAACGTCATATCATAAGGTTCCATAGGTCATTATTCAGACATATAAGTAACCAAGGTGAAGTTCTAACATAAACAGTAAACATAGAGTTTCCTGGGCCAAGTCACTACTACACACATGCGTTCTTGCCCTCCTACTGCTTCCATCATTGTCCCCTTGAATGATCTGCGGTATAAGGAAATAAGACTATAAGCATATAGGCTTAGTAAGACTCTTTCCTACTCACAAAACCATTCATCATTCATCATCTCATAATGAGCACATGAAAACATTAACATACTTGGTGCTCTACTTAGGACATAACATCTTAAATCACTTATCGTATACATAGCATGGCATGAACATAAACATAGTAGCATTCTAAGCATGGCATAATACTTGGCATGAACATAAACATAGTAGCATTCTAAGCATGGCATAACACTTGGCATGAACATAAACATAGTAGCATTCTAAGCATGACATAATACTTGGCATGAACATAAACATAGTAGCATTCTAAGCATGGCATAATACTTGGCATGAACATAAACATAGTAACATTCTAAGCATGGCATAATACTTGGCACGAACATAAACATAATGAACATTCTTCCTATCATAACATATGAGCATCTTCTTAACATTATCATGGCATAGATCATTTGTTCTCATGCATATTTCTTAACATGAAGCGTAAGCATAAAATCTTATCATCATAGCATAATGCATAACATGAATGGAGGCATGAGTGGAATGCATATACATATATGGATGCTTAGTTTAAAATCGTACTTTTCATGAACATACTTTTCATAAACATACTTTTTCATAATGAATGCATGGGCAATGCATATATATCATAAGGATGCTTAATCTTTAAAAACATACTTTTCATTTCTTAAACATAATCATCATAACATCATTTGGGGTCCCCGGCTTGTACCACATACATACATCATAGCGCGCATCCCTAGCAAGTCCGAGGTCGCGAGCCCCAACCTACTAGGGTAAGGACAGCATAGTCGGTAGTCCCCGAACCGAGGCGTTCTTAAGGTGCCCATCCCTGTTGCACAGCTTCGGTAGTGCCAGAACCGTGGACAGCTTCGGTAGTCCAAAACCGGGGCGTTCTTAAGGTGCCCATCCCTTGGACCCATACTTCGGTCCGGTACAAGCCCATACATAAAGTAAAAATACTTTTCATGCTTCATCATTCATAAGACATTCATGGCATCTTTAACATAGCATAACTTGTTACGGCCCGGCCCGTCTACCGGCCCATTTACCGGTCCTCACGACCGTCGTACCGTCGACCATCGACCGTGCCGTTTAGCATATTTATGCCTTAAAGACATAAGCATCATCTTTCATTCATCATACTTGTCATTCATCATTTTCATTCTTAGACATGGCATATGTACACATCATTCATAGAGCATGGCATACATTCATATTATCCTAAAACATGACATATCATTCATAAACATGGCATATCATTCATAAACATGGTTTATCATTCGTAAACATGGCATATCATTCATAAACATGGCATATCATTCGTAAACATGGCATATCATTCATAAATATGGCATATCATGCATAAACATGGCATATCATTCATAAACATGGCATATCATTCATAAACATGGCATATCATTCATAACATGGCATATCATTCATAAACATGGCTTATCATTCGTAAACATGGCATATCATTCATAAACATGGCATATCATTCATAAACATGGCATATCATTCATAACATGGCATATCATTCATAAACATGGCATATCATGCATAAACATGGCATATCATTCATAAACATGACATATCATTCATAAACATGGCATATCATTCATAAAACACAAATCACATCTTACCATAGGGCCATTGGGACCCTTACTTGAAATAAATCTTAACTTTTACCCTATTAACCCTTCTTGGCCGAAACTTGTGGAGTCCCAAGGCCATGTGAAAATTCACATAATCACCATCCATCATCCTTATATCATGGCAACACATAAACATATGCTTGAAGTTAAAGACTCAACCCTAACCCTTGGGTCCTTGGGGTTGGCCGAACCCTATGGGGCCTCTAGGGTACTCCAAAAATTCACAAAAATTATACTTAACCTCTACACATCATAAGGGAACATTAAATAACATTATCATGATTTTTAGCATAATTATTGACCTTTAAAACATGGTGGCCGAAACCCTTAAACTCAGGGTTCTTAGTTTTTGTTTCTTTCATGTTGGCCGAAACCCTAGGGTGTCCTAGGGTACTCCAAAAATTCCCAAAAATTATACTTAACTTCTAAACATCATAAGGGAACATTAAATAACATTATCATGATTTTTAGCATAATTATAGACCTTTAAAACATGGTGGCCAAAACCCTTAAACTCAGGGTTCTTAGTTTTTGTTTCTTTCATGTTGGCCGAAACCCTAGGGTGTCCTAGGGTACTCCAAAAATTCCAAAAATTATACTTAACCTATACACATCATAAGGGAACATTAAATAACATTATCCTGATTTTTAACATAATTATAGACCTTTAAAACATGGTGGCCGAAACCCTTAAACTCAGGGTTCTTAGTTTTTGTTTCTTTCATGTTGGCCGAAACCCTAGGGTATCCTAGGGTACTCCAAAAATTCCCAAAAATTATACTTAACTTATAAACATCATAAGGGAACATTAAATAACATTATACAGATTTTTAGAATACTTTTAGATCTTAAAAACATGGTGGCCGAAACCCTTAAGCATGAGGGTCTTGGTTTTCTTTCCTTTCAATATCCAATTCGAAAACCAACCACTATATCATACTAAAAATCATAAAAATCATAGGAACTATTATACCACAGGTGAGGGAGTCTTACCTTGGGGTTTCTAAATTTTTAGACCTTGGATGGAGAGAAGGAAGAAGACTTGATGTCTCTTGACCACACCTAGTCCTTGGATCCTTGTAAGAACTTTAGATCTTGGGAGATGGAGCCTTGGTGGAAACTTTTCCAAGGGGAACTCTTCCTTAGAATTTCGGCTAGAATGAGGAGGGAGGAGGGGAGCAAATGCACTTGATGGTGAAGAGAAGTAACCCCCCAAACCACCTCTTTATAGCTCCTTTAAAGAGGCAAATGAAGAGTCTCTCCATGACCCTTCATCTCCTTCTACTTCTTAACCAACCTCCACTTCATTTACTCATAAGTATTCCTTGCTAGGCGAGTTGGTTAAAGCATTCATGGTTGTGCAAGATGTCCAAGGTTCAATCCTTGGCCCATGCACCTTTATTTTTATTTTATTTTTCATTTTATTTAAACATTTTCCTCTAATTTTCGAAAGTTCCCTTTTATTTCGAAAATTCTCCAAAAATCACCCATAATTATGCTAATATTCCTAAATAAAATTCTTTTATATTTATATTAATTTTACCTAATTTATATTAATTTTACCTAATTAATACCCATTTTTGGAGCCCATTTAAAGCTCATTAGTACCTAATTTCTCCATTAAAATAGAAAAATTAGGCTAAGACTTACCCATAATCATGCTAATATGCCTAATTAAATCCTATTTATATTTATACTAATTATTACCGAAATCCACCTATAATCATGGTACTAAAAAGCCCACATAAAGCCCATTAGTACTTAGTTTTCTCAATTTAAATGAGAAAACATGGATTTTCTAGGCCAAAGTTCTCCTTAATATTTCTAGGTCCCTTGGAAAATTATTTAAACATGCTTAATATTTTAAGAAAATATTAAGAGAATTTTCCGGGTTGTTACATCCGGGGCGCCCGGGTTGAAACCTATATTTGCTGTTTCAGGTTCGAAATGTAGATAAGCGCTGAGGAGGGCGCCCGGGAGGTCCGGGGCGCCCTGGTCAAAGATTTTATCACCTGCGGCAAGGTAGGCGCAAGGATAAGGTTTGACCGAGTTATTAGGGGCACCCCCGACGTCCAGGGCGCCCCTAGGAGTGCTATATAAGGGGCTTCGACCCCTCTGCTTCAAACACAACTTCCAAGAGCAATTCCAAGCATTCTGACCGACGACAATGCGCTAGAGACGAGGCTCTACGACCAGGAGGCTCCAGGAGGAAGTGCGCGGCACTTCGGAGGTCCAGATCGGCCGAGCTTTAGACTTTGTCTTGTTGGTTTGCTTTTATTTAATTCCGCACTTAATTTTATTTATCTTTTGATTGTAAACTTGCACTGTAAGTCAAGTTTCTCCGCCTCCGGAAAGTCCGGGAAGGAGACCAATAGTGGACGGGCGTTCCCGTGCATAGGCCTTGGATGTACTGACCCTAGGGGGGTCGGTAACCAAGTAAAAATCCCGCAGTGTCCCTGTGTCTGTTTATTTTCGTTCTGCTTTACTTTTTCGCTACACTAATGCTCTGAGTCTAGAACGACAATCGAAAGTCTTACGAAGTTTCCGAAATATTTGAACGGTCGATATTCAACCTGCCCCCTCTATCGACGGCACCGGTCCTACAATTGGTATCAGAGCCGAGCCGCTCTTCACCAGACTAACCGCCGACGGAGCAACGACACCAGGAGTTGAGGGGGAGCTCAGGGGTGAATCAGGTACATTTAATTTTAAAATGTCCATTTTTAAATTCCATGTTATATGCTTCACATGCAGAGAGAGAGGGCACTATAAAAATCAGTGTCCTACTCGTAAAAATCGTTCATCACCGCCGGCAAAGGGGGAACCAGCGCCAGGAGTCTGGAGAAATAAAAGCCACATCAGATGTTTCAAGTGCGACAAGTACGGACACTACAAAAATAAGTGTCCGGCCAAGGTACATAAGATTTATGTTCCGAAAATTTTCAAATCCCCTGCACTTTCTTATGTAAATTGTTTAGATAATGTTACTAAAAAGTTATGTTGTGTAAGTAGGCAAATCAATATTCTGAATGATCAATTAGAAAGTGTAAATAATGTTAAAATATCAAAAATTAACTATCTAATTTTTAATGTTAATTCAAAAATTGCTGAAATTAATTCTGAAATTAGATCTGGTGATACCATTGGTACTCCTGAAATTAAATCAGATAATGTTAAAATTCTTGATGATAATTTCGAAATTAATCTTAATTTTAACTCTGATAATTCTGAATTAAAATATGAAAATCTCTTAGATAATTATGAATTCAAATTTGAAAACCCTTTGTATAAACCTGAACCAAAATTTGAAAATCCTTTAGATAGTTATGAATTTAAAATTGAAAATAATAAAGATAATTCTAAAGATAATTCTAAGGATAATTCTGAGGACAATAAAGATAATTCTAAAGATAATTCTAAGGATAATTCTCAGGATAATAAAGATGATTCTAAAGATAATTCTAAGGATAATTCTGAGGATAATAAAGATAATTCTAAAGATAAGTCTAAAGATAATTCTGAGGATAATATGGATAATTCTGAGTATCATAAGAATAATTCTGAGGATAAAAAGAATAATTCTGGAGACAGTGGAGATGATATCTCTTTAATAATAATTTAATTATTCCCTTAGATAATCCTGAAAAATTAACTAGTGGCCCAAATTACTCCACCTATGTTGAGGATATTGAAAAATCTAATGTTAAGGAGGATATGGAACTATTTAAGATCAAAGCCATAATAAATAAAAATTACAAAAATTCAAATAAAACAAAATTATTAGAAAAACTTGAAAAGAAAGATAAAGATGAAGAAGAAATTTTTGAAATAATGAAAATGATGAATTTAAACCCACAATTATTAATTAATCATTATAACCTTAAAAATTCAAATTAATTAAATCTTAATTATTAAAATTCAAATTAATTAAATCTTAATTATTAAAATTCAAATTAATTAAATCTTAATTAAATTCGAATTAAATCTTAGTAAAATTCGAATTAAATCTTAATTAAGTTCGAATTAAATCTTAGTTAAATTCGAATTAAATCTTAATTAAGTTCGAATTAAATCTTAATTAAGTTCGAATTAAATCTTAATTAAACTCGAATTAAATCTTAATTAAACTCAAATTAAATTTAATTAAATTTGAATTAAAATTAAATTAAATTCAAACTAAATTAAATTAAATTTAAATCAAATTAAATTCTAATTAAATTAAATTCAAATTAAATTAAATTCTAATTAAATTAAATTCAAAGTAAATTAAATTTAAATTAAATTAAATTCTAATCAAATTAAATTCAAATTAAATTAAATTTAAATCAAATTAAATTCTAATTAAATTAAATTCAAATTAAATTAAATTCTAATTAAATTAAATTCAAATTAAATTAAATTCTAATTAAATTAAATTCAAAGTAAATTAAATTCAAATTAAATTAAATTCTAATCAAATTAAATTCAAATTAAATTAAATTCTAATTAAATTAGATTCAAAGTAAATTAAATTCAAATTAAATTAAATTCTAATCAAATTAAATTCAAATAATTAAATTCTAATTAAATTAAATTCAAAGTAAATTAAATTCAAATTAAATTCAAATTAAATTAAATTCTAATTAAATTAAATTCAAAGTAAATCTTAATTAAATTCAAATTAAATCTTAATTAAATTCAAATTAAATCTTAATTAATGTTAATCTTACTTAATTCAAATTAATTCAACTAATTAATAATTTAGTCTTAATTATCAAATTCAATTAATTCAACATTAATTAATTCTTAATTAATTAATCCTTAATCAATATAATCTACAACTAATCGTTAAACAAGTTAAACTTGAACTGAAATAAAATTTTACCCAAAACTATAACAATTAAAATTAATAACATTAAATATGTCAAAGTGGGTTGACATATTCATGGGTTCACACGACATGTATCAAATCGGGAATTTGATACATTATTAGAAACTTAAATAAAATGATTGGACTTGTTTGACTCATGCATAATTGTCATGCCATGCATTTGCTACTTCTTTTAAATATACGACATGTCATTCATATTTAAATTTTGTGCATATATTAGAACGGCTATAGGAAAAAGAATAATTGAAACTTGATCAACCTGGTATTGGGTGGCGGTGAGATGATAGTACGTTAGGGAAGCCAATTCTAATAAGATCAAGTATACTTGGTCTCTTTAGACTGGTGAAACTAGCCGAAGCTACCGATCCAAGACCCAAACTAGTTAGACCAGAATTTTTCAAAAAGTAATTTTAAAAATGAAATTTCATTAAAAGGCTTTGTCAAGGAAAGGGTTGATGATACAATAAGGCTACGACCAAAGAAGGCCTAGTGCCTTGCCAAGACTTGGAAGCCGATTTTTGAAATTCAAATTCAAGTTACTTCGTGACAAATTCAAATCTAACACAAGCTTCAATTAAATCTTAGAGTTAATAATGAATTAAGAAAAATGATTAAAGCATCTCACAATACACCTATAAGGCAACCATACTTGTTGTATTGATACATCTAAAATGGGTGAGATGTTAAGGACTAATGAATTGAAAAATATATTTCAAACTATTTTTCAAAATCATTTGAATATTTTTCTAAAAATATATTTTCAAAATAGTGCTTTAACATAATAATATTATTATGGAATTCATGCCTGTCTGATTGATTATACATATTATACATTTTTCAAAAAGTATATCTTTTCAAAAATTGTTTGACTCACTCTGTCACGCCCCGAGACCCAGGAGCCGCTGATCCAATAGAAAATCGGACAGCACCTCCCCTGTCCGGCGGACAATTTACACATACACACAGATAATATAACACAACCACGCAGTTTAAAGGGCCTTAGGCCTCAGATATATACAGAAACAACAGTTATATGATTATAATTATCGAAAAACCAAATCCGAACTCACCTGAGCTGCCAGGAGCAGGAACAAAACCAAAACCAAACGAAGTCCAACATAGGACTCAAAAGTACAATACCATCAAATAAAACGTGCATACATGTTTAAAACATAATAGCGGAAGCATAGTAAATACTACAGGGTCCATAAATGAAACAACGGAAAGCCAAAACCAAAAAGAGCTCCGCTGGAGCTGGGGACTGGCGGCTCGGGATCTCCTTGCAGACATCAACCTGAAATAAACATATATGGCAACGGGGTGAGTCCATAGCTCAGCGAATACCCAACAGATATGCATAGAAGGTTATACCAACAATAAGAGTTCAGCTACTACAGTCTCATAGCAACAGTAGGGAAAGACTAGTACTGAACATACCGAAGTAGATATATACCTGAATCCATCTAACCTGTATAGAGGGTAAGAAATACCAGAGGAAAACCAATAGACATATAAGCTCAGATAACAAGTCTCCAGAATATGCGATGTCAAACAAGTGCAGCAAATAAGTGCAGCAAACAATGCACGATGCAAAGTATGCACATGGTGCAATGACATGTGTCACCCCTGACACCAGACAGATCAACGTACACCTGTCATAGGGACGTCTGAACGGGTAGGCCTCTGACAACTGTACACCCTGCCATCACTGCTCCTGAGTGACCGGGTGGACAGGATGCTGGTGGAGACTCCGCTCCGACCCCAAGCAATGGGGGAGTCAAGCTCTCATCTCCTCGTGGCTCAGTACGAGAAGGGATCCCTGCTTGCTACCACGCCCGCGCTCACCCTCCTCATAGTGGCCGAACGGAGCAATACAGGGCAAATGCACACATCTACAGTATCCACTAACCCATGAGTGGCCGTGTGTGCATGTCATGTACTGGAAGACGATTAGGCTCAACCACAAGGGAGTCGCTGATCGCCGGCATGCAACAGTGCAAGGATGGTGTATGATAGATACACATACCTCCCTCCCAAGTCCTCAGTATACTAAGTCTCAGTCTGAAATCCTATAACAGGAAATATAGGTAACCTACAAGGTATACTGACTGGAAAACTACCAATCCCTCAAGGTCAAATGCAGGAGACAATACCACGATCTCTAGCATACAAATGGATATGACAATACCTGAGACTGTATGAAACTAACAGCAGAATAACTCAGGGATGAACAACAAGTATCCAGAACTGGCATAATAAACAAGGATAAACAACAATATCCAGAACAGACATAATAACCAGGGATAGCGTAGAATCTTACTGCTATCTATAATATTCTATGCATAACAAAATGACAATATCAAGATAGATAAGTCAAAGGGTACCCGCCTCCAAATAGGTGAAGTCCGTATCAACGAGACAGAACCACCCGTCAATAATAAGCCAAATCAAGCCCCTGTATCAAGGATTTATTTAACTAGCTATTAACAACAATAACATCTAGCTAATTAATCCCTAATTCGTTTTAGGGTTAACCTAATCCTTATTCGTTTAGGATTAGGTTTAGTCTACATTTAACCCATAGTTTCCCTTTCTAAGAAGCCAACACCTAATTCCAATAACCACAACAGAATTGAGCTTACCTCACACCCAGCTGCTCGAAAGCAAATCTCAACCAGTTTGAACGTTGCAATTAGGAAGCTGAGCAACCTCCAATTAAACCCTAACTAGGTCCACTGCCAGGTTCGCGTTCCAAACAAAGATCACCAACCTAAAACCCATTACACAGCTTTAATCCAAAAAGAAATCATCCACGTCAACAGTAGGATCCCCCAAAGATCTTACCTCAGATCTGGTGATAGGAATCCTCCACCTCACAGCTCCAATTGGAATGCCAGCAATGCGAATAGCGATTGATTCCTCCTTCCTCTACCAATCTGCTCACGGAAGAAACACAGGCAATCAACGGATGGAATCAAAGAAGATATTCCACCACAGCTCACGGCCAATTCTAAATAATCCAATCACCATCTCAATCTCAACCGAGATAGCCACAACAGAACTCACCAGGATAGCCACCGAAGGATCGCGCGCCTCAGTTCCGTTCAAGACTCAATCTCCCGATCGTTACCGAGCAGAGATATTTTTCCCCTAGTCGAAGTCGTCGACGGTGTCCTAGTTTCCCTCCCTGCAGTCGACCTCAGGGCGCTCGGTGGTTGGAAACGGGACCGAGAGTAGCCGGGTTTGCGAGGGAGATGGAAGCCGACGAAGAGGCGACAATGGCGTCGGCCTATGGCTAGGGGTTGCGAGAAGAAACAAAAAGGGTGGCGAGGTCGGCGAGAATGAAGAGATGCTTACGGTTGCGGCGGATTAGGGCAGATGCTTGTGCGATGAGTGGAAGAGAAGAGAAGAAATGGCCGTCGGCTGTTGGGTTCGGGATAGGCTGCGCGATCGGGTGAAGTGGAGTGGAGTGCAGCGAAGAGAGCCCTAACCAACTCTTATAGTGGCCTATTTACTCTTTAGTCCAACCCATTTCTGCCTAATCACAAAACCACCCCTAGGGTCTTAATTCCTTATACATTACATCCTTAAAATTAGTCCTAGAGCCCGGAAAAATTCTAGGAACTTTCCGAAAAATTTCCGGAGTAGAACAAACGTGTCGGATTCAACATCCTCCCCCACTAATAAAAATTTGGTCCCCAAATTTCGCTATTCACTACAATAAACACTATAAAGGAGTATGCTGATATGAATACTGAACAGTATCTAGCCATACATACCTCAAGTGAATAAGTGGGGATAGCGAGCTCGGATGACATCCTCAAGCTCCCAGGTAGCCTCCTCATCTGAGTGATGCTGCCATCCGACTTTAACCAGCCGGATTGTCTTGTTCCGCAGCTGACGCTCTCAGTGACCCAAAATCCGTACAGGAATCTCCTCGTAAGTCGCATCAGGCTGGAGTGGAACTGAGACATCCGACAACACATGTGAAGGGTCTGGTATGTATTTCCTCAACATGGATACGTGAAATACATCATGTACACTGGTAATAGATGGTGGAAGAGCCAACCGATAAGCAACTGCTCCAACCCTCTCCAGAATCTGGAACGGACCGATGTAACGCGGAGCAAGCTTCCCTCGAAGACCGAATCGTTTCACCCCCTTCGTGGGTGAAACTCGCAAAAATACATGATCACCTACGGAGAACACCAGAGGTCTCCGTCTCCGGTCGGCATAGCTCTTCTGACGATCCTGCGCCTCAGATATCCTGCGTCTGATGGTACGGACTAACTCTGCCTCGTGCTGAGCTCTCTGAGGTCCTAACAGCTGAGATTCCCCAACCTCCTCCCAGAGGGTGGGTGTCCGACAAGGCCTACCATACAACGCCTCATACGGTGCCATCTGGATAGCCGCATGGTAACTGTTGTTGTAGGCAAACTCGACAAGGTGCAGATGATCCTCCCAGCTGCCTCCGAAATCCATAATACAGGCTCGCAGTAGGTCCTCTAACGTCTGAATAGTCCGCTCTGACTGCCCGTCGGTCTGCGGATGAAACGCGGTACTGAACCGCAACTCAGTGCCCATAGCCCGCTGCAGACTCTGCCAAAAACGTGATGTGAAGCGCGGAGATCGGTCTGAAATAATACTCATCGGTATGCCATGCAATCTAATGATCTCTCTGCAGTACAGCTCTGCTAATCTATCCAATGAGTCGGTCCTCCGAATAGCTAAGAAGTGCGCGGATTTGGTCAATCGGTCAACGATCACCCAAATCGCGTCAAGGCCTCGTCTGGTCCTAGGCAATCCCACCACGAAATCCATAGTAATGTGTTCCCACTTCCACTCGGGAATGGGAATCCTCTGAAGTAGTCCAGCAGGTCTCTGGTGCTCAACCTTAACCTGCTGGCAAACTAGACATCTAGCTACAAAATCCGCGATGTCTTTCTTCATGTCGTTCCACCAGTAGGAACGCCTCAGGTCTCGTTACATACGGGTCCCGCCCGGGTGGTTAGCAAATCGGGAGCGATGAGCCTCCTGAAGTAACTCCTCTCGGACCGGATGTGAATCGGGTACACATAGTCTCCCTCGAAAGTAGGGAGTACCCTCATCGTCTCTGGTGAACTCAGTCTGCGGTACTGAAGCTATCTGACTGCCAAGGGACTGCAGGTGCTGATCGCTCACCTGAGCCTCTCTGATCCTCGTCCGGATGGAAGACTGAGCAACAATGGTCGCCAGAATACCCCTCTCAGTCTTCCCCTGCTCCTCTAGACCCAACTCTGAGAAACCCTGAACCAGCTCGGTAACCGATGCCCGAAGGCAGGCCAAAGTCCCTCTGGACTTCCTGCTCAATGCGTCCGCCACAACATTAGCTTTCTCAAGGTGGTAGCTAATGGTACAATCATAATCCTTAAGGAACTCCATCCACCTCCTCTGTCGAAGGTTGAGCTCCTTCTGCGTAAACAGATATTTGAGACTCTTATGATCAGTGAAGATCTCAAAGGTAATACCGTACAGGTGGTGCCTCCAGATCTTCAACGCAAAGATAATAGCTGCAAACTCTAAATCATGAACTGGATAGTTCTTCTCATGCTCCTTCAGCTGTCGAGAAGCATAAGACACTACCCGCCCGTGCTGCATCAGAACTGCGCCTAGTCCCTGATAAGATGCATCCGTATAAAGCACAAATCCGTCCTCTCCTGATGGAAGAACGAGGACGGGTGCCGACACTAATCTCTACTTCAGCTCCTGGAAACTAGCCTCACAAGCCTCTGTCCATGTGAACTTCACGCCTTTCCTGGTAAGGCGTGTCAGTGGCACAGCAATAGTGGAAAATCCCTCTACAAATCGTCGGTAATATCCGGCCAAACCCAAGAAACTACGAACCTCAGTAACTGACTTCGGCTGCTCCCAGCTGGTAACAGCCTCGATTTTCTGGGGATCTACTGAGATGCCTCTGCTAGATATCACGTGTCCCAGAAAACCTACTGATGACAACCAGAAGGCACACTTGCTGAACTTCGCATATAGACGCTCTCGTCTGAGAGTCTCCAATATGATGCGAAGATGCTGTGCATGCTCCTCCTCAGAATGTGAGTAAACTAAGATGTCATCAATGAATACTATGACGAACTGATCCAGATACTGCAGAAATACGCGGTTCATCAAGTCCATGAATACCGCTGGAGCATTGGTAAGCCCAAATGGCATTACCAAAAACTCATAGTGTCCATATCTGGTGCGGAACGCTGTCTTCTGGACATCTGACTCTCTGACCCTCAGCTGATGATATCCGGATCGCAGATCAATCCTGGAATACACAGATGTGCCCCTGAGCTGATCAAACAAATCCTCAATCCGTGGTAGGGGGTACTTGTTCTTGATGGTCACTGCATTCAACTGTCTGTAGTCGATGCACAACCTCAAAGAACCGTCTTTCTTCTTCACGAAGAGAACTGGGGAACCCCATGGTGAGACGCTAGGTCTGATGAATCCCCTGTCCAATAACTCCTGGAGTTGGACCTTCAGCTCGTCCAACTCTCTCGGTGCCATACGGTACGGAGCTTTCGATGCCGGCGAAGTCCCCGGTATCAGCTCAATAGTAAACTCCACTTGCCTCCTGGGAGGCAAACCTGGTAGCTCCTCTGGAAATACATCCTGATATTCTCGGACCACTGGGACGTCCGAGAGCGGAGGGCTACTGCTGTCATCGGTGCTAATAAATGACAGTAAGAAACCCTGGCATCCGCGAGATAGTAGTCTCTGTGCCTGAAGCGCAGAAATAACCGATAAGCCCTTATCCCTGATGCCAGTGAAATCCCACGAGGGTTGGTCCGGAGGCCGGAAGGTGACCACCCTCATCTGGCAATCGACTGTGGCATGATACGCTGTAAGGATGTCCATACCAATAATAATATCGAAGTCCACCATCTCCAGAACTAACAGATTAACCGTGAGGGTAATACTACCAAAATCTAATGGGCATGCTCTGACCTCCTGTGTGATCCTCAAGATCTCTCCTGAGGGTAAGGATACAGATAACCCCTGTAGTCTAGCGGTAGCCAATCTACCAATCCTACTCATGAATATCCGCGATATGAAGGAGTAAGAACTACCCGTATCAACTAATAGCTCAGCAGCAAAGGCATAAAGAGAAATAGTACCGCGGAATACCGATCCATCGGCTCGCTGGGCCTCCTCCCGCGTGACAGCATATATCCGACCAGTCTCAGGCGGTGGTGGTGGTACTGCTGGGTACTGCTGCGATGGGCCGGCTGGGTACTGCTGAGGTGGGAACTGCATCTGAGACTGATGCTGCTGAACTGACCCTCCCACCGAGTACTGAGGCTGCTGCATCACAGGCTGATAAACTGGATAGGTCTGCTGTGGAGGTCCTGCAGCTGAGCTCTAGGATAAGGCTGGGGTGTAACTGGCCTCATGTCCTAGCATACCGTAAGCAAGTGCTGGTGGGGCGGCATACGGCTGGCGGAATGAAGGCTGAGTCCTCCGTCTGCCTCTATGAGCTCCCGACTGTCCTGAATGTCCAGTCTGGCTAGTGGCTCCCGTCCTCTCATTCTGTGCCTTCAAGGCACAGTCCCGGCTCAAGTGTCCTGGTAGTCTGCAGTAGTAGCATACGGCCTGCTCCAGGCGACAGTCTGCTACAACGTGCTCTCGGGATCCGCAACGGGTATAGTAAGATGTCGGTGCAGTCTTCTTCCGGTCCTTTGTTCCCTAAAGGTCATCCTCGATATCTTCCACCCGATTGTGGCCTAGTCTCGTAAGTGATTCGCCCCAACGCAAATCATAAGTACCAAGGTACCTCCTTAGTTATCTAAATCAAGTATACGTGGTAACCCACAAGTGTCAGCACATAGCTCCACACTTCACCGTACCAACTCAAGTCACCTATCAAACTGTACCGTTTAGATCATCAACCAGGTACAGGCGATTCATGGTCAAAGTTATCATGGAATAGGATGTATCAATCCACTAACGATGATAGCATGTAGCTAATGTTACTCTTCTACATCAATGTACATCATGTACCCTAAATGTGCCTTCAAAGTCATCTAACCAGGCACAAACAACCCAAAGGTTTGAAACCCTTTGAACCAGAGTAAATCGATCCTACACTGATCGAGCCAACTACGATAGACAACCCTAGTTCTTGCTCAGCTAATAATAGCTAAAACACGTACGATAGTAAGGTCCTGAAAAACCAAAATATTTAACCTTCAACAGGTTGTCGATATATTCGACCTTTGTTATCCGATTCAACAATCGGGGCTACTAGAGAATTAACATTCTCTGCTCCAAGATCTCATCCGCAACATATCACTAATCACTCATATGAACGATGACGAATAAGATAGATTGACAACATGTCAATCCAACTAATCCAAGTCTACATATATCTATCCAGTATGAATATATGATCCCACCAAGCTGGGATAGTCTACCCAATCCAAAATCTAATACTGAGCACTAAAGCTAAGATAGTACTAGAAAGATATACCTTTTGACGCCTGGAGATGTCCCATCGCTGCCAAGTCCCAAATTGCCGTAGCCTCGCAACCACGACTTTAAAGATCCGTAATGTACTCGGCTGAATAACATCAGACCCGAGCTCCGACACCTACCAGTACAGTGTCAGATTTAAATTCCGAGAAATCCACGAATCGATGGTATCCCGCATCCTGGGCTTGATACCAAAAATAAATTGGTATCAGATACACACCGAAAATCCAAAAGCACTCAAGGTATCCGACAACCTGAGCTCTGATACCAAAATTAAATTGGTATCAGATAAACATCGTAAATCCAAAAGCACTCAAGGCATCCGACAACCTGAGCTCTGATACCAAAAATAAATTGTCACGCCCCGAGACCTAGGAGCCGCTGATCCAATAGAAAATCGGACAGCATCTCCCCTGTCCGGTGGATAATTTACACATACACACAGATAATATAACACAACCACGCAGTTTAAAGGGCCTCAGGCCTCAGATATATGCAGAAACAACAATTATATGATTATAACTATCGAAAAACCAAATCCGAACTCACCTGAGCTGCCAGGGGCAGGAACAAAACCAAAACCAAACGAAGTCCAACATAGGACTCAAAAGTACAATACCATCAAATAAAACGTGCATACATGTTTAAAACATAATAGCGGAAGCATAGTAAATACTACAGGGTCCATAAATGAAACAACGGAAAGCCAAAACCAAAAAGAGCTCCGCTGGAGCTGGGGACTGGCGGCTCGGGATCTCCTCGCAGACATCAACCTGAAATAAACATATATGGCAACGGGGTGAGTCCATAGCTCAGCGAATACCCAACAGATATGCATAGAAGTTTATACCAACAATAAGAGTTCAGCTACTACAGTCTCATAGCAACAGTAGGGAAAGACTAGTACTGAACATACCGAAGTAGATATATACCTGAATCCATCTAACCTGTATAGAGGGTAAGAAATACCAGAGGAAAACCAATAGACATATAAGCTCAGATAACAAGTCTCCAGAATATGCGATGTCAAACAAGTGCAGCAAAAAAGTGCAGCAAACAATGCACGATGCAAAGTATGCACATGGTGCAATGACATGTGTCACCCCTGACACCAGACAGATCAACGTACACCTGTCATAGGGACGTCTGAACGGGTAGGGCTCTAACAACTGTACACCCTGCCATCACTGCTCCTGAGTGACCGGGTGGACAGGATGCTGGTGGAGACTCCGCTCCGACCCCAAGCAATGGGGGAGTCAAGCTCTCATCTCCTCGTGGCTCAGTACGAGAAGGGATCCCTGCTTGCTACCATGCCCGCGCTCACCCTCCTCATAGTGGCCGAACGGAGCAATACAGGGCAAATGCACACATCTACAGTATCCACTAACCCATGAGTGGCCGTGTGTGCATGTCATGTACCGGAAGACGATTAGGCTCAACCACAAGGGAGTCGTTGATCGCCGGCATGCAACAGTGCAAGGATGGTGTATGATAGATACACATACCTCCCTCCCAAGTCCTCAGTATACTAAGTCTCAGTCTGAAATCCTATAACAGGAAATACAGGTAACCTACAAGGTATACTGATCGGAAAACTACCAATCCCTCAAGGTCAAATGCAGGAGACAATACCACGATCTCTAGCATACAAATGGATATGACAATACCTGAGACTGTATGAAACTAACAGCAGAATAACTCAGGGATGAACAACAAGTATCCAGAACTGGCATAATAAACAAGGATAAACAACAATATCCAGAACAGACATAATAACCAGGGATAGCGTAGAATCTTACTGCTATCTATAACATTCAATGCATAACAAAATGACAATATCAAGATAGATAAGTCAAAGGGTACCCGCCTCCAAATAGGTGAAGTCCGTATCAACGAGACAGAACCACCCGTCAATAATAAGCCAAATCAAGCCCCTGTATCAAGGATTTATTTAACTAGCTACTAACAACAATAACATCTAGCTAATTAATCCCTAATTCGTTTTAGGGTTAACCTAATCCGTCCCTTTCCATTTATTTAATCATAATAAATGGCTAACCCTTATTCGTTTAGGATTAGGTTTAGTCTACATTTAACCCATAGTTTCCCTTTCTAAGAAGCCAACACCTAATTCCAATAACCACAACAGAATTGAGCTTACCTCACACCCAGCTGCTCGAAAGCAAATCTCAACCAGTTTGAACGTTGCAATTAGGAAGCTGAGCAACCTCCAATTAAACCCTAACTAGGTCCACTGCCAGGTTCGCGTTCCAAACAAAGATCACCAACCTAAAACCCATTACACAGCTTTAATCCAAAAAGAAATCATCCACGTCAACAGTAGGATCCCCCAAAGATCTTACCTCAGATCTGGTGATCGGAATCCTCCACCTCACAGCTCCAATTGGAACGCCAGCAATGCGAATAGCGATTGATTCCTCCTTCCTCTACCAATCTACTCACGGAAGAAACACAGGCAATCAACGGATGGAATCAAAGAAGATATTCCACCACAGCTCACGGCCAATTCTAAATAATCCAATCACCATCTCAATCTCAACCGAGATAGCCACAACAGAACTCACCAGGATAGCCACCGAAGGATCGCGCGCCTCAGCTTCGTTCAAGACTCAATCTCCCGATCGTTACCGAGCAGAGATATTTTTCCCCTAGTCGAAGTCGTCGACGGTGTCCTGGTTTCCCTCCCTGCAGTCGACCTCAGGGCGCTCGGTGGTTGGAAACGGGACCGAGAGTAGCCGGGTTTGCGAGGGAGATGGAAGCCGACGAAGAGGCGACAATGGCATCGGCCTACGGCTAGGGGTTGCGAGAAGAAACAAAAAGGGTGGCGAGGTCGGCGAGAATGAAGAGATGCTTACGGTTGCGGTGGATTAGGGCAGATGCTTGTGCGATGAGTGGAAGAGAAGAGAAGAAATGGCCGTCGGCTGTTGGGTTCGGGATAGGCTGCGCGATCGGGCGAAGTGGAGTGGAGTGCAGCGAAGAGAGCCCTAACCAACTCTTATAGTGGCCTATTTACTCTTTAGTCCAACCCATTTCTGCCTAATCACAAAACCACCCCTAGGGTCTTAATTCCTTATACATTACATCCTTAAAATTAGTCCCAGAGCCCGGAAAAATTCTAGGAACTTTCCGAAAAATTTCCGGAGTAGAACAAACGTGTCGGATTCAACACACTCAATTAGACACAAGCCTCTTAGGATAACACTAAAGTTCCTTAAGGCACTTAGATAGAGTCAAATGGTGTTGGATGCAGGGGGAGTGTTTTGTTCTTTTCGTTAAAAATATTTTTTGAAAACTGCACCTTAACTTCTATCACATATGTTTTCCAAATTATCTTCTTTCCAAATTGTGGTTTCAAAATATATCTTTCCGAAAATTGATGTTCATGTGATTTTGATAAACCCTAAAGACACAGAGGAAGGTCCACTTCATGATCTAAAAGGACTCCTAAGACGTGTCAGATTTAGGGGGAGTCTGAGTCAACCTTCTGACAAGTTTTAAATTATTTTGAAAATTATTACTCTTTTGATCTGAATCAAACCTTAAGACTCAGAGGAAGAGTACTTGTGGTCAACAAGCTTCCCAGGACTGAGTCAAGTTTAGGGGGAGGTCAAATTAAAAGAATTATTTAATAACATGTTTTCATATCTTCAAAATCTTACTAAAAATCTAAGTCTTTCAAAATACTATTATTCTATTTGTTTGTGTGACTTATGAAATTATTTTTGAAATAATGTTTACTTGGGTTGGAGAATTTCCAGGACACTTAGGAAATGTCCTTGTAGTCAACAAGGTTTCCCAGGATGGTGTCAGAATGGAAAATAAATCAAGTCAAGTAAAATATTGGGTCTTCAAAAGTTCACACATTTTTCAAAATCCACTAGCATATATTTTCAAAATTACTATCATTTTTTTTTGCAAAATTCTGTTAATATTTACTTGAGTTTGAAGAATTTCCAGGATACTTAGGAAAATGTCCTTGTAGTTAACAAGGTTTCCTAGGATTGTGTCAGACTGGAAAAGAAACCTAGTCAAGTAAAATATTATGTTTCAAAAATTATTTATATTTTTCAAAGTCTCATCTTTTTCAAAAGTAGTTAGCACTTGCAAAATATGCATAATATTTATACTTTCCAAAATAGCATTCTTTCAAAAATTATGCATTTTCCAAAAGTACTTAATTTTTCAAAAAATTCAATACATTTTTCAAAGGTACTTACATTTTTCAAAAAATTACATAATCTTTCAAAAGTACTTGCATTTTTTTTCTTGTACTTTTCAAAGCGCATAGCATCTTTTTCAAAATTATGTATGTTTCAAAAAAATGCAATATATCATTCAAAATGCAATACTTTCAAAAATTTTGCACTACGTATTTTCAATAAGAACTAAAAGTTTTCAGTGTTGGTGCAAGTATTTTCTTAAAATTTTTTGATGTATGACAAAGGGGGAGAGGTGTGCATATGTTAGAAAAATTTTCTCCCAAAGATCAAAAATATAGTTTCCAAACTTATATCATTTTTTTTGTTTTTTTTATCCCAAGGACAGTAAGTTAGCCCCTTCAACCAATCTAACTTAAGTTATTGTCAAACATCAAAAAGGGGGAGATTGTTGGTGCAAGTTGCATCAATGATGTTCTCCTTTAAGTGTTTTAATGTTTGATAATACACTTAAGTCAGTGATACATTGAACAGACAAAGGGGAGCAAAAGAGAAGTAACCTAAGTTGAAGAAAAGCCCTAGTTAACCTAGGCACTAAGACCTGGTGAGTGAAGCTGGGCACTAAGTCCTGCCGAAGGGCTGCTGGGCACCTAGCGAAGGGCTGCTAGGTATCGAAACCCTAAGACCTAGCGAAGGGCTGCTAGGCACCTAGAGAAGGGCTCCTAGGTATCGAAACCTTAAGACCTAGCGAAGGGCTGCTAGGCACCTAGCGAAGGGCTGCTAGGCATCGAAGACCTAGCGAAGGGTTGCTAGGAACCTAGCGAAGGGCTGCTAGGCACCTGGCGAAGGACTGCTGGGGAATGAAGACCTGGCGAAGGACTGCTAGGCACCTGGCGAAGGACTGCTAGGGAATGAAGTCTTGGTCCAAGGGACTGAGCAACTTAGCTGAGCGATGACTAAGGACAGGAGTAGAGACGGGTCAGGGTTTGGGCGTCTCGAGGTCCGGAAGTATCGAAAGCTAAGCAAAAGTCCACCCGAAGGGCTGGGTGGCAATCGTCTCGTGAAAGGAGTAGGTGAAGGGCGAGTTCTCGGGGGTGGGAACTTGCGCCGGTTCGACCTAGGGTTTCATGGAAATCCAAAGTCCGAACCAAGTCCGTAAGCCTAATATTGTATGTATATTTGCTTTGTGTTTGTGTATCTTGCAGGTACCAAGAACCGGAGACAAAGCAGGTAAGTTGCTGGAAAAAGGCTGATGGGGGCGCCCCCAGTGTTGGGGCGCCCAGAGCAAGGCAAAAACCCAGTCTTGGGTTTAAACCATGATTGGGGGCACCCAGAATGATGGGGGCGCCCGGGGTAAAGAGGAAAATGCAGTTTTCATGAAGTAAGCAGAATAGGTGTCAAGGGGGGCGCCCGGAAGGTCCGGGGCACCCGGGATGAAACCTATATTTGCTGTTTCAGGTTCGAAATGCAGATAAGCGCTCAGGAGGGCGCCCGGGAGGTCCGGGGTGCCCTGGTCAAAGATATTATCACCTGCGGGGTGGTAGGCGCAAGGATAAGGTTTGACCGAGTTATTAGGGGCGCCCCCAGGAGTGCTATATAAGGGGCTTCAACCCCTCTGCTTCAAACATAACTTCCAAGAGCAATTCCAAGCATTCTGACCA
The DNA here is from genome assembly GCA_024364735.1 of Boesenbergia rotunda. Taxonomy (NCBI): domain Eukaryota; kingdom Viridiplantae; phylum Streptophyta; class Magnoliopsida; order Zingiberales; family Zingiberaceae; genus Boesenbergia; species Boesenbergia rotunda. Next base: position 268,894 of record JAGFNQ010001082.1, read on the forward strand.
ACGACAACGCGCTAGAGACGAGGCTCTACGACCGGGAGGCTCCAGGAGGAAGTGCGCGGCACTTCGGAGGTCCAAATCGGCCCAGCTTCAGACTTTGTCTTGATGGTTTGCTTTTATTTAATTCCACACTTAATTTTATTTATCTTTTGATTGTAAACTTGCACTGTAAGTCGGGTTTCTCCACCTCCGGAAAGTCCGGGAAGGAGACCAATAGTGGACGGGTGTTCCCGTGCATAGGCCTTGGATGTACTGACCCTGGGGGGTCGGGAACCAAGTAAAAATCCCGCAGTGTCCCTGTGTCTGTTTATTTTCGTTCTGCTTTACTTTTTCACTGCACTAACACTCTAAGTCCAGAACGACAATCAAAAGTCTTACGAAGTTTTTGAAATATTTGAACGGTCGATGTAAAATACGATGATTCGAAAATCCGGACCAAAAAATTTTTAGGATTTTTCTTAATTGAGTCTAGGGTTTTCGGTCCTACGGGAGGAGCCCAGGGGCTTTCTGGTAAACTCTAAATTACGAGAGGGTAAATAATTTAACCATAAAAATTATTTGAGGTTAAATTATCATAAATGGGGGGTTAAATGGTTAAATCCTTTGCCTTAGGGGTAGGATTGGAATTTCTAAAGTCGAAGGGCCTTTCTGTAAAAATCCCCTCACCTTAAAACCCCTTCCATCGCAATCAGCCTGCCCCCTTGCTCGTGCCCTAGCCGCAAGCACGGACCCACTTCCCCTTCTTCTTCCCCTCTCGCGAAGCCGCACCCAAAGCCACACCCGACGCCGACTTCCTCCTCCTCCTTCCTCCCCTTTTGTGTGCCCTAACCGACGCCACCTGCCTCCTCATCTTTCGAAGCTTCCAGCCCGAGTTGTTCCTTGTTCGAATAGCCCGACACAGCCGTCGACAGTCGAGGAGTCGATTCCCTTTTGTTCTTCACGCGCGTGTGGAGTTGCGTCGCCCGGCCAATCTTCGCTTGGCTGTCGATTGGAGTTATTCAGTGGCAGGCGCCGCGATCTAATGTCGGGAAGGCCCAAAGCCAAGTAGAAGAAGGAGGAGCTGTTGTGGTAGCCTCCGTGTGATTTCTGAGCGCGAGATCTTGGGCAAGGAATGGATTTGCTGGCACAAGAATCAGGTAAGGATTTAGTTTCAAAATTGATGATACTTTGGTGTGGATCTTAGACAAATTTGTAGCTATGGATAGACATTGTTGTTCGGATTTGGAGATTACATCTATAGTTCTGTTTTTGATCTAAAGTTGAATTCAGTTGGCGTAGAGATGGTTTTACTTTAGGATTTGGATCTTGCCATATGATACCTTGCGTTTACAGTTGGGCTAGTGTGTTTTGTTGCCTTGATCAGTAGAGAACTAAAGGAGGAATTGAGTTGAACTATAACTGTAACGCCCGCCCTTATATCTACCCTCAAGGCGGGGTTACGTACATTCAATCATATAGTAATATTTTTTTTTCCATTTCTATCTCCTAGCATGACATTAAAACAACAATGCAAGGGCTTAAGAGAACTAGGTACTAAGCATGCTTGCAAAAATTATTAAGTGACATTATATAACATGATAGGTTCACATATTATTTCACACCATAATATAATCCAATAAATCAAGTATATGAAAATTCCAAGTGTAACTATTATCATGCAATATCAATCCTAATCACTATCATTCATTGTCAAGGAGCATAACATAAGCATAAATATGTAGATATAGAAATCTTTCTTCCCGAGCCACCACCCCACACATCTTCAGCCTCCTGCCTCTTCCTTCCATTTAAGTGTTATCTGCAGCATAAGACAACACATAAACTAGTAAGCACAATGCTTAGTAAGGATCCTGTCCTACTCGCAAAATCCGTGCGAAAGAATATAACATGTACACATAATTAATCATAAGTATAAGTTCATCAAAGCATATAAACATCTAAGTTTCTAAGCATGCAGTATCAAGTACCATAAGCATACTCTTCACATATAACAAATGTTTTCAATGAATGTTTTCAAAACAATTCCATAATGGTATTACTTAAAAATACATCCATATCATATTGGGCCCTGTTGTGTACCAACTATCGCGCGGAAACTATTGCGCGTTCCCTAATGAATTGGGGGTAGCGAGCCACCAAGTCATTAGAGCAGGACCTTTCCGTCCTACCGGAGCCACGTTAACATGCACCCCGGATTTATTTAACGACCCCCTTACGAGTCGGGTACACAACTTAAAAGTAAAATACTTATCATGCTGTTACATATATGCTAAGGAATACTCCATATTCACTCTTATGGGACACACCACTCTTTAAGGGTGCTCATGATCCCGTAGGGACACACCACACAACATAAGGGGTGCTCTTGATCCCATACTTATTTGAGTATCCCTTCAAGCATTTTAACATATCACATGCAATTTCATAAGTGTGCCCCATGGGCTATAAGGCATGCTCATACATACATCATATTTCATGCATGTCCATACATACATCATATTTCACACATGTTCATACATACATCATATTTCATACTTGTTCATACATGCATCATATTTCATATATGTTTATACATACATCATATTTCATACTTGTTCATACATATATCATATTCCATACATGTTCATACATACATCAAATTTCATACATGCACATACATATTATTTTGCTAAACATAATCATGTCCCGTAGGGTAGTTTAGCCTTCACATATTATTCATGCAACTTATTAAACATAAAGCATATCATGAGATAATTATACAACCCTAAACCTTAGTCCTTCTAGGGTTGGCCGAAACTTAAGCATAGGGAAAATTAGGGTTTGAACTAAATATTCTCACATACATTCATACAAACACCTTGTATACACTATCTTACAATACATTAAACATGGATATATTTTAGGATAATTCAACCCTCACTAACCCCTTTTTTTCTAGGTCTTGGCCGAAACCCATCCAAGTTCTAAACCCTATGTTTTGTTTACAACACATTGAAGGATACATATACACATATACTCTAAGTGCTAAGGGGTTTACTTATGTAACAAAAAGGAACCAAAATCCTTCCCCAAGGGGGGTGGCCGAAACTCCTTCAAGAACAAAACCCTACAATTTTGTTCATAACACCATGAAGAAAAACACATATACATATACCTTAAGTTCCAAAGGTCTACTCATGTATCAAGGGGTAACCAAGGTACCCTTTTTGGGAGTTGGCCGAAACCTTCACAAGGGTGTAACCCTAGGTTTTGTTCACAACAATTTGCATAAACCACATATACATATATCCTAAGTTCCAAAAGTCTCTCATGTATCAAGGAAAGAACCAAGGCCTTCCCCTAAGGGGGTGGCCGAAACCTTCCAAGGGTGAAACCCTAGTTTTTTTTCTTCCTTTTGTTCATGCCATCATGAAGAAAATTATCACACATACATACTCTAAGTCTCAAAAGTCTTCTCATGTATCAAGGAAAGAACCAAGGCCTTCCCCTAAGGGGGGTGGCCGAAACATACAAAGGGGAAAAAGTCCCCATTTCCTAAAACAATCAAGGAGAAAACATACTATAACTATTACACTGTAGGCGAGGGGATACTTACATCCTTTCGCTTGATTTTCTCCTTCTCTAACCTCTTAAGATGCCCTTGGTTGAAGGAAGGTGTGTGTTTCCCTTGTTTGCCTTCTCTTAGCAATCTTGGCCCTAGTAGAAGGTAAGAACCTTAAAGGGTTCCTTTACTCTTCCAATTTCCTAGGGTTAGAACCCTAGGTTCACTTTTGAAAATTGAAGTGGGGAAGAAGGGTGAATTCGGTGATGAGGGAGAGGAAGAAGAAGAGAAAGAGGAAGTTACTCTAACTTCCTTTCCCTTATTTATACTTTTCTCATGAAGAGACATGTCTCTTCACTTCCCTAGCTTTTAGCAAGCATGTTCCTTATTCCCTCTACAAAAACATGGCTTGGTACAATGGTTAAGACATTGCTAGTGCAACTAGGAGGTGCAAGGTTCAATCCCTGCTTCCTCCCTTCTATATTTCCTTTTTATCACATTTTGCACTAATCCAAGCCCATTAAGCCAAGCCCATCATGAAATTTCATAATATTAATTATATTCCATGAATTCATAATATTTCATGATAATATTTCATGAATTCCATAATATTTCATATTTATGAATTCATAATATTTCATGATAATATTTCATGAATTCCATAATATTTCATATTTATGAATTCATAATATTTCATAATATTTCATGATACTATTTCATGAATTCCATAATATTTCATATTTATGAATTCATAATATTTCATAATATTCATGATACTATTTCATGAATTCCATAATATTTCATATTTATGAATTCATAATATTTCATAATATTTCATGATAATATATCATGAATTTCACAATATTTCCTATTCATCTATTTCATAATATTTCATATGGGAAATTTTGGGGCGTTACAATCCTCCCTACCTTATAAAAAGTTCGTCCCGAACTTTAAAATAATTCCGGATACTTCAATCGTATTGCCTCCTTTCGTTCCCACGTGACTTCTTCGAATCGTTCGTTCCGCCACAGAACCTTTACTAAGGGTACTTCCTTGTTCCTTAGCTTTTTGACTTCCCAGTCTAAGATCTGAACAGGTCGGCGTTCTGAACTTAGGTTCTCTTGATCTTGTACTGGTTGGGGCTCTATTATTTGATTCACATCAGAGATATATTTCCTGAGCATTGATACGTGGAAAACATTGTGGATAGCCGACATTTCTGGCGGTAACTCCAGTTCGTAGGCCACTTTGCCTACCCGTCTCAGAATCTGATACGGTCCCACATATCTCGGACTCAGCTTCCCTTTCTTTCCGAATCTCATCACCCCTTTCATAGGGGCTACCTTAAGGAATACTGAATCCCCAACCTCAAACTCTAGTGGTCTGCGTCGCTTATCAGCGTAGCTTTTCGGCCGACTCTGAGCAGTCTCTATTCTCTGACGGATATTCTTTATAGCCTAAGTGGTTTCGTCTATAATATCCGTCTGGAGTCCCATCTCCTTCTTTTCACCACTCTCAAGCCAACATATATGAGATCTGCATTTTCTTCCGTACAGAGCTTCATACGGTGCCATCCCGATAGTAGCCTGATAACAGTTGTTATAAGCAAACTCTGCCAAGCTCAGGTATCGACACCAGCTTCCCTTGAAGTTCAAGGCACAAGCCCGTAACATATCCTCTAATATCTGGTTTACTCTTTCAGTTTGCCCGATAGTCGATACACATTCGCATCAACCCATCCTTCTTTTTCACAAACAGTACGGGAGCTCCCCAGGGGGAATGACTAGGGCGGATGAGTCCCTTGTCAAGAAGCTCTTGTAACTGCCCGTGTAATTCCTTTAATTCCGTCGGCGCCATACGGTATGGTGCCTTAGAAATGGGGTTAGTACCAGGAACTAACTCAATTGCAAATTCTATATCTCTTTCAGGTTCTAACCCTAGTAAGTTATCGGGAAATACCTCTGGGTAATTGCATACTACTTTGACGTCTTCTAGCTTCGGGCCCTCTGTAGGACTGGTATCAACCACATGAGCTAGAAATCCCGAGCATCCCTTTTCTAACATCTTCCTTGCTTTCAGAGCCGACAAGAATTTACTTGTCCTCTTCTTCGGCTCTCCGATAAATTCGAACAGAATTTTCGCCTCAGGTCGGAAGATAACTCTTCGTTTACGGCACTCAATAGAGGCGCCATATTTGTTCAAGAAATCCATGCCCAATATCACATCATAATCTGACATATCTAGCACTATCAGATCGCAGTAAAGTTCCCTATCTGCGATTCTGATTGGTGCGGCCCGCAGCATTTGGGTAGAGGGCATCACCTCACCCGAGGGCAGTGTTGTCAGAAATTTGCAGTCTAAATCTTGTAGTGACATATTATTTCTTTTGGCATATTGCATAGAGATAAACGAATGCGTTGCCCCAGTGTCAAATAAAGCAGTAGCATACTGACTGTAAATAAATATCTGACCTGTGACAACGGTAGAGGCAGTCGCCACTTCTTCTTTCGTAAGAGAGAAAACCCTGGCGTTTGTCGTGGCAGGCGGGGCTTCTAATCTCCCCTGGCATATATGTGTACCATCTATAGCTGCATGCATCAGGTGTAACTGGGGAGGAGCACCTTTGTACTGATCATATTGCGGCTGAGGTGCTTTGGCTGTAGCAGGACACTCTCTGGCCATGTGTCCTTCCTTTCCGCAAGTATAGCATCTCCTAGCGCCTAAAAGGCATGTCCCTTGGTGCATCTTCCCACAATTGGCACATTGGGGATATTTAGGCTTCTTGCCTAAATAACCACTGGCAGATTTATCCCCTGGCTTTCTCTTTCCATTTTGGTTCTTCTTCCAGTGGGGGTTGCTATTTGGAGGTTTCTGACCTCCCGACTGATCCTAACTCTTGCTGGCGGTCAGTGGTTGGCTCTGTGGGTTCATCTTCTTTAGATAATGCTCAGTAATAAGGGCACTGCTGAACAGCTCCTCTGTGGTCTGGGGCCTATTCACGCCACCAGCTACATTCAGAGCTATCTCGGGCCTAAGCATCTTGAGCATTAATCTGACCCTTTCTTTCTCTGTACTGACCAACTCCGGACATAATCGTGCCAGTCGGTTAAATTGCTTAACGGCATCGTTGACTGAGAGATTTCCCTGCCGGAATTCAGTGAACTCATCAAAATGTCTGTTTGTGACTCGCATATTAAAGAATTCCTCCAGAAATTCGGACTCAAAGTCCTTCCACTTCATCTGGTCCACTGATCTTCTAGCCTTTACCCGTTCCCACCACATCCTGGCGTCGCCAGTGAGGCAGAACGAGACACATTTAATTTTCTCATGCTCAGGCCAGTCTAATAATTCCACTGTGCTCTCAACTGTCTTGAGCCAGGCCTGAGCATCCCAGGGCTCGCAGGTGCCCGAGAACTTTTCCGGCTTCAGTCTCTGCCACTGAATCAAATAGGCCTCCTGTCGGGCTCCCCGGGCCGGAGTGTCCGGGGGTGCCTGTGCAGTTGGAGGATCAGTAGGCATTACATTCTGACTTCCCTGCGGGGTTGTAGTGTTCCCCTGCTGGGTCATCAGAGTGTTTATTATCTGCTATTGTTCAGTGACCTGACGCTGCAGATCTGTGATCACTTGCATCATATCAGGTGGGGGTACTGTCTCATTACCCCGGTTGCTACGTCTTCTAGCCATATATCTATCATACAGATGATAAATAAGTTAACATGAGAATTACTGCTACTTTTCCTTGTTATGCAAGCATAAATCATCTCTATATTATGCAAGCATAAACCATCTCTATTAATATCATTACTGTACATGAAATAATATAAGAGAGTTAGGATTTCTTACTTGGAAGCGGCAGGAAGAAGCTTGATGTGTGTGTGGTGGAGGGGAAATCTGCTCTGATACCAACTTGTAACGCCCGCCCTTATATCTACCCTCAAGGCGGAGTTACGTACATTCAATCATATAGTAATATTTTTTTTCCATTTCTATCTCCTAGCATGACATTAAAACAACAATGCAAGGGCTTAAGAGAACTAGGTACTAAGCATGCTTGCAAAAATTATTAAGTGACATTATATAACATGATAGGTTCACATATTATTTCACACCATAATATAATCCAATAAATCAAGTATATGAAAATTCCAAGTGTAACTATTATCATGCAATATCAATCCTAATCACTATCATTCATTGTCAAGGAGCATAACATAAGCATAAATATGTAGATATAGAAATCTTTCTTCCCGAGCCACCACCCCACACATCTTCAGCCTCCTGCCTCTTCCTTCCATTTAAGTGTTATCTGCAGCATAAGACAACACATAAACTAGTAAGCACAATGCTTAGTAAGGATCCTGTCCAACTAAAAAAAATCCGTGCGAAAGAATATAACATGTACACATAATTAATCATAAGTATAAGTTCATCAAAGCATATCAAACATCTAAGTTTCTAAGCATGCAGTATCAAGTACCATAAGCATACTCTTCACATATAACAAATGTTTTCAATGAATGTTTTCAAAACAATTCCATAATGGTATTACTTAAAAATACATCCATATCATATTGGGCCCTGTTGTGTACCAACTATCGCGCGGAAACTATTGCGCGTTCCCTAATGAATTGGGGGTAGCGAGCCACCAAGTCATTAGAGCAGGACCTTTCCGTCCTACCGGAGCCACGTTAACATGCACCCCGGATTTATTTAACGACCCCCTTACGAGTCGGGTACACAACTTAAAAGTAAAATACTTATCATGCTGTTACATATATGTTAAGGAATACTCCATATTCACTCTTATGGGACACACCACTCTTCAAGGGTGCTCATGATCCCGTAGGGAAATACCACACAACATAAGGGGTGCTCTTGATCCCATACTTATTTGAGTATCCCTTCAAGCATTTTAACATATCACATGCAATTTCATAAGTGTGCCCCATGGGCTATAAGGCATGCTCATACATACATCATATTTCATGCATGTCCATACATACATCATATTTCACACATGTTCATACATACATCATGTCACGCCCCGAGACCCAAGAGCCGCTGATCCAATAGAAAATCGGACAGCACCTCCCCTGTCCGGCGGACAATTTACACATACACACAGATAATATAACCTGTATACAATATATATATAGCACAACCACGCAGTTTAAAGGGCCTCAGGCCTCCGATATATGCAAAAACAACAGTTATATGATTATAACTATCGAAGAACCAAATCCGAACTCACCTGAGCTGCCAGGGGGCAGGAACAAAGCCAAAACCGAACGAAGTACAACATAGGACTCAAAAGTATAATACCTTCAAACAGAACGTGCATACATGTCCAAAACATACAGCGGAAGCATAGGAATGCTACAGGGTCCATAACAAAACAAGGAAAACCAAAAAGGGCTCCTCGGGAGCTGGGGACTGGCGGCTCGGGATCTCCTCGCAGACATCAACCTGAAATAAATATATATGGCAACGGGGTGAGTCCATAGCTCAGCGGATACCCAAACACATATGCATAGAAGGTTATACCAACAATAAGAGTTCAGCTAGTACAGACTCATATCAACAGAAGGGGAAAGACTAGCACTGAACAAACTGGGATAGATACATACCTGAATCCATCTAACCTGTACAGAGGGTAAGAAATACCGGTGGAATATTAGTAGACAGATAAGCACAGATAACAAGTCTCCAGTATATGCGATGTCAAACAAGTGCAGCAAATAAGTGCAGCAAACAATGCACGATGCAAAGTATGCACATGGTGCAATGACATGTGTCACCCCTGACACCAGACAGAATCATCGTACACCTGTCATAGGGACGTCTGAAAAGGTAGGGCTCTGACAACTGTACACCCTGCCATCACTGCTCCTGAGTGACCGAGTGGACAGGATGCTGACGAAGGACCACCCCTCTACCCCAAGTAATGGGGGAGCTCCGCTCTCATCTCCTCGTGGCTCAGTACGAGAAGGGATCCCTGCTTGCTACCACGCCCGCGCTCACCCTCCAATAGTGGCCGAACGGAGCAATACAGGGCAAATACACACACCTACGGTATCCACTAACCCATGAGTGGCCGTGTGTGCCGTTATGTACCGGAAAACGATTAGGCTCAACCACAAGGGAGTCGCTGATCGCCGGCATGCAATAGTGCAAGGATGGTGTATGATAGATACACATACCTCCCTCCCAAGTCCTCAGTATACTAAGTCTCAGTCTGAAATCCTATAACCGGAAATACAGGTATCCTACAAGGTATACTGAACTGAAATACAGATCCCTCAAGGTCAAATGCAAGAGACAATACCCCGATCTCTAGCATACAAATGGATATGACAATACCTGAGACTGTAAGGGACTAATAGCAGAATAACTCAGGGATGAACAACAAGTATACAGAACTGGCATAATAAACAAGGATAAACAGCAATATCCAGAACAGACCTAATAACCAGGGATAGCGTAGAATCTTACTGCTATCTATAACGTTCTATGCATAACAAAATGACAATATCAAGATAGATAAGTCAAAGGGTACCCGCCTCCAAATAGGTGAAGTCCGTATCAACGAGACAGAACCATCCGTCAAAATATAATCCAAGTCAAGCTCCTGTATCATGGATTTAATTTAATTAGCTATTATACAACAAGATAATTACGTGCTAATAAATCCCTAAACCAACCTAGGGTTCAAACCTAGGTTTAGCCCCAAACCCTAGTCAAGATTCAACTCATTAACCTAATGTTCCAATTGAACTAAATAGCTACAACCAAACTGCTACGGTATTTACAGATTCAAACTTATTCCACCTAGCACAAGTAGACTACAACTAGCTTCCAATTCAAATAGGATTAAGGCCAAAACTTAATCCATTTCTTACCTGAGCCAAGCAGCTCTCCACGGCCAAAGCTCCTGTTCGCACAGGGAGTTGGCATAAATCATCCAGAAACAAACATCCCAGCTTTAGCCGTTAATCCAAGATTAAGGAGTTGCTACAACAATTCAAATCACAACCCATTTCACAGCTCTTACCTCAAATCTCTGAAGATCCGAAGCAACCCCTTTCCCAGCTCCAAATCAGAAGCATTCCAGCAACCCGAATCTGTACAGGGAGACACTAGCAAATTCAAGATCCATTTTACACCCACAATAGCTCAAAACAGTCACTGATCCAAGAGCATTTCAGTAGGAAATGGGTTTGAAGCCCTCACCTAGCTGCCGGTGAATCTTTCCTGCACTAAATCTGGTGACCAATCAACAAGGGAGGGAAACTAACCAATCTCTAATACCGATTAGTGCTTGCAACCCCTGTAAACTCCAATTCGCCAGGACCTGATGAATCTGAGCCCAAGAAGGTCTCCACAGCGAGAGCTCCCAATCCCACGGTGAGATGGCGCACAGAAGGACTGAAACCCAACCTCGGATCCCAGCCTGAACGCAGGGCTCGACTCCGCTAGAACACGCGAGGAGAGGAGGAGAAAAATTCGGCTACTTCCGCTGCGAGCTAGGGCTCCTCGGCGTCAACTTCAAATGGTGAAGAGAAACCCAAGCGAAGACTCGCGTGCGCCAAGTTGGGGTCGGTAGCAAGAGGAGAGAGTCTCACCGGTCGGCCTTAAGCAGCGATTCCGGCTAGGGTTCGTCGGCTCCGGTTGTTAGTGGAAGGCTGGCGATTTGGCGAAGGAGAAGAGAGGAGTAGAGGCAGCGATGGTGGCGGCGTCGGCCTTCGATCGGGCAGAGAAGAAAGACTGTGGCGGACCAAAGCCCTAATCGGCTTTTTAAGTGTGCATTTTTGCACTTTAGTCCACCTAATTTCCGTCTAATTGCAAGATCACCCCTAGGTCTAAGGTTATATACTTTTTAGCCCTTGTAACTATTTGTTTTATTACATTTAACTCCTTAAATTTCGTCCAAGAGCCCAGAACAATCTAGGAACTTTCCGAAAAATTTTCTAGAGTGGAATAAACGTGTCGGATTTTACACATCATATTTCATACTTGTTCATACATGCATCATATTTCATATATGTTTATACATACATCATATTTCATACTTATTCATACATATATCATATTCCATACATGTTCATACATACATCATATTTCATACATGCACATACATATTATTTTGCTAAACATAATCATGTCCCGTAGGGTAGTTTAGCCTTCACATATTATTCATGCAACTTATTAAACATAAAGCATATCATGAGATAATTATACAACCCTAAACCTTAGTCCTTCTAGGGTTGGCCGAAACTTAAGCATAGGGAAAATTAGGGTTTGATCTAAATATTCTCACATACATTCATACAAACACCTTGTATACACTATCTTACAATACATTAAACATGGATATATTTTAGGATAATTCAACCCTCACTAACCCCTTTTTTTCTAGGCCTTGGCCGAAACCCATCCAAGTTCTAAACCCTATGTTTTGTTTACAACACATTGAAGGATACATATACACATATACTCTAAGTGCTAAGGGGTTTACTTATGTAACAAAAAGAAACCAAAAGCCTTCCCCAAGGGGGGCGGCCGAAACTCCTTCAAGAACAAAACCCTACAATTTTGTTCATAACACCATGAAGAAAAACACATATACATATACCTTAAGTTCCAAAGGTCTACTCATGTATCAAGGGGTAACCAAGGTACCCTTTTTGGGAGTTGGCCGAAACCTTCACAAGGGTGTAACCCTAGGTTTTGTTCACAACAATTTGCATAAACCACATATACATATATCCTAAGTTCCAAAAGTCTTCTCATGTATCAAGGAAAGAACCAAGGCCTTCCCCTAAGGGGGGTGGCCGAAACCTTCCAAGGGTGAAACCCTAGTTTTTTTTTCTTCCTTTTGTTCATGCCATCATGAAGAAAATTATCACACATACATACTCTAAGTCTCAAAAGTCTTCTCATGTATCAAGGAAAGAACCAAGGCCTTCCCCTAAGGGGGGTGGCCGAAACATACAAAGGGGAAAAAGTCCCCATTTCCTAAAACAATCAAGGAGAAAACATACTATAACTATTACACTGCAGGCGAGGGGATACTTACATCCTTTCGCTTGATTTTCTCCTTCTCTAACCTCTTAAGATGCCCTTGGTTGAAGGAAGGTGTGTGTTTCCCTTGTTTGCCTTCTCTTAGCAATCTTGGCCCTAGTAGAAGGTAAGAACCTTAAAGGGTTCCTTTACTCTTCCAATTTCCTAGGGTTAGAACCCTAGGTTCACTTTTCGAAAATTGAAGTGGGGAAGAAGGGTGAATTCGGTGATGAGGGAGAGGAAGAAGAAGAGAAAAGAGGAAGTTACTCTAACTTCCTTTCCCTTATTTATACTTTTCTCATGAAGAGACATGTCTCTTCACTTCCCTAGCTTTTAGCAAGCATGTTCCTTATTCCCTCTACAAAAACATGGCTTGGTACAATGGTTAAGACATTGCTAGTGCAACTAGGAGGTTCAAGGTTCAATCCCTGCTTCCTCCCTTCTATATTTCCTTTTTATCACATTTTGCACTAATCCAAGCCCATTAAGCCAAGCCCATCATGAAATTTCATAATATTAATTATATTCCATGAATTCATAATATTTCATGATAATATTTCATGAATTCCATAATATTTCATATTTATGAATTCATAATATTTCATAATATTTCATGATACTATTTCATGAATTCCATAATATTTCATATTTATGAATTCATAATATTTCATAATATTTCATGATACTATTTCATGAATTCCATAATATTTCATATTTATGAATTCATAATATTTCATAATATTTCATGATAATATATCATGAATTTCACAATATTTCCTATTCATCTATTTCATAATATTTCATATGGGAAATTTTGGGGCGTTACAATTCTCCCTACCTTATAAAAAGTTCGTCCCGAACTTTAAAATAATTCCGGATACTTCAATCGTATTGCCTCCTTTCGTTCCCACGTGGCTTCTTCGAATCGTTCGTTCCGCCACAGAACCTTTACTAAGGGTACTTCCTTGTTCCTTAGCTTTTTGACTTCCCAGTCTAAGATCTGAACAGGTCGGCGTTCTGAACTTAGGTTCTCTTGATCTTGTACTGGTTGGGGCTCTATTATTTGATTCACATCAGAGATATATTTCCTGAGCATTGATACGTGGAAAACATTGTGGATAGCCGACATTTCTGGCGGTAACTCCAGTTCATAGGCCACTTTGCCTACCCGTCTCAGAATCTAATACGGTCCCACATATCTCGGACTCAGCTTCCCTTTCTTTCCGAATCTCATCACCCCTTTCATAGGGGCTACCTTAAGGAATACTGAATCCCCAACCTCAAACTCTAGTGGTCTGCGTCGCTTATCAGCGTAGCTTTTCGGCCGACTCTGAGCAGTCTCTATTCTCTGACGGATATTCTTTATAGCCTAAGTGGTTTCGTCTATAATATCCGTCTGGAGTCCCATCTCCTTCTTTTCACCACTCTCAAGCCAACATATAGAAGATCTGCATTTTCTTCCGTACAGAGCTTCATACGGTGCCATCCCGATAGTAGCCTGATAACAGTTGTTATAAGCAAACTCTGCCAAGCTCAAGTATCGACACCAGCTTCCCTTGAAGTTCAAGGCACAAGCCCGTAACATATCCTCTAATATCTGGTTTACTCTTTCAGTTTGCCCGATAGTCGATACACATTCGCATCAACCCATCCTTCTTTTTCACAAACAGTACGGGAGCTCCCCAGGGGGAATGACTAGGGCGGATGAGTCCCTTGTCAAGAAGCTCTTGTAACTGCCCGTGTAATTCCTTTAATTCCGTCAGCGCCATACGGTATGGTGCCTTAGAAATGGGGTTAGTACCAGGAACTAACTCAATTGCAAATTCTATATCTCTTTCAGGTTCTAACCCTAGTAAGTTATCGGGAAATACCTCTGGGTAATTGCATACTACTTTGACGTCTTCTAGCTTCGGGCCCTCTGTAGGACTGGTATCAACCACATGAGCTAGAAATCCCGAGCATCCCTTTTCTAACATCTTCCTTGCTTTCAGAGCCGACAAGAATTTACTTGTCCTCTTCTTCGGCTCTCCGATAAATTCGAACAGAATTTTCGCCTCAGGTCGGAAGATAACTCTTCGTTTACGGCACTCAATAGAGGCGCCATATTTGTTCAAGAAATCCATGCCCAATATCACATCATAATCTGACATATCTAGCACTATCAGATCGCAGTAAAGTTCCCTATCTGCGATTCTGATTGGTGCGGCCCGCAGCATTTGGGTAGAGGGCATCACCTCACCCGAGGGCAGTGTTGTCAGAAATTTGCAGTCTAAATCTTGTAGTGACATATTATTTCTTTTGGCATATTGCATAGAGATAAACGAATGCGTTGCCCCAGTGTCAAATAAAGCAGTAGCATACTGACTGTAAATAAATATCTGACCTGTGACAACGGTAGAGGCAGTCGCCACTTCTTCTTTCGTAAGAGAGAAAACCCTGGCGTTTGTCGTGGCAGGCGGGGCTTCTAATCTCCCCTGGCATATATGTGTACCATCTATAGCTGCCAGCATCAGGTGTAACTGGGGAGGAGCACCTTTGTACTGATCATATTGCGGCTGAGGTGCTTTGGCTGTAGCAGGACACTCTCTGGCCATGTGTCCTTCCTTTCCGCAAGTATAGCATCTCCTAGCGCCTAAAAGGCATGTCCCTTGGTGCATCTTCCCACAATTGGCACATTGGGGATATTTAGGCTTCTTGCCTAAATAACCACTGGCAGATTTATCCCCTGGCTTTCTCTTTCCATTTTGGTTCTTCTTCCAGTGGGGGTTGCTATTTGGAGGTTTCTGACCTCCCGACTGATCCTAACTCTTGCTGGCGGTCAGTGGTTGGCTCTGTGGGTTCATCTTCTTTAGATAATGCTCAGTAATAAGGGCACTGCTGAACAGCTCCTCTGTGGTCTGGGGCCTATTCACGCCACCAGCTACATTCAGAGCTATCTCGGGCCTAAGCATCTTGAGCATTAATCTGACCCTTTCTTTCTCTGTACTGACCAACTCCGGACATAATCGTGCCAGTCGGTTAAATTGCTTAACGGCATCGTTGACTGAGAGATTTCCCTGCCGGAATTCAGTGAACTCATCAAAATGTCTGTTTGTGACTCGCATATTAAAGAATTCCTCCAGAAATTCGGACTCAAAGTCCTTCCACTTCATCTGGTCCACTGATCTTCTAGCCTTTACCCGTTCCCACCACATCCTGGCGTCGCCAATGAGGCAGAACGAGACACATTTAATTTTCTCATGCTCAGGCCAGTCTAATAATTCCACTGTGCTCTCAACTGTCTTGAGCCAGGCCTGAGCATCCCAGGGCTCGCAGGTGCCCGAGAACTTTTCCGGCTTCAGTCTCTGCCACTGAATCAAATAGGCCTCCTGTCGGGCTCCCCGGGCCGGAGTGTCCGGTGGTGCCTGTGCAGTTGGAGGATCAGTAGGCATTACATTCTGACTTCCCTGCGGGGTTGTAGTGTTCCCCTGCTGGGTCATCAGAGTGTTTATTATCTGCTGTTGTTCAGTGACCTGACGCTACAGATCTGTGATCACTTGCATCATATCAGGTGGGGGTACTGTCTCATTACCCCGGTTGCTACGTCTTCTAGCCATATATCTATCATACAGATGATAAATAAGTTAACATGAGAATTACTGCTACTTTTCCTTGTTATGCAAGCATAAATCATCTCTATATTATGCAAGCATAAATCATCTCTATTAATATCATTACTGTACATGAAATAATATAAGCGAGTTAGGATTTCTTACTTGGAAGCGGCAGGAAGAAGCTTGATGTGTGTGTGGTGGAGGGGAAATCTGCTCTGATACCAACTTGTAACGCCCGCCCTTATATCTACCCTCAAGGCGGGGTTACGTACATTCAATCATATAGTAATATTTTTTTTTTCCATTTCTATCTCCTAGCATGACATTAAAACAACAATGCAAGGGCTTAAGAGAACTAGGTACTAAGCATGCTTGCAAAAATTATTAAGTGACATTATATAACATGATAGGTTCACATATTATTTCACACCATAATATAATCCAATAAATCAAGTATATGAAAATTCCAAGTGTAACTATTATCATGCAATATCAATCCTAATCACTATCATTCATTGTCAAGGAGCATAACATAAGCATAAATATGTAGATATAGAAATCTTTCTTCCCGAGCCACCACCCCACACATCTTCAGCCTCCTACCTCTTCCTTCCATTTAAGTGTTATCTGCAGCATAAGACAACACATAAACTAGTAAGCACAATGCTTAGTAAGGATCCTATCATACTCGCAAAATCCGTGTGAAAGAATATAACATGTACACATAATTAATCATAAGTATAAGTTCATCAAAGCATATCAAACATCTAAGTTTCTAAGCATGCAGTATCAAGTACCATAAGCATACTCTTCACATATAACAAATGTTTTCAATGAATGTTTTCAAAACAATTCCATAATGGTATTACTTAAAAATACATCCATATCATATTGGGCTCTGTTGTGTACCAACTATCGCGCGGAAACTATTGCGCGTTCCCTAATGAATTGGGGGTAGCGAGCCACCAAGTCATTAGAGCAGGACCTTTCCGTCCTACCGGAGCCACGTTAACATGCACCCCGGATTTATTTAACGACCCCCTTACGAGTCGGGTACACAACTTAAAAGTAAAATACTTATCATGCTGTTACATATATGCTAAGGAATACTCCATATTTACTCTTATGGGACACACCACTCTTCAAGGGTGCTCATGATCCCGTAGGGACACACCACACAACATAAGGGGTGCTCTTGATCCCATACTTATTTGAGTATCCCTTCAAGCATTTTAACATATCACATGCAATTTCATAAGTGTGCCCCATGGGCTATAAGGCATGCTCATACATACATCATATTTCATGCATGTCCATACATACATCATATTTCACACATGTTCATACATACATCATATTTCATACTTGTTCATACATGCATCATATTTCATACATGTTTATACATACATCATATTTCATACTTGTTCATACATATATCATATTCCATACATGTTCATACATACATCATATTTCATACATGACATACATATTATTTTGCTAAACATAATCATGTCCCGTAGGGTAGTTTAGCCTTCACATATTATTCATGCAACTTATTAAACATAAAGCATATCATGAGATAATTATACAACCCTAAACCTTAGTCCTTCTAGGGTTGGCCGAAACTTAAGCATAGGGAAAATTAGGGTTTGAACTAAATATTCTCACATACATTCATACAAACACCTTGTATACACTATCTTACAATACATTAAACATGGATATATTTTAGGATAATTCAACCCTCACTAACCCCTTTTTTTCTAGGCCTTGGCCGAAACCCATCCAAGTTCTAAACCCTATGTTTTGTTTACAACACATTGAAGGATACATATACACATATACTCTAAGTGCTAAGGGGTTTACTTATGTAACAAAAAGGAACCAAAAGCCTTCCCCAAGGGGGGTGGCCGAAACTCCTTCAAGAACAAAACCCTACAATTTTGTTCATAACACCATGAAGAAAAACACATATACATATACCATAAGTTCCAAAGGTCTACTCATGTATCAAGGGGTAACCAAGGTACCCTTTTTGGGAGTTGGCCGAAACCTTCACAAGGGTGTAACCCTAGGTTTTGTTCACAACAATTTGCATAAACCACATATACATATATCCTAAGTTCCAAAAGTCTTCTCATGTATCAAGGAAAGAACCAAGGCCTTCCCCTAAGGGGGGTGGCCGAAACCTTCCAAGGGTGAAACCCTAGTTTTTTTTTTCTTCCTTTTGTTCATGCCATCATGAAGAAAATTATCACACATACATACTCTAAGTCTCAAAAGTCTTCTCATGTATCAAGGAAAGAACCAAGGCCTTCCCCTAAGGGGGGTGGCCGAAACATACAAAGGGGAAAAAGTCCCCATTTCCTAAAACAATCAAGGAGAAAACATACTATAACTATTACACTGCAGGCGAGGGGATACTTACATCCTTTCGCTTGATTTTCTCCTTCTCTAACCTCTTAAGATGCCCTTGGTTGAAGGAAGGTGTGTGTTTCCCTTGTTTGCCTTCTCTTAGCAATCTTGGCCCTAGTAGAAGGTAAGAACCTTAAAGGGTTCCTTTACTCTTCCAATTTCCTAGGGTTAGAACCCTAGGTTCACTTTTCGAAAATTGAAGTGGGGAAGAAGGGTGAATTCGGTGATGAGGGAGAGGAAGAAGAAGAGAAAAGAGGAAGTTACTCTAACTTCCTTTCCCTTATTTATACTTTTCTCATGAAGAGACATGTCTCTTCACTTCCCTAGCTTTTAGCAAGCATGTTCCTTATTCCCTCTACAAAAACATGGCTTGGTACAATGGTTAAGACATTGCTAGTGCAACTAGGAGGTTCAAGGTTCAATCCCTGCTTCCTCCCTTCTATATTTCCTTTTTATCACATTTTGCACTAATCCAAGCCCATTAAGCCAAGCCCATCATGAAATTTCATAATATTAATTATATTCCATGAATTCATAATATTTCATGATAATATTTCATGAATTCCATAATATTTCATATTTATGAATTCATAATATTTCATGATAATATTTTATGAATTCCATAATATTTCATATTTATGAATTCATAATATTTCATAATATTTCATGATACTATTTCATGAATTCCATAATATTTCATATTTATGAATTCATAATATTTCATAATATTTCATGATACTATTTCATGAATTCCATAATATTTCATATTTATGAATTCATAATATTTCATAATATTTCATGATAATATATCATGAATTTCACAATATTTCCTATTCATGAATTCATCTATTTCATAAAATTTCATATGGGAAATTTTGGGGCGTTACAATAACAATGTTTTTCTGTAATGATGATTTCAGTTGTAGTCTTGTGTGGTTTTTGACCATGTGGCAAGATACCGTGAGCTTCATGCATGGGGAATTTGTTTTGAAGTTGGTCATGTGTTCTTGCATCTATATTTGCAGTAATGTTTCTGTTCTTTGATGTTGATAGGGTTGGTATTGAATTGTTAGATCTGTAGGAGTTGGAAAGATCTACATTATACTGAGGTTTGAAGCCGAATTCATGTCATAGGATTTTTGTGGCGGCCTTCTTAGTTGATGGGGTGATGTGTTCATGTGAGGAGTTTACCTGATTTAGCTTTTGGTTGGTGTTTTGAATGCTACTGAGGTGGATGTCTTGGGATAAATTATATTTTAGAGAGGTGTTACCTTGATTTGAATCAGTGGATAACATGTTAAGTTTTTGTGGTTTAGTTTGATCCATATGAATTAGGGATGAGCTTGCCGTGAGCCAAAGGAGTCCTTGGCATGGTTAGAGGCGTGTTGGATTTTGGGTTAAGCTCACATTAAACTTACATGGAACCCAATCTCAATAGCTTGATGGCAGTAAACTTATTCAGCTAGTTACTACTTGTGTAAAATAGTTAAATAAATGTATCTTTTGATACAGGATATTGATTTGGATTTTTGGTTGCGGACCATTGGACGGGAGGTTCTCTGTTGATACGAGTATCTTCATTTGAGGCGGGTACCCCTTGACTTATCTTGTTGATATTGTCATACCGTTATGCATACACTGTTATAGATAGCAGTAAGTTTATACGCTATCCTTGTTTAGTATGCTTGTTCTGGATACTTGTTGTTTATCCCTGAGTTATTCTGCTGTTAGTTCCATACAGTCTCAGGTATTGTCATATCTATATGTATGCTTAGATATCTTGATGAATCTCTTGCATTTGACCTTGAGGGATCTGTAGTTTCCGACCAGTATACCTTGTAGGTTACCAGTATTTCCTGTTATAGGATTCAGACTGAGACTTAGTATACTGAGGACTTGGTGAGGGAGGTATGTATATCTATCATACACCATCTCTGCATTGTTGCATGCCGGGGATCAGCGACTCCCTTGTGGTTGAGCCTGTCATCTTCTGGTACATGACATGCGCACACCACCACTCATGGGTTAGTGGATACCGTAGGATGTGCGCATTTGCCCTGTATTGCTCCGCACGGTCACTATTTGGAGGGTGGTTCCGGTGCGTGGTAGCAGCCAGGGATCCTTCTCGTACTGAGCCACGAGGAGATGAGAGCTTGACTCCCCCATTGCTTGGGGTAGGAGCGGAGTCTCCACCAGCATCCTGTCCACCCGGTCACTCTGGAGCAGTGATGGCATGGTGCGTACAGGTTGTCACAGCTCTACCCACGCGGACGTCGTGGACGATGATCCTGACTGGGACTAGGGGTAGCTCTACCCACGCGGACGATGATCCTAACTGGGACTAGGGGTGGCTCTACCCACGCGGACATCGTGGACGATGATCCTGACTGGGACTAGGGGTGACACATGTCATTGCACTATGTGCATATTTTGCATCGTGCACTGTTTGCTGCACTTGATTTCTGCTCTTGTTTGACATGCATGTACTGGATACCTGTTTACCATGGTTTATATGTTATACTTGTTCCGTAGGGATTTATTTCACCCTCTGCAGGATTGATGGATTCTGGTATGTATCTTGATTCAGTATCTTCAGTATACCCTTTCCTATTGTTCATATGAGACGGTATCAGCGTAGACTCCTATTGTTATTATAACATACTATGCATATCTGCTGGGTATTCGCTGAGTTATGGACTCACACCGTTGCCATATGTGTTTTTATTTCAGGTTGAGATACTTGGAGTCGCCAGAAGAGCCCAGCAGCCAGTCCCTACCCATCGCGACAATAAAGTTTGTTTTGTATTTAGTAGTGTCTATGTTTTCATATTCAGTTATTGGATTTGTATATGTCTTGGGAGTGTTGTTTTGTAACCTAAGGGGTTTGTGTATTGGTTGTTTCATCGTAAGTCGGACCGGTCCGCAGTCATGTATGATTTACTTAATTGTCTTGTGCTTTTATGTTGTGTTTATCTATTTTGAAGGCCTGAGGCCAAATATAAACTGCGTGGTATTGTTATAGTTGTTCTGTGTATGTGTAAATTGTCCGCCGGACAGGGGAGGTGCTGTCCGATTTTATATTGGATCAGCGGCTCCTAGGTCTCGGGGCGTGACAATTTATTTTGGTATCAGAGCCCAGGTTGTCGGATACCTTGAGGACTTGTGGATTTTCGATGTCTATCTTATACCAATTTATTTTGGTATCAGAATGTAGGTTTGCGATGCCTACTTGTTTTACGAATCTTTCTGGATTTGTTCGGAGTATTTTTCTCGATGTGGTTGTTTGGGACTTGGCGCGATGGGACTTCTTCAGGCGACAGGTATTTCTTCTGATCTCTTGTATCCCTTATCCTAGTTAGGATGGGTAGAAATTCTCTTGTATTATCAGGATCATGCTACCATTCCTGTATAATTAGGTATGGTTAGAAATTCTTTCATGTTATTGGATCAGGCTGTTATTCCTGTATATTTATGTATAGTTAGAAATTCTTTCACGTTATTGAATCGTGTTACCATTCCTGCATATTAGGGTATGGTTAGGAATTCTCCCATGTTATTGGATTATGTTACTATCCCTGTATATGTAAGTATGATTAGTAATTCTCTCATGTTACTATTCCTGTATAATTAGGTATGGTTAGAAATCCTCTGATGGTATTGGATCATATTACTATTCCTATATTTAGGTATTGATAGAAATTCTTTTATGTTATTGGATCAGGTTACTATTCCTGTATTTAGGTTTTGGTAGAAATTTTCTCATGTTATTGGATCAATTCACAGTAGCTCATGGAGCTACAAGTTTTCCTATGTTGCGTATATCTGGACAGATAAGCTAGATGTCATGTTTGGAGAACATGATCTGCATTGATGCAATAGGGTAGCAGTAGCTACATAGTATTATGATTAGTAGAGGATGGATACAATATGTTCCTTGGAGACTTTGACCATGGATCACTTGTACTTGGTAGTTGACCTAGAAGGTACATGTTGATAGGTGATTTGGGCTAACATAGAAAAGTGTGAAGCTAGTTGCTTGACACTTACAGGTTACCGCTTGTACTTGGTTGAATAATTAAAAGGTACCTACAGACTTATGATTTGCGGGGAGGCAAATCACTTGTAAAACTAGACCACCTTTGGTTAGATGATATCGAGGATGACCCGTTGGGAAATAAAGGAATTGTCTCATGAGTATGTGGAGATACTCCTAAGAGATAGCATGTCTCTAGCTCCTTGTTACGGAGTAGGACCTCAGAGGATTTTAACCATGGAGTGGAGGAATTGGATTGTATTGGATTACGAGTTGACGGTCGGTATGACTTGCTATTTGCTACGCTATTCTATGAAGGATTTTGGACTCATAGATTAGGTGTATATGGTTAGATAATCTCGATGGTGCATTGAGATGTACGACCCGTTAAGGTGCGGAGGATGTGGAGTTAGCTATATCCTTATTTTTCCATTGAGAATTGGACATTAATCACGAGGTCAAAGATGTCCACTGATTTTCGATTATTATACTCCCATCGTGGACCTATTGGTTCACGTGATGATAAGGTTGATATTACCATGGACTTTCTCGATGGTGTTGAGAGGTGGATGAGATGGACATTCACTATGATGTGTTGTGCTTTGAGGATTCTATTGGTGGATATGCTGAGACCTAATCTTGTTGGATTTGCAGTTTTTGGATGGATCATGGGTAGATATTGGATCCTTTTGGGATTCATTATTTAGAATTTTGTTATGGATAGTAGCATATGGTACGACAGATTAGCGCAATCTTTAAATTATATGTTATCTTTTGACGGTCTATTGGGAGATATATATATACCTATATGACTGGTGATGCTTGGGAGGATGTTATTGACTTGGGGATACTTGGGTGATATTCATGAATTTGAACGTTTTACGTTCGAGGATCGGAGTATAGACTTGGCGCCAGTGATCTTAGGATTGAGTGCCCTGGATAGTTGTGATAACTAAATGGTTATCCGAGTGAATCTGGTTATTGACTGATAACCTATGGATTGATAACTCCAATTGCTTCGTAGTAGTGTAACCATAGGGTATCAAACGAAGTGGTTACTCATGATGAGTACGGACATGTTTAGCTGTTAGGGTGTGCCATATGAGGAATGATGAAATTTGGGGACCAAATTTTTATTAGTGGGGGAGAATGTAAAATACGGCGATTCGAAAATCCGGACCAGAAAATTTTTAAGATTTTTCTGAATTGAGTCTAGGGTTTCCGGTCCTACGGGAGGAGCCCAGGGGCTTTCTGGTAAACTCTAAATTACGAGAGGGTAAATAATTTAACCATAAAAATTATTTGAGGTTAAATTATCATAAATGGGGGGTTAAATGGTTAAATCCTTTGCCTTAGGGGTAGGATTGGAATTTCTAAAGTCGAAGGGCCTTTCTGTAAAAATCCCCTCACCTTAAAACCCCTTCCTTCGCAGTCAGCCTGCCCCCTTACCCGTGCCCTAGCCGCAAGCGCCGACCCACTTCCCCTTCTTCTTCCCCTCTCGCGAAGCCGTAGCCAAAGCCACACCTGACGCCGACTTCCTCCTCCTCCTTCCTCCCCTTTCGTGTGCCCTAAACGACGCCACCTTCCTCCTCATCTTTCGAAGCTTCCAGCCCGAGTTGTTCCTTGTTCGAATAGCCCGACACAGCCGTCGACAATCGAGGAGTCGATTCCCTTTTGTTCTTCACGCGCGTGTGGAGCTGTGTCGCCCGGCCAATCTTCGCTTGGCTGTCGATTGGAGTTATTCAGTGGCAGGCGCCGCGATCTAATGTCGGGAAGGCCCAAAGCCAAGTAGAAGAAGGAGGAGCTGTTGTGGTAGCCTCCGTGTGATTTCTGAGCGCGAGATCTTGGGCAAGGAATGGATTTGCTGGCACAAGAATCAGGTAAGGATTTAGTTTCAAAATTGATGATACTTTGGTGTGGATCTTAGACAAATTCGTAGCTATGGATAGACATTGTGGTTCGGATTTGGAGATTACTTCTATAGTTCTATTTTTTATCTGAAGTTGAATTCAGTTGGCGTAGAGATGGTTTTACTTTAGGATTTGGATCTTGCCATATGATACCTTGCGTTTACAGTTGGGCTAGTGTGTTTTGTTGCCTTGATCAATAGAGAACTAAAGGAGGAATTGAGTTGAACTATAACAATGTTTTTCTGTAATGATGATTTCAGTTGTAGTCTTGTGTGGTTTTGACCATGTGGCAAGATACCGTGAGCTTCATGCATGGGGAATTTGTTTTGAAGTTGGTCATGTGTTCTTGCATCTATATTTGCAGTAATGTTTCTGTTCTTTGATGTTGATAGGGTTGGTATTGAATTGTTAGATCTAAAGGAGTTGGAAAGATCTACATTATACTGAGGTTTGAAGCCGAATTCATGTCATAGGATTTTTGTGGCGGCCTTCTTAGTTGATGGGGTGATGTGTTCATGTGAGGAGTTTACCTGATTTAGGTTTTGGTTGGTGTTTTGAATGCTACTGAGGTGGATGTCTTGGGATAAATTCTATTTTGGAGAGGTGTTACCTTGATTTGAATCAGTGGATAACATGTTAAGTTTTTGTGGTTTAGTTTGATCCATATGAATTAGGGATGAGCTTGCCGTGAGCCAAAGGAGTCCTTGGCATGGTTAGAGGCGTGTTGGATTTTGGGATAAGCTCACATTAAACTTACATGGAACCCAATCTCAATAGCTTGATGGCAGTAAACTTATTCAGCTAGTTACTACTTGTGTAAAATAGTTAAATAAATGTATCTTTTGATATAGGATATTGATTTGGATTTTTGGTTGCGGACCATTGGACGGGAGGTTCTCTGTTGATACGAGTATCTTCATTTGAGGCGGATACCCCTTGACTTATCTTGTTGATATTGTCATACCGTTATGCATAGACTGTTATAGATAACAGTAAGTTTATACGGTATCCTTGTTTAGTATGCTTGTTCTGGATACTTGTTGTTTATCCCTGAGTTATTCTGCTGTTAGTTCCATACAGTCTCAGGTATTGTCATATCTATATGTATGCTTAGATATCTTGATGTATCTCTTGCATTTGACCTTGAGGGATCTGTAGTTTCCGGCCAGTATACCTTGTAGGTTACCAGTATTTCCTGTTATAGGATTCAAACTGAGACTTAGTATACTGAGGACTTGGTGAGGGAGGTATGTGTATCTATCATACACCATCTCTGCATTGTTGCATGCCGGGGATCAGCGACTCCCTTGTGGTTGAGCCTGTCGTCTTCCGGTACATGACATGCGCACACGACCACTCATGGGTTAGTGGATACCGTAGGATGTGCGCATTTGCCATATATTGCTCCGCACGGTCACTATTTGGAGGGTGGTTCCGGTGCGTGGTAGCAGCCAGGGATCCCTTCTCGTACTGAGCCACGAGGAGATGAGAGCTTGACTCCCCCAATGCTTGGGGTAGGAGCGGAGTCTCCACCAGCATCCTGTCCACCCGGTCACTCTGGAGCAGTGATGGCAGGGTGCCTACAGGTTGTCACAGCTCTACCCACGCGGACGTCGTGGACGATGATCCTGACTGGGACTAGGGGTAGCTCTACCCACGCGGACGATGATCCTGACTGGGACTAGGGGTGGCTCTACCCACGCGGACATCATGGACGATGATCCTGACTGGGACTAGGGGGTGACATATGTCATTGCACC
This sequence comes from Boesenbergia rotunda, assembly GCA_024364735.1. Lineage (NCBI taxonomy): Eukaryota > Viridiplantae > Streptophyta > Magnoliopsida > Zingiberales > Zingiberaceae > Boesenbergia > Boesenbergia rotunda. The sequence continues at coordinate 295,206 of JAGFNQ010001082.1, forward strand.
ATGTGCATATTTTGCATCGTGCACTGTTTGCTCCACTTGATTTCTGCACTTGTTTGACATGCATGTACTGGATACCTATTTACCATGGTTTATATGTTATACTTGTTCCAAAGGGATTTATTTCACCCTCTGCAGGATAGATGGATTCTGGTATGTATCTTGATTCAGTATCTTCAGTATACCCTTTCCTATTGTTCATATGAGACGGTATCAGCGTAGACTCCTATTGTTATTATAACATACTATGCATATCTGCTGGGTATTCACTTAGTTATGGACTCACACTGTTGCCATATGTGTTTTTATTTCAGGTTGAGATACTTGGAGTCGCCAGAAGAGCCCAGCAGCCAGTCCCTACCCATCGCGACAATAAAGTTTGTTTTGTATTTAGTAGTGTCTATGTTTTCATATTCAGTTATTGGATTTGTATATGTCTTGGGAGTGTTGTTTTGTAACCTAAGGGGTTTGTGTATTGGTTGTTTCATCGTAAGTCGGACCGGTCCGCAGTCAGGTATGATTTACTTAGTTGTCTTGTGCTTTTATGTTGTGTTTATCTATTTTGGAGGCCTGAGGCCAAATATAAACTGCGTGGTATTGTTATAGTTGTTCTGTGTATGTGTAAATTGTCCGCCGGACAGGGGAGGTGCTGTCCGATTTTATATTGGATCAGCGGCTCCTGGGTCTCGGGGCGTGACAGTCGATATTCACCCCCCCTCTATCGACGGCACCGGTCCTACAGTTATCTTTCTTTTTGCATAAATTTTTGCACTACAAACCTTTACCTTTATTACTTGGAACTTTCATCGAGCACCTTGCGTGCCCTTAACCCAAAACTCATTTTTGAGACTTTTCAAGAACCCACTTATCATGCTTAGATCACATACACCAAACCTACTCAAATTCATGTTCTATGATAAAAACATGTATTCTTTAGAAACTAAAATCACACAATAAAACAATATTCTTAAAGCATGCACTTGGATCACAAAATCATGGTTCTACAACGAGAAACTACATACGAAACTACTTCTATTGCAGGTGAGTGATCTACTTACCCCCTTTGCTTGAAGAAAACTCACTAACTATATAGAAAGATTCTAGCGTAGGACTCCTTTCCTCTTCCTTGCAAGAAACTTCACTCCTTGGCCCTAGGGAAGGAACCCTAGGTTCTCTACTCAAGAGGAAGAAGAAGGAGGAGGAAGAAAACCCTTGCTTTCTCCCTGTTTTCGCAGCCTCCTTTCCTCCTTATTTCCGCTGAATCCCCAAAACCTAAAGGGGATTTAACGCAACTTAAGCGGAAGTTGAAACACCTCTTCATGAAAAGGGCTTACGTACCTATAACATTAATTCGTTCCCTCCTTTTGTATGCTTGATACCCTCAACCTATTGGTTAGCCGAACTTGCTTAAGGGCTTGCTTTGTCACAAGGTCACGAGATCAAACCTCTACCCGACCCTTTTCTTCTTCTTTTTCTTTTTCTTTTTATTTCGAAAAAATGCCAGAAAATTCAGAAAAATTCCTAATAATTCATGAAAATTATTGGGTGTTACAATGTTGTCCCTAGGCTGAAAGATAGTAAGCATAGAATGAAGACCCCTGTAGGTCGGGATTAGCTACCTCACATCCTACATAGGGGTATGCGCACAAAAGAAAGAATGGGTACAAAGCCGGGGACCCCAAAAAGATGATGTATATGATTTTAAAGTATTATTTACTATGTTTTCCAAAGAGCATCCTAATATTTTGAAATGCGCATGTTCTATGTTTATATGTCTTCATGTATCTTATGTGCCTTATGAATTTTATGCTATCCATGAAATGTTATATGTTTTAAAATGCATGCGACGTACGGATTTAGTGAGTAGGAAAGAGCTTACTAAGTTTTATACTTATAGTTTGTTCGCTTATGTTGCAGATCAACATAGAAATTTCTGAGGAATGGGAAACTGCAGGAAGGGCTAATGTGTGTGGTGGTGACTTGGCTGATCGATCCATTTTTGTGCCATTTATAGACTTAGCACTTACTTTATAAGAAAGCATGTGTTATACCTTATCCTTGTTACTTGTTATCTCTATTGAAGTTTACTTAAGACATGAATGCTACTAGATGCTACATGATTAATATTTACACTCCTTCTCCTTTGCATATGATTATATTTATATTTTATTTCCGCTGCAATGCTTTTGAATCATATGCTATACTATAAGTTTAATCAAGTAGGAGTATTAGAAAAAAGAAAAGTAAAAGGTAACGCGCCGCCTTAACGGTAAGGGGCGGGCGTTACAGCTTGGTATCAGAGCCAAGTTTACCATCTCACTACATACACATCAAGTCTGCCTCCTGCCGCTTCCAAGTAAGAAATTCCATACTTGCCTTATTTCATGAAATGTTGATAGCTTAATTATGCAAGTATGATTCATGATATGTATGATGGAAGCATGATTTTACCTTGGATAAAACTAGAAAGATACCTTACCATGCCTTATGATGACAATGATTTACAATGCATGTATATGAATAGAAATAACAGTAACCTTATACTAGCCTATGTGTTATTTCGTGAAAACAGCATGGCTAGAAGACAGAGTAACATGTGTAATTTGTAAAGTCACTTCAGATGCCCGTATAAATAATAAGCATAATGATGGTAAAATGTTTAAACAGCAGAGCAAGAAGACTACATAATCTAAAAAGTGTAAGAACATCAAGAAAGAGATTTAGTATTATAGTGAGAAGATTTTAAATAAATTTTATAGAATATAAAGCAATGGAGAGTAGGATCATAAAATAATTAATTGTAACTACTAAAGAAAAAGAAACTTATTGTTTTTGTGTGCTTCTTTCCGTGCATATATTTGTGAATTGAAAAAAAATGAAAAATTAGTTTTGATACTGGTTTTTGTCAGTTTTTGTACTGACTATGTCGTTTTTCAATTCTAGATGTCGTATGAAATGTGCACTACGACTCGTTGCTATGAGCGATGTCGTGAGCTAATGGAACAGATAGAAGAAGTTGACTATAGTCCGATTCTTGGAATCCAATGCAACATAGGAAAATTGGATCGATTATTTTGGAAACTCGAGCAGGAAGAGTTTCCAATCTTGGATGACTATAGAATTGGAGCACTGATTCGTTCATTGCCAAAGCGTGCGAGAGAAGTTGCACATCAGATATGGGGGCATCATGAATGTCGCGTCTCATATACTGAGTTATGTAGGCAGCTACATTGCCATGAGTTTCCGGATAATCTAGGAGATTCTGAGGAAGATCCCGAGATGCTCGAGGAAGATCCTGAGATGTTCGAGGAAGACCCCGAGATGCTCGAGGAGGATCCCGAGATGCTCGAGGAAGATCCCGAGATATTCGAGGAAGACCCCCGAGATGCTCGAGGAAGATCCTGAGATGTTCGAGGAAGATCCTGAGATGTTCGAGGAAGATCCCGAGATTCTCGAGGAAGATCCCGAGATGGTTGAGGAAGATCCGATAGAATCTGTAGAAGATCCCGAGACTGGCCGATTAGAGATGAACGAGAGAGTGTTAGCCACTGCATTAATATTTTTTATTATGGGAATGATGTCAACTTATCTAGTTCATTAAATTCGGTTGTTTGTTGTATGAACATATTAAGTCTAATAAATAAAGATGGGTTATGCATTAACTGAAAATAAAAAAAACGTTCCCAGTACGGACAGAGTGATTGAGCCGCACGTCGTACGGATCCAGGAGGACTTGAGTTGTGAAAGCAAACCCATTCGGATCCTGGATCGAGACGTCAAGAGACTAAGGAACAAGGAAGTGCCCTTAGTCAAAGACTTGTGGCAAAATCAACAATCTGAAGAAGTTACTTGGGAACGTGAGGATGATATGAAACGAAAATATCTCGAGTTGTTTTAAGTTCGAGGACGAACTTTTCAGAAGGGAGGGTGGATTGTAACACCCTAAAATTTCCCTCTCGAAAGTTGTAATGATTGAACATGTGGCCATGAATAAAGTTATGAATTTAGTGGGGGAAATTGTGAATAAAGAAATATTAGGCACCTTTTGACATGAAGTGAATGTGTGATAATCATGTTTATATGTTATACTAATATTATGTTTAATATCATGCACATGAATGAATGAATAATATTATGCATATGCATGTGTATGAATAAAATGATTAGCATTCTCTTGTTGGGCTTTGGTTATGCAGGCTTGGAAAAAAATAAAAGAAAGAGAAAGCAAAAAGAAGAGGAGGTGCCAAGGATTGAACCTTGGACCTCAAAGAAAAGCCAAGCCTTAAGAATGCATATGTAACCAATTCACCCAAAAGGGGAGTGTTATTAGGAGGGGATGGGAAATTATAGATAAGTGGGAAAGAAGATGAAGAGATACAAAAAAATTGAAGAGACAGCATTAAAGAGGTGTTTGCCTCTTTACTCACCATAAAAGGCCATGAAGAGGAGGAAATGCCTAAGGCATTTTGGGCCACAAGCCTCCACTCTCTTCTCACCAAGATTGTTTCCCCTCTTCCTCCTCTCCCTCACCTAGACTAGGGTCTCCTTGCTGCCCCAAAACTGAATCACAACCCTAGAGAAACCGAAAGAAGAAAAAGAGAAGAACAAGAGGAGTACCAAGCCTAAGAGCCCCTTTCTTCTCCAAAGTCTAGAACACCTTTTGAATATTTTTAGCGCAAGAGGTAAGACTCCCTCACCTGCAACATAATGGCTTTTTATGTATTTTTATGATTTTTATGTTTGCTTGTGATGTTGGGTGAAAGAGAATGGAAGAAAACCTTGAGGGAAGTTTCGGCCATAAAGGGGTACCCCCCTTTTTTCTATGTCCAAAAACTTAAAGGAAGAGTTCATAAAATTGTTACTACCATTTTGTAATGAATATATGATGGATACATGGTGTTTGAATGCCCTCCATGATGTAAAGGACTTGGAAGAATTCGGCCAAGTCATGAAATGGATAAATGTTGATGCATGAAGTAGGATATTGTTCTAATGATTGTTTCCTTGCTATATAAATGTTTTAGGCCAAGAAATTTTGTGGAATCTATGCTAAGGGACCCCTGTAACATTCGGTCAAGGGACCTTAAATTATGCCTTAAAATAGATTTTTATAGACCTTCATGAAGTTATAGTTAAATCAAGTGATATGCATGTGATTGAGTATTTTATTTCATGATGGAAATAATTTATACCTTAGGGTCAGTACCTTATCTAAGTTGTTTGAGCCTAAACTCATGCTCCATTCTATGTATTGATGTTTAGAAAAATGTTACATGTACCCATATGCATGATAATCCAAGTAGAACTCTAGATCATACACCTAAACTAGTGTTTGGTGAAGTACAAACTACTTTTGCACTAGTGAATGAATTCTTATGAAAAATATGCTTTTATTTCCATGTTATGTGAATGATTATGCTATGAAATCCCTACTGTGAGTTTCGACAAATTACATGAATAAGGGTTAAGAATAGGTTCGAGTACAACGCATGCCCCTAAACTAGTGTTTAATGAAGTCTAGACTACCTTTATGCTTGTATATGACCTTAATGGTAAAATATGTTTTTGTTTACATGTTATATGAACTTTTATATCATGTTATACATACTGTGAATTTCAGAAAATTACAAGGGTAAAGGTTAAGAATAAGTGCAAGTACGATTCATGCACTCAAACTAAGGTTTGGTGAAAATTAGTTTACTCTTGTACATGCTAATGATCTCTCATGTAAATTATGTTTTATTTCCATGATTGGATGACTTTCATGCCATGTTATCTAGCTGTGAATTTCGGACAAATACTAGGATAAGGGTTAAAAATAAGCTCAAGCACAAAACATGCACCTAAACTAGTGTTCAATGAAGCCTAGACTACCCTTGTGCTTGTATATGATTCCATGTGTAACGTATGTTTTTATTTCCATGATTATATGACTTTTATACTATGTTATCCATGCTGTGAATTTTGGCCAATTACTAGAATAAAGGCTAAGAATAAGTTCAAGTACAATTCATGCACCTAAACTAGTGTTTAGTGAAGTCTAGACTACCAGTGTACTTGTAAATGACCTCTTATATAATGTATGCCTTTATTCCAATGTTATGTGGGTTTTATGCTATGATATCCTTGCTATGAAGTTTCGGCCAGCATGTATTAAGATGAGAAAAGAAAGATTAAACTAACATATTGCCTTGATTAAGACAAGCATGTTATATGTATGATGTATTGATGAAACTAGCATGATGGTTGCTTCACTTACATGTGTTAAAAGAAATGTCCTTCCATGTCTTGTTATTTATGCTAATGATTATGCCATGAAAGTATGTCTATCTTTATGAATGATTGAATGCGTATAGTACATGCAATATGAAAGAAAGAAAGAAAAAAAAGAATGCATGTTCTATATATGAAAGTATGCTTATGATTATGAATGATTGAATGTCTATAGTACATGCAATATGAAAGAAAGAAAGAAAGAAAGAAAGGAATGCATGTTCTATATTAAAGAAAGAAAGAAAAGAAAAAAATGCATGTATGTATTTTACTTTAAAGTTTGGCTTGTACTGGATCTTGAAAAGATCCACGGTTCCGGACTACCGATGATGTTGTCCCTAGGCTGAAAGATAGTAAGCCTAGAATGTAGACCCCTGTAGGACGGGATTAGCTACCTCGCATCCTACATAGGGGTATGCGTGTAACGCCCATCTTTTTCCCACACCTTACGGTGTGGCGAGAGAGACGGCGTTACGCTAACATACATACACATACATACGGCCTAGGAATATCTTAATGCAGCGGAATCAATTTTTTTTTCTTCTTACATATGCGTTTTACCATGCAACTATTACCTGAACATATATGTATGCCTTAACCTATCATTCATGAACATGGTAGCATTGTAACTTAGCATATCAAAGCATAACATTCCGTACTTTATCCATGAGCATCATAAGTAGCAAGTAACTTATCATAAGTATAGCATAGAATCTAAAAAGGCGTTTTAAAACACAAAACATAATAGAAGAGTCTTGTTCCTCTTTCCTCTGCCATGTCACTATCACACACACACTTTTGGCTCTTCCTGCTGCTTCACCTAGTAACCTCTGTTTGCTTGATCTGCGGTATGAGACATTAAGACTATAAGCAAATAGGCTTAGTAAGACCCTTTCCTACTCAAAAAAATCCATAGTCGCCTAAACATAAACATAATGCTTAAATCCTACTCATCATGGCATACTTCTTATAATGAACATAAATATAATCATGGCATCATTCTTAACATGAACATAAATATAATCATGGCATCATTCTTAACATGAACATAAATATAATCATTTGCATAAACATACTTACATTAACATACTTTGCATAAACATATTTATCATAGCATAATGCATAACATGGATGAATGCATGCGTCAAATGCATATATCATAAGGATGCTTAGTTTGAAATCATACTTTTAAATACTTAAACATAATCATAACATCATTGGGGTCCCCCGCTTGTACTACATACATACATCATAAGCGCGCATCCCTAAGTAAATACGAGGTAGCGAGCCCCGACATACATCATAGTCCCAGAACCGTGGACAGCTTCGGTAGTCCAGAACCGAGGCATTCTTAAGGTGCTCATCCCTTGGACCCTTACTTCGGTCCGGTACAAGCCCATTCTTAAAATAAATTACTTAACATGCTTCATCATTCATAGAACATTTATGGCATAAACAAAATATTGTTTCATGAAACTTGACATAGGAATAGGAACAGCTGCGGTAGTTCCAGAACCGTGGATAGCTTCGGTAGTCCAGAACCGGGGCGTTCATAAGGTGCCCATCCCTTAGAATGACATAGACATACTTAACGTTTCATCATTCATACTTAACATCATGATGCCTTAAAGGCATGAACATTCATCATCATTCATTATCTTCATTCATAAGGTATGTCATGCTTAAATCATTTTGTCTTAGGGCCATGGTTATCATTGTCGTTCATCATCTTCATTCTTAAACATGGCATACGTACATATCATTCATAAAGCATGGCCTACATACTTATCATTCATAAAACATAGCTTACATACATATTGTTCATAAAACATGGCAACATACATATCATTCATAAAACATGGCATACATACATATCATTCATAAGCATGACATACATACATATCATTCATAAAACATGCATGGTCATGGTACCTAGGAAGACATGCCTAGATCATTTCATACATGATACATTTCTTAGGTTCATGGCACTTGGTCTAAACATTTGTGAATCATCATAACACATGACCTAACATACAAGGTCAGGACACATATTACATGAAGTTAGGTTTTAGGTCACATACATGTTCCTACAACATACTTAATCATATACATACATCTTAGTGACCCATAAACAAGTCTCTTTTGAAACTTAACCCAACCCAAGCCCTAACTTATACCCTTGGCCGAAAGTTTAATAAGGGAAAAGACCCCATCATTCAAGCAACATGCCAAGGTCCATATGAAATGAAAAACCCATACATTCATACAATGTCATAGTAAGTCATTTGACCCCATAATTGGAGCCATCCCTATTCCCTAGCCCTCTTATTTGTCCTTGGCCGAAACCCTAATGGGTCACAAACATATGGAAAAATTCCTATCATACACCATTAAGATCCATTAAATAATAGGAAACATAATAGCATGCTTGAAAGGTTAGACCTCATCCTATGTTGACATGGGCCGAAACCCTAGGGAACTTTAGGGTGCCAAAAACTTTCCCTACATCATGATCTATGTCTTATATATCATTATAAAACATTTAAATGCACAAAAGAGAGTTTACATCATCCCTAAACCCATCCATCAACCTTGGCCGAAACCCTAGTGGCTCCCCTTCATGGTTTCCTCAACTTTAAATCTTAAACAAAGGTCTAAATCTTTGTTAAGCATCAAAGAACAATCATACCATAGGTGAGGGGGTCTTACCTTGGTTTGTCTTTGATTATCACCTTGAATGGAGAAGCCAAAAGAAAGCTCCTTGACCCTAGGCCTCTCCTTAGCCCTTGTATCCTTGTAGAAGGTCTTGGATCTTCAAGATCAAGTTCCTTTGTGAAACTTTTCCAAGGGAGAGGGGGTCTTGTGGGTTTCATCTAGGAGAGGGGAAGAAGAAGGAAAGGTGAGGCTTGGTGGATGAAGAGAAGAGGGAATAACTATCTTAATGGTTAAGTTATCATTCCTCTTATTTATACACAATGAAGAGGGGCAAGTGAGGAGACATGGTGCCTCCTCTCATGGTGACTCTTCACTTCCTTTAGCCTTAACAAAAATCCACTTCATTCCCTCATAGCACTCCCTTGCTAGGTGAATTGTTTAGTACATGCATGGTGGTATGCTAGGTCCAAGGTTCAATCCTTGGTGCATGCACTTTATTTTTATTTTATTTTTTTTATTATTTTCGAAAATTTCTCTAAGACCCACCCATAATTCTGCTAATATTCCTAATTAAAATCTCATTTATATTTATATTAAATTCTACCTAGAATCCACCTATAACTATGGTACTAGAAATGTAACGCCCGCTTTTTTTTTTCTTTCATAAAGCGACGTTACGCTAACATACGTAGGGGCATGTGAACATCGTAATGCAGCGGAATAAGTTAAACTTACACATACATGCACCTAGCTATCTTTCCTAACATAGTGACATAGGAACTTAGCGTTATTATCATCATACTTATCATCATGTCATGAAGTCACATAAGCCATCCATTAGGCACATAAGTAGCAAACGTAAAGTTTTAGCATAAGACTTGTAAATATAATTTTTTCTTGGCCAAGTCACTACCACACACATACTCTTGTCCCTCCTGCTGCTTCCCCTATTGTCCTCTTACTTGATCTGTGGTATAAGGAAATAAGACTATAAGCACATAGGCTTAGTAAGACTCTTTCCTACTCACTAAAACCATTCGTCACTTAATCATAAGCACACAAAACATTAACATAACTTGGTGCTTAGCATGAATCATAAGCATAAGACATAAACCATCCTTAGAAAGGCATGATACATGACATACATATAAACATAACCAACTTAACATGGCATGATACATGGCATAAACATAAACATAAATATGCTATACATGGCATAAACATAAACATAAATATACTTAACATGGCATGATACATGGCATAAACATAAATATAAATATACTTAACATGACATGATACATGGCATAAACATAAACATAAATATACTTAACATGGCATGATACATGACATAAACATAAACATAAATATACTTAACATGAACACTAAACATAAAACATTACTATCCTGGCATAATGCATAACATGAATGAATGCATGAGTCAAATGCATATATATAAGGATGCTTAACTTTTAAAATCATACTTTTAAATACTTAAACATAATCATAACATCATTGGGGTCCCCGGCTTGTACCACATACATACATCATAAGCGCGCATCCCTAAGTAAATACGAGGTAGCGAGCACTAGGGTAAGGACAGCATAGTTGGTAGTCCCAGAACCGGGGCGTTCTTAAGGTGCTCATCCCTGTTGCACAGCTTCGGTAGTGCCAGAAACGTGGACAGCATAGTCGGTAGTCCAAAACCGGGGCGTTCTTAAGGTGCCCATCCCTTGGACCCATACTTCGGTCCGGTACAAGCCCATTCATAAAGTAAAATAACTTCACATGTTTTATTATTCATGGGACATTCATAGCATATTTAAGCATAGCATAACCTTGTTACATAAAGCATGACATAAATCATACTTGACCTTTCATCGTTCATACTTAATGCATAGCATCATGATTCCCTAAGGCATAAGCATTATCTTCATTCATAAACATGGCATGCTTACATAAACATCATTCTTGTTCATAGTGCTTGCATGATCATATTACATAAGGTAAGCATTGCATTGTATTCATAGAATATGACATGTTTACATAGACCATCATCCTAATTCATAGAGCTTGCATGTTCATGATACATAAGGTAAGCATTGCATTATATTCATAAAACATGACATATTTACATAGACCATTCTCCTAATTCATCTAACTTGCATGATCATGATACATAAGATAAGCATTGCATCACATACATAAGTATAGTATCTATCACAAGCATGCATGGGTAGAACTTCTATGAACATACTACTTACTATCTAGGAGCATGGCATAGCACACAAGACATTCATAAATAAACCCTATTAAGCATGACATCAAACATAACATACCAACATGAAACATAACACTTAAGGTAAGGGTCATAGGTAACATCATTTTCTACCACATGCTTGATCCTATATTTATACATCATAATAAGCCATAAACCATCATTCTTGAAACCCTAACTCCACCTAAACCCTAATCAATTAGCTTGGCCGAAACATGTAAGGAAGGGTTCAATCATTCAAATGACATGTAAGGTAACATAAGGTAAGGAAAAGACCATACATTACTTATAAAGCCATAGGAAGCTATTAGGGCTCATGCTTAGGGTTAACCCTAACTCCTAGCCCTTCTTCTTGGGGTTGGCCGAAACATACAAGGGCCATGGGTTCATGGAAAATTTCATAAAATTTCCAATTAATCATCCAACACCATCCCTACCCTACCGTAGGAGCCCTTGGGACCCTTACTTGAAGTAAGCCCTAACTTTTTGCCCTATTATCCATCTTGGCCGAAACTTGTAGGGTCTCTAGGCCATGTGAAAATTCACACAAAACATCCTCAACCTTCCTTGTATCATGAGGGTATACAAGACATACACTTGAAGGGTTAGATCCAACCCTAACCATGGGGTCATGGTGGTGGCCGAAAACCCTAAGGGTACTAGGGTACTCCAAAAATTCTCCAAATCATATTGTAACCTATATTCATCATGAGAAAACATTAGAAAGCATGAGTGAAATTTTTAACATCTTCTTGGACCCAAAAACCATGGTGGCCGAAAGTCCTAGGAGTCCAAATCATGATTTTCTCAACATCAAACCCAAACCAAACTTCATATTATGATAAATATCAAAAAGAACTTTTATACCACAGGTGAGGGAGTCTTACCTTGGTTTATCTTGGTTATAGACCTTAGATAAGGGAAAAGATGAAGATCTTGTTGTCTCTTGACCACCCCTAGTCTTTGTAACCTTGTAAAAGCTTTGGGTCTTGGAAGAGAGACCTTCTTGTGGATTTTCCCAAGGGGAAACCACACCTATGGATTTTGGCTAGGATGAGGAAGGAGGAGGGAGAAGGGTGGACTTGATGGAAGAAGAAAAGTAACTCCCATGCCACCTCTTTATACCACATTAAGGAGGCAAGTGAAGAGTCATGATGTCTCTTCCCTTCTTGACTCTTCATATTCCCCTAAGCCTTAACCAAAATCCACTTCATCCTCTACTAGCACTCCCTTGCTAGGTGAATTGGTTAGTGCATGCATGGTGGTACAAGAGGTCCAAGGGTCAATCCTTGGTCCATGCACTTTATTTTTATTTTATTTTCATTTTATGTCCTATTATTTCCGAAAATTCCCTACAAATCCCCCATAATTATGCTAATATTCCTAATTAAAATCTATTTATATTTATATTAAATTTTCGCCTAAAAACTACCAATAATCATGGTACTAGAAAGCCCATATAAGGCCCATTAGTACCTAGTTTCTCCATTTAAATGAGAAAATCATAGATTTCTAGGCTAAGGTTCGTACTAATATCTCTAGGTCCCTCCGAGAAATTATCTAGACATGATCAATATTTTAAAGAAAATATTGAGAGAATTTTCCGGGTCGTTACAATCCCCCATACCTCGTGAAAGTTCATCCTCGAACTTAGAATAGCTCCGGGTACTTGCGTCTCATCTCGTCCTCGCGTTCCCAGGTAGCTTCCTCGAACCGCTGACTTTGCCATAAGACCTTGACTAAGGGCACCTCCTTGCTCCTTAGCTTTTTGATTTCCCGATCCAAGATCTGAATAGGTCGGCTTTCAAAACTTAGGTCTTTCTGAACTTGTACTGTCTGTGGCTCAATCACTTGATCTGTGTTTAGAATACACTTCTTGAGCAACGACACATGAAACACGTTATGGATAGCCGACATCTCTTGAGGCAGCTCTAGTTCATATGCCACCTTGCCAACTCTTTTCAGAATTGGGTACGACCCCACATATCGCGGACTCAGCTTTCCCTTCTTCCCAAATCTTGTTACCCCTTTCATAGGAGCCACTTTGAGAAATACCAGATCCCCAACCTCAAATTCCAGGGGCCTACGCCGAACATCCGCATAATTCTTCTGCCGGCTCTGAGCAGCTTCAATCCGTTGTCGAATGTTCTGTATAGCTCGGGTGGTGTTGTCGACGAGATCCGTCGTGAGCCCCATTTCCTTCTTTTCACCACCTTCGTACCAACAAATTGGAGACCTACATCTCCTCCCGTACAAAGCTTCATAGGGTGCCATTCCGATAGTAGCTTGATAGCTGTTGTTGTATGCGAATTCCGCTAAACATAGATATCGGCACCAACTTCCATTGAAATCCAGGGCACAAGCTCTCAACATATCCTCCAATACTTGATTCACCCATTCCGTTTGCCCGTCAGTCTGAGGATGAAAAGTAGTACTGAACCGCAGTTTAGTGCCAAGAGACTTCTGGACGCACTCACAAAAACGTGAGGTAAAGCGACCATCCCTATCAGAGGTGATAGTCTTGGGAACTCCGTGGAGTCGAATTATTTCCCTAGTATATAATTGAGCTAGTTGCCCAATCGAATAAGTCATCTTGACTGCTAGGAAGTGAGCAGACTTTGTCAACCTGTCCACGATTACCCATATCGCATCATATCTATTTGTAGTCCTGGGAAGTCCTGAAATGAAATCCATAGAGATATCTTCCAATTTCCACTCCGGAATCGGAAGTGGCTGTAGAACTCCGCCGGGTCGCTGGTGTTCTGCATTCACTCTTTGGCAAGTCAGGCAAGTACTCACATGCTGGGCCACATCCCTCTTCACTTATTTTTTATTTTATTTTCATTTTATTTCCTATTATTTCCGAAAATTCTGTAAAAATCCCCCCATAATTATGCTAATATTCCTAATTAAAATCCATTTATATTTATATTAAATTTTCGCCTAAAAACTACCAATAATCATGGTACTAGAAAACCCATATAAGGCCCATTAGTACCTAGTTTCTCCATTTAAATGAGAAAATCATAGATTTCTAGGCTAAGGTTCATACTAATATCTCTAGGTCTCTCAGAGAAATTATCTAGATATGATCAATATTTTAAAGAAAATATTGAGAGAATTTTCCGGGTCGTTACAAGAAAAGCCCATATAAAGCCCATTAGTACTTAGCTTTTCTATTTAAATGGGGAAATCATGGATTACTGGTCTAAAGTTCATACTAGTATCCCTAGGTTCCTCGGAAACTATCTAGACATGATCAATATTTTAACGAAAATATTGAGAAAATTTTCCGGGTCGTTACAATCCCCCATACCTCATGAAAGTTCGTCTTCGAACTTAGAATAGCTCCGGGTACTTGCGTCTCATCTCGTCCTCGCGTTCCCAGGTAGCTTCCTCGAACCGTTGACTCTGCCATAGGACCTTGACTAAGGGTACCTCCTTGTTCCTTAGCTTCTTGACTTCCCGATCCAAGATCTGGATAGGTCGGCTTTCATAACTTAGGTCCTCCTGAACTTGTACTGTCTGTGGCTCGATCACTTGGTCCATATTTGGAATACACTTCTTAAGCATTGACATATGGAACACATTATGAATAGCTGACATCTCCTGAGGCAGCTCTAGCTCATATGCCACCTTGCCAACTCTTTTCAGGATCAGGTACGGTCCCACATATCGCGGACTCAATTTTCCTCTCTTCCCAAATCTCGTCACCCCTTTTATAGGAGCCACTCTGAGGAACACCAAATCTCCAACATTAAATTCCAGCGGTCTACGCCGGACATCCGCATAACTCTTCTGCCGGCTCTGAGCAATTTCTATCCGTTGTCGAATGTTCTGTATAGCTCGGGTGGTGCTGTCGATGACATCCGTTGTGAGCCCCATTTCCTTCTTTTCACCACCTTCGTACCAACAGATCGGAGAACTACATCTCCTCCCATACAAGGCTTTATAAGGTGCCATTCCGATAGTAGCTTGGTAGCTATTATTGTAAGCGAATTCCGCTAAACATAGATATCGGCACCAGCTCCCTTTGAAATCCAAGGCACAAGCTCGCAACATGTCCTCTAGTACCTGATTCACTCGTTCAGTTTGCCCGTCAGTCTGAGGGTGAAAGGCGGTGCTGAATCGTAATTTAGTGCCGAGAGACTTCTGTACACACTCCCAAAAATGCGAGGTAAAGCGACCATCCCTATCTGAGAGGATGGTCTTGGGAACTCCATGATGTCTGATTATCTCCTTAACATATAATTGAGCCAGTTGCTCAATCGAATACGTCATCTTGATTGCTAGGAAGTAAGCAGACATTATCAGCTTGTCCACAATTATCCAAATCGCATCATATCCGTTTGTAGTCTTGGGAAGTCCTGAAATAAAGTCCATAGAGATATCTTCTCATTTCCACTCCGGAATCGAAAGTGGCTGCAGAACTCCTCCGGGTCGCTGGTGTTCTTCCTTCACTCGTTGACAAGTCAAGCAAGTACTAACATGCTGAGCCACATCTCTCTTCATATCAGACCACCAGAATTTCTCCCTTAGGTCTTGATACATTTTGGTCAATCCTGGGTACATCGAATAAGGGGTTCCGTGAGCTTCGGTCAATATTTCCCTCCGCAACTCCGGATCATTAGGGATGCATAGACGATCCCCAAAGTAGAGTACTCCCCCGTCGGCGATACGAAAACCATCGCTCTTCCCTTCTAGGATCTCCTGTTTGATTCTCTGAAGGCTCGGATCACCATTTATAACACAACTTTATTTATTAAACCTTATAAGTTTACATACCAAAAATTATTCAAACTCAGTGCACTAGGTGGGCTGCCATTATGCCCATAATTAAAAACATCATGGCAGTAACCATCACTCCCTCATTCAGCTCCCCCTGACCTACCACCGGGTCTTCTACTGTTTCCATCGGGTCCTCCTCCTCTATCTCAGGAAACCCCTCGGGCATCTCTGGGTCTTCCTCGAACATCTCAGGATCTTCTTCTAACAGCTCAGGATCCTCCTTGAACATCTCGGGATCCTCTCCGAACATCTCGGGATCTCCCTCGAACAGCTCGTGATCCTCCTCGAACATCTCGGGGTCCTCCCCGAACATCTCGGGATCTTCCTCTAACGGCTCAGGATCCTCCTCGAACATCTCGGGATCCTCCCCGAACATCTCAGGATCTTCCTCGAACGGTTCGGGATCCTCCTCATACATCTCGGGATCTTCCTCCGAGTCCCCCAGATCCTCCGAAAACTCATGGCGAAGAAGCTGCTTGCATAACTCCGTATATGAGATCCGGCATCCATGCTGCCCCCATATCTGATAAGCAACTTCTCTTGCACGATTGGGCAACGAACGAAGCAGAGCTCCAATCCTATAGTCATCCATGATTGGAAACCCTTCCTGCTCGAGTTTCCAGAACCGCCGGTCCAACTTCCCCATATTGCCTTGGATCCCAAGGACCGGACTATACTCCACCTCTTCTATTTGCTCCATCAACTCATGATTCCGCCCATGGTGACGACTCGTGGTGCCGATCTCGTGCAACATCTGGAATTGAAAAAAAATGACACAGTCAGTACAAAACTGACAAAACCAGTACAAAACTAGTTTTTTTTTCAATTCACAAATATAAACAGAGAAAAGCACACAAGGAAAAATCAGTTTCCTTTACCTTAATAGTTATAATAAAAAAAAAATTTGTTTTTTTTCTACCCGCATATCACATTCTAAAGTATTTGATTTCATAACAATAAGGTGAAGTACCATTCATATTCCATATCCTAAAGGTACTTACTATCATAAGGTGTCATTCATACTTGCATATTCTAGGATTATAACATGTCATCTATACTTGCTTGTGCCATGGACAGTATCCTAAAAGTACTTACTATCATAAAATATGCATAAAGGTACTTACTTGGAAACTGTAGGAAGGAGGCTTGATGTGTGTGTAGGAGATGGCAAACTGCTCTGATACCAACCTGTAACGCCCGTCTTTTTCTCACACCTTACGGTGTGGCGAGAGAGACGGTGTTACGCTAACATACATACACATACATACGGCCTAGGAATATCTTAATGAAGCGAAATTAATTTTTTTTTCTTCTTACACATGCGTTTTACCATGCAACTATTACCTGAACATATATGTATGCCTTAACTTATCATTCATGAACATGGTAGCATTGTAACTTAGCATATCAAAGCATAACATTCCGTACTTTATCCATGAGCATCATAAGTAGCAAGTAACTTATCATAAGTATAGCATAGAATCTAAAAAGGCGTTTTAAAACACAAAACATAATAGAAGAGTCTTGTTCCTCTTTCCTCTGCCATGTCACTATCACACACACACTTTTGGCTCCTCCTGCTGCTTCACCTAGTAACCTCTGTTTGCTTGATCTGCGGTATGAGACATTAAGACTATAAGCACATAGGCTAAGACCCTTTCCTACTCACAAAAATCCATACGTCGCCTAAACATACACATAATGCTTAACTCCTACTCATCATGGCATACTTCTTATCATAATCATAAATACAATCATGGCATCATTCTTAGCATGAACATAAATATAATCATGGCATCATGCTTAACAGGAACATAAATATAATCATGGCATCATTCTTAACATGAACATAAATATAATCATGGCATCATTCTTAACATGAACATAAATATAATCATGGCATCATTCTTAACATGAACATAAATATAATCATTTGCATAAACATACTTGCATTAACATACTTTGCATAAACATATTTATCATAGCATAATGCATAACATGGATGAATGCATGCGTCTAATGCATATATCATAAGGATGCTTAGTTTGAAATCATACTTTTAAATACTTTAACATAATCATAACATCATTGGGGTCCCCGTCTTGTACTACATACATACATCATAAGCGCGCATCCCTAAGTAAATACGAGGTAGCGAGCCCCGACCTACTAGGGTAGGAACAGCTACGGTAGTTTCAAAACCCGGGGCGTTCTTAAGGTGCCCATCCCTGTTGGACATGTACGGTAGTCCCAGAACCGTAGACAACTTCGGTAGTCCAGAACCGAGACGTTCTTAAGGTGCCCATCCCTTGGACCCTTACTTCGGTCCGGTACAAGCCCATTCTTAAAATAAATTACTTAACATGCTTCATCATTCATAGAACATTCATGGCATAAACAAAATATTGTTTCATGAAACTTGACATAGGAATAGGAATAGCTGCGGTAGTTCCAGAACCGTGGATAGCTTCGGTAGTCCAGAACCGGGGCGTTCTTAAGGTGCCCATCCCTTAGCATGACATAGACATACTTAACGTTTCATCATTCATACTTAACATCATGATGCCTTAAAGACATGAACATTCATCATCATTCATTATCTTCATTCATAAGGTATGTCATGCTTACATCATTTTGTCTTAGGGCCATGGTTATCATTGTCGTTCATCATCTTCATTCTTAAACATGACATACGTACATATCATTCATAAAGCATGGCCTACATACTTATCATTCATAAAACATAGCTTACATACATATTGTTCATAAAACATGACATACATATATATCATTCATAAAACATGGCATACATACATATCATTCATAAGCATGGCATACATACATATCATTCATAAAACATGCATGGTCATGGTACCTAGGAAGACATGCCTAGATCATTTCATACATGATAAATTTCCTAGGTTCATGGCACGTGGTCTAAACATTTGTGAATCATCATAACACATGACCTAACATACAAGGTCAGGACACATATTACATGAAGTTAGGTTTTAGGTCACATACATGTTCCTACAACATACTTAATCATATACATACATCTTAGTGACCCATAAACAAGTCTCTTTTGAAACTTAACCCAACCCAAGCCCTAACTTATACCCTTGGCCGAAAGTTCAATAAGGGAAAAAGACCCCATCATTCAAGCAACATGCCAAGGTCCATAGGAAATGAAAAACCCATACATTCATACAATGTCATTGTAAGTCATTTGACCCCATAATTGGAGCCATCCCTATTCCCTAGCCCTCTTATTTGTCCTTGGCCGAAACCCTATTGGGTCACAAACATATGGAAAAATTCCTATCATACACCATTAAGATCCATTAAATAATAGGAAACATAATAGCATGCTTGAAAGGTTAGACCTCATCCTATGTTGACATGGGCCAAAACCCTAGGGAACTTTAGGGTGCCAAAAACATTCCCTACATCATGATCTATGTCTTACATATCATTATAAAACATTTAAATGCACAAAAGAGAGTTTACATCATCCCTAAACCCATCCATCAACCTTGGCTGAAACCCTAGTGGCTCCCCTTCATGGTTTCCTCAACTTTAAATCTTAAACAAAGGTCTAAATCTTTGTTAAGCATCAAAGAACAATCATACCATAGGTGAGGGGGTCTTACCTTGGTTTGTCTTTGATTATCACCTTGAATGGAGAAGCCAAAAGAAAGCTCCTTGACCCTAGGCCTCTCCTTAGCCCTTGTATCCTTGTAGAAGGTCTTGGATCTTCAAGATCAAGTTCCTTTGTGAAACTTTTCCAAGGGAGAGGGGGTCTTGTGGGTTTCGGCTAGGAGAGGGGAAGAAGAAGGAAAGGTGAGGCTTGGTGGATGAAGAGAAGAGGGAATAACTATCTTAATGGTTAAGTTATCATTCCTCTTATTTATACACAATGAAGAGGGGCAAGTGAGGAGACATGGTGCCTCCTCTCATGGTGACTCTTCACTTCCTTTAGCCTTAACAAAATTCCACTTCATTCCCTCATAGCACTCCCTTGCTAGGTGAATTGTTTAGTACATGCATGGTGGTATGCTAGGTCCAAGGTTCAATCCTTGGTGCATACACTTTATTTTTTTTATTTTTTATTATTTTCGAAAATTTCTCTAAGACCCACCCATAATTTTGCTAATATTCCTAATTAAAATTTCTCTAAGACCCACCCATAATTCTGCTACTAGAAAAGCCCATATAAAGCCCATTAGTACTTAGCTTTTCTATTTAAATGGGGAAATCATGGATTACTAGTCTAAAGTTCATACTAGTATCCCTAGGTTCCTTGGAAACTATCTAGACATGATCAATATTTTAACGAAAATATTGAGAAAATTTTCTGGGTCGTTACAATGCGCGCAAAAGAAAGAATGGGTACAAAGCCGGGGACCTCAAAGAAGATGATGTATATGATTTTATAGTATTATTTACTATGTTTTCAAAAGAGCATCCTAATGTTTTGAAATGCACATGTTCTATGTTTATATGTCTTCATATATCTTATGTGCCTTATGAATTTTATGCTATCCATGAAATGTTATATGTTTGAAAATGCATGCGACGTACGAATTTAGTGAGTAGGAAAGAGCTTACTAAGTTTTATACTTATAGTTTGTTTGCTTATGTTGCAGATCAACATAGAAATTTCTGAGGAATGGGCAGCTGCAGGAAGGGCTAATGTGTGTGGTAGTTACTTGGCTGATCGATCCATTTTTGTGCCATTTATAGACTTAGCACTTACTTTATAAGAAAGCATGTGTTATACCTTATCCTTGTTACTTGTTATCTCTATTGAAGTTTACTTAAGACATGAATGCTACTAGATGCTACATGATTAATATTTACACTCCTTTTCCTTTGCATATGATTATATTTATGTTTTATTTCCGCTGCAATGCTTTTGAATCATATGCTATACTATAAGTTTAATCAAGTTGGAGTAGTAGGAAAAAAAAGTAAAAGGTAACGCACCACCTTAACGGTAAGGGGCGGGCATTACATGAGGGCAAGGAGCTTGAGTCATTAAGATGGTCAGCAGAACAAACAAGAAAAGGAGAAGCAGATGCCAAGGCAGTAGTCACTCTGCAGTGTAGGATGACCAAGGATCAACTCATTAAGGTTGGCCCCTTCTCAAGTGCCAAAGATCTGTGGAACAAGCTCCTAGAGCTACATGAAGGCACTCGAGACTCCCGGATAACGAAGAGGGATCTCTTTCTCAACCAACTCCAGAATCTTTCCATGAAAGAAAGTGAAATCGTGAGCAAGCTTCATGGTCGGTTCAAAGAGATCCTTAACGGCTTGCACTCGATTGATGAGAAGGTCAAGAACCGTGACCTCGTAAGGTATGTACTCAAGTCTTTTCCTGAGAATGCCTTGTGGTCATCCATGGTGGATGCCTACAAGGTATCCAAGGACCTTTCCGTTGTAATAATAGATGATTTCTTTTGTGAAATGGAGCTACATGAGCTTGCTAACAAAGGCCCAAAAGAGAAGGGTATTGCACTTGTTGCAGGGGACAAAGGAAAGAAGAAGAAGGAAAAGAAGAAGGAGAAGGAGGTTTCCTCTTCTACATCCGAATCCGATGAGGACGGGAGTGATTCTTCATCAACCGAAATGACAAACTTTGTGAGAAGAATGAAGAGGAAGAGTCAACGCTACAAGGGGAATGGTAAAACAAGTGAAAATAACATTGATAAAACTAATGCCACTTGTTATGAATGTAGCAAGAAGGGGCACTACAGAAGTGAGTGTCCAAAACTCAAGAAGAAGGAGGAGAAGGCAAAGAAGAAGAAAGCATTAAAGGCTACATGGGATGAGTCCTCATCTAGCTTATCCGAGAAGGAGAAGAGCACCCGCCACGTGACTTTTATGACATTAGAAGATTCAAACATAGAGAGTGGTGACGAGTCAAGTGATCCTTCAACCGCAGTTTCATTATCTTCGGATGATGAAGAGGTATTCTCTCCTAAGCTTGATAAGTGCTATAGAACTATTGCTTGCTTGACTACTTTGCTTAAAAAAATCTAAGGCAAGGGTAAAATCTTGAAGTTAGAAGTAGAACAATTGAGAATCTCTAAGGGTGATGAAATAGATGATTTGCATGTTGAAGTCCTTGAGGATGAGAACAAGGTCTTAAAAAGTGAAGTTGAGAAACTCAAGAATCCTCTTGGGAAATTTTCAACTAGCTCTATGACCTTGGATATGATCCTCAATGCCCAAAGAGCGGTCTACAACAAGGCCAGTATAGGTTACCAACCTAAGGAACCTAATTTTGTATCATTGATGTCTAGAACCCAATTTAAATCATCTAATGTTTCTAGGGTTCAAGGACTTAGGAAGAAAATGACCAAGACATGGGTGCCAAAGACTTGCATTATAAGTGTATTAGGTCCCAAGGTTTGGGTACCTAAATCATCTATCTTTCGTGTTGTGTAGGCATTGGTTGAGGGGGAGCATTTATCAACATGGTTTGTTGATAGTGGGTGCTCCAAACACATGACCGGGGATAAATCGTTATTCACTACCCTATAAAGCAAAAGCATTTGGTAATAATGGTAGTCTCAAGGTTGTAGGAATAGGTGACATTCAAATATCCGAATGTCTTAGGATCAAGAATGTCCTTCTAGTCAAGGGGATGACCTTCAATCTCCTGAGTGTCAGTCAATTGTATGATGCGGGATACACAATTGAATTTCACCCAAGTCAGTGTCTAGTTAGACACAATGACACACATGACACAGTACTAGTAAGCACAAGAGTAGACAACATTTATCAAGTCTCTTTTAAAAGTGCTACTAATGCCTCTGTTAAGTGTTTCATGTCAAAAGAAGAAGAATCTTGGCTTTGGCACAGGAGGTTGGCTCACGTGAACATGAAGAACATCCAGAAACTGACCAACAAGGGACTTGTACGAGGCTTACCGAGCATCAAGTATGAAAAAGAAAAATTATGTGATGCATGTCAAATGGGTAAGCAAACAAAAGCGTCTCATAAAAGTAAAAGCGTTGTAAGTACTTCTACTGTTTTAGATTTATTGCATATGGACTTGTTTGATTGCAGTACCATAGTTTCATTGAATGGTAGTAGATATTGTTTTGTGATTGTTGATGATTATACTAGATATACATGGACCTATTTCCTAAAATATAAGGACCAAACCTTAGACATTTTTATTTCTTTTTGTAGAAGAACTGAAAATGAAAAATCTACAACAATCAAAACCATTAGGAGTAATCATGGAGGTGAATTTCAAAATCATAGGTTTTTAGAATTTTGTCAAGAGAAAGGATATAGACATGAGTTCTCTACTCCAAGAACACCACAACAAAATGGTGTTGTAGAGAAGAAGAACCGAGTCCTACAAGAGGCTGCACGAAGCATGCTTAATGAGTACTCCTTACTGAGTTACTTATGGGCTGAAGCTGTAAACACAGCTTGCTATGTGCAAAATCTAGTCCTTATCCATAGGTTTTTAGGAAAGACTCCACCTGAACTTTGGTTTGGAAGACCGCCTACAGTTAGACATCTCCGGGTGTTTGGGTGTAAGGTGTTCATTCTAAACACCAAGGATCATCTTGGAAAGTTCACAGCAAAAGCTGATGAAGGGATATTTGTCGGGTATTCCCTTATTAGCAAAGCTTACCGAGTCTACAACAAGAAGTCTAAGTTAGTTAAAGAATCTTCTGATGTTGCATTTGAGGAGACCCCAAAAGTGATAGATCATTCAGGAGATGTAGAAGGAGTTCAATTCGAATTTAGGAGATTAGGATTGGATGAAAGTCCAAGTATTGGAGGTGTTGCAGATGAGTCTGATGATGGTCAGCCTAGACTACATGGAGCTCAGCCTGACCCTGAGTCTGAGCCTGTGTCTAGTGAAACTATCTAAGAAGCACCTCTAACACCAAGGCAAACTAGGTTAGCCTCTAGTCATCCCCAAGATCAAAGTGTTGGAGATATCCATCATGGGGTTAGAACTAGATCATTCTTTAGGGATGAGGCTAATGAGGTCACCTTGATCTCTGAAATTGAACCTAGAGTAGTTGACGAGGCATTACATGATCCCCATTGGATTATTGCTATGTAAGATGAGTTTGGTCAATTTAAGAGAAGCCGAGTTTGGGACTTAGTTCCTAGACCTAAGAAGACCACAATTATTGGAACTAAATGGGTCTTCAAGAACAAATTGAACCATAAGGGAGAAATCGTAAGAAACAAGACACGCTTAGTAGCCAAGGGCTATAGTCAAGTTGAAGGCCTTGATTACGATGAGACATATGCTCCCGTGGCACGATTGGAGTCCGTTCGATTGATGCTTGCATTTGCAGCACATAGAGGTTTCAAACTCTATCAAATGGATGTGAAATCGGCCTTCTTAAATGGTTTCATTAAAGAAGAGGTCTATGTTGAACAACCACCGGGGTTTGAAAATTCGAATTTCCAAACCACGTGTTTAAGCTAAAGAAGACTCTTTATGGACTAAAACAAGCACATCGTGCTTGGTATGAGCGATTGTCGACATTTTTGACTAAAAAGGCTTCGTGAGAGGTCAAATAGACCCTACACTATTCCTACATATAGATGGTAAAAATATTTTTGTAGCCCAAGTATATGTCGATGACATAATTTGTGGCTCCAATAACAAAGGCTATTTGAATGAGTTCATTGAGCACGTGGAGAGTGAGTTTGAGATGAGTCTTGTGGGAGAATTGACTTTCATTCTTGGACTTGAAATCAAACAAACAAGAGAAGGAATTCATGTGCATCAATCCAAATACACTCAAGAGATGCTCAAGAAATTTAATATGAGTGACTCAAAGGAGGTAACCACTCCCATGGCGACTAACACGCAATTAGATAATGATGAGAGTGGGAAGCCAGTTGATTTGACCCAATATAGAAGCATGATTGGTAGTTTGCTATACCTCACAGCGAGTCGCCCGGACATTCTTTTTGCTGTGGGTATGCGCGCTAGGTACCAAGTATGTGCCAAGGAATCTCATTTAATTGCTGTTAAGAGGATTTTGAGATATCTTAAGGGCACCATTGGAGTTGGTCTATGGTACCCCCCGTACGGAGTCTTTTGATTTGATAGGCTATACCGATTCCGACTATGTTGGGTACAAGTTGGATCAGAAAAGCACAAGTGGGGGTTGTCAATTCTTAGGATCATCTTTGGTGAGCTGGTCAAGTCGGAAGCAATATTGTGTTGCTCTCTGCACGACCGAGGCGGAGTATATTGCCATGGGGGAGAGTGTATCACAATTGTTGTGGATGATACACACCTTAGAGGACTATGGATTATCTTACAAGGGTGTGCAAATGTTGTGTGACAACATAAGCACTATAAACCTTACAAAAAATCCAGTCCACCATTCAAGGACCAAACACATTGAAGTGCGTCATCACTTCATTAGAGATCATGTTGCTAGAGGAGATATTGTACTCTCACATATTAAGTCAAAATCTTATCTAACAGACATTTTCACCAAACCACTCCCCGAAAGTGAATTTAGCTTTTTAAGGAGGGAGTTGGGGACGTGCCATGCACAATAGGATCATGGTAAAAACTCTTCATGGCCATTCTTAATTGCTGGGCAACTTGGGGACATCTCACACAAACTATAAGATCTAACAAAATGTTTTTGTATTGCTAGAAATGGGGTGAGATGTTATGATCAACCAAATTATTCAAAATGTATAATGCATCCATTGAATAATGAGGTTGAAGAGATAATGATCATTAATTTGACCAAGTATGGGGAAAACTAATGCATAATACATGTATATTTGGTTCCAAGAACATACTTGGACATTCCAATCAAGTAAAATTGGTTGGAGCATTGTTTTTGATACAAACTTGATACAAACTTGTTTTGGGGATTTTAAATCCATAAGGAAATGACCTTCCACTTGATTCATGGTGTGGAGGAATACATTTTGGTTAAGGGAACACCTTTAGAATGGCTGTTGGAACGTCTCAGAATTTCAGAAACGTATCTGAAATCTGATCGGTTCACCAACCAATCCAACACATTTCTGTATGGCACAGAATCACGTGTGATCGGTCCATGGATCGATCAGGAATCACCCTGATCGATCATGGTGACCGATCATGAATCGGTTTGATCGGACCACAGGCCGATCAGAACTATTTCTATATTGAAAAGGAACATCTCTGATCGGTCCGCAGACTGATGAAGATACCCCCTAATCAGTCCAGGAGACCGATCAGGACTCTTCCTGATCGGTCAAGGAGACCGATCAGGATACTCCCTGATCGGTCAGTGCGACCAATCAGGACCCTCTATGATCGATCAGGACACTTCCTGATCGGTCCGGATACTATTTTATCGGATCGATCGTCCGATCCAATGCATTAAATCAAGTTGGTGGATTGGTCCACCAATCATATTAACCCTCATTTCCCATAAACTTCTTGTTAGTGATATGACAGAAGTGTCCTAAGGCAATCGCCTTATGATTGTAAACATTCATTTTAATAAATGATAATTCACTATTTGAGTATACATATTTGTGTATTTGATTAGGATCTTAAACTCATCTACTGAATGTCCGCAATACAATTCACAGCATAAGAGAATTTGTGATGGGATCACAACTAGTGATTATCTCTAAATGTGCAATTGTGAAGTATTCAAAATATCCCTAGTCGATGAATTGATAAAGACGGACATTATCAATTCTGTTAAGACTAGCATGGGTTATTCTCTAATCAGCTGATTCTCACTGGCCGGTGACATTGGGATGTCCGGAGATAAATATGGATGCTAGTTAAGGGAACTAATTCATTGGAGTGACTAGCTGTAATACTTCATATGGTAATCTATATAGATATGTCAATGAAGTTCTTACTGCAGCTTAAGTGCGATGTTCCTTTGACTTGCGGTGTTCAAGTCATCTTGGTCATGGAGACTTATACTTTAACATCTTAAGCAAGCATCTCCAAGGAGGTGTAGACCCAGGATGATTGGGTATAAGCCGAAGTGCCCGAAGATGTTTGAACAGCCTACAAAGGATTCACCACTCCTTGCGAGGAGATGTATACCCAGGCCTATCGTCGGATTGTTACTCAAAGCCTCTGGCCAGAGCATATCATGTTTAGAGTATGAGTCTCTTAAATACATGAGAGTAATTAGAAATCCAAAGGACGAGAAAGACACTACTTGGGCTAGGTGTGACGTAGTCAGCCTAGTGGGGACTGACACACACAGACCATGTCCTGAACCAAGTGGGTATAAGATGGTGAAGGGAATGGGGCACGATTCATTAGAGCTGCTGAAGGGTTTCAGAATTACTTCTGAGGTCAAACCGTTGATCTTTCGATTAATTGGGGGTCATGATGTACTACTAGGTGCCACTCATGATCGTTCTATAATTGGTTGATTATAGACGGCCAACATAAATCGAAAGCCTATTTAGTCACACGTACTACGAGTAATCCGAGGGATTTAGAACGAGTTGAAAATTAGATTTTCCAATCAAGAGAAATAAGTCGAATCTGAGTTAATCAGAGGCGCAACGGAAACTTAAAATGGCTAAGTCTTTTGAAGGCTTATTGGGCGAATTAAATGAGTTTAATTCGCGATTTGTTCGGCTTGGTTTAGCCGGCCAAAGAGGGTGCCAAACCCCTTTGGTTTGGCCGGCCACAACAAGGGGAAGAAACCAATTTATTTGGTTTAATTAATAAAATAAATCTAGCACAATTTGTTTTATAAATTATGGATAAATAAATTTGTGTAAAGGAATTTATATAAATAAATTTATAGAAATTTATTCTTTTATGGAAATTAAAATGATCCATGGAATGGTTTATTTTAAATTTATAAAATCAATTATGAATTGATTTTTCCATAATAAGAAAGTTTATAAATTTCTTGTTAAATTTATTCCATAATTAAAGGAGAGAAGTATTTGTTTTATTATAAAGTTAGTTATAATAAAACTAGGCATAACGGAATAATTCATAAGAAACTTTATAAGATAAATTTCTTATGAAAACTAATTTCGTTAATTCCGTTAAAGGAGAGACTTGGCAAGGGAGAGGCTACTATATAAAGGAACCAAAGGCAAGCCTTGAGTTCCAATCAATTGAGATTAATCAAGAGATTAGTTCTCTCCCTCTCTCTCTTAATCTCTCCCTCTTTCTTCCCCTTAGGGCCGGCGCCCTCCTTGCTTCCTAGGGCCGGCGCCCTCCTTGCTTGCTAGGGCCGGTGCACCTCACACGACCTAGAGTTGGCGTGAGCAACATCATCACCAAGGAGAAGCCAACCAAGAAGAAGAAGAAGCGGATCGCAACTCCTTCCTTCCCGGAATTTAGATTCCGTTTCTTGGTGGTTAGTTTCCTTTCTTCTCTCTTGATCTTCTAGTTGTGCCTTTAGAGAATCTAGTAGTTCTCGTCGGCACAAAAGTCGTGACTTTGCGAAGTCATCCCGAAGAGAACTCGGCGTGGACGTGAATAGAGGCGGAGCTTCCAAGGGACGCTACGGTTGGATCTCGTCCCTTACTTTGAGTTACGCTAGGTACTAAGTAAATTAGTTTACTTTTCTGCAAAGTTTTAATTTATGATCATGTCCGCACATTATAAGGTTGCATGCTAGATACGTGGTTAAAATAATTTGAGAAATTATTTTATGCTAATTCTTCCGCTGCACGTAAAAATTTAAAATTTACGAACCCGTATCCTTGTCAACATGCACCCGGTCCCAACAGTGGTATCAGAGACGGTTAGTGTTCGACATAATCATATAATTGTTTTGTGGAAAACTTTGTCATGATCTCAATTTTGGAAAAATTTTCAATTATGGAAACTTTCCAATTATAATAAATTTTAGATTTAGGAATTTCAAAGTTTGGAAATCCTCATGAAATTTCGAAATATCCTAGTTTCTGAAATTTTATGATAATTGTGAAAACTTCCCATCTTTGGAAACTTTTCAATTTTGGAAATTTTCTATTTTAGAAATTTTCCAATTTTGGAAATATGTAAGTTTTCTTTGTACCAAAAACTTACAATTATTCTGAAAACCTATTATGAAATCTCGCAATTTTGGGCACTTCCTTTCAAGAAAGTCTAGACAAATTTATGGACAATTAATTGACAATTAAATTTGAATTGGTTTTTAAATTATCAACAAAATTCTTTATTTTAGATTGAGCCTCGGGGAGCCGTCCAATTTAAAGTTAGTTGTTGTAATTTAATTTCCCAATTTTAAATGAAATTGCCATGTTTAATTTGGTTACGCTTCCGAAGCGGACCAAATTGGATTTACGACAAATTACTTTTCTTTGGGTATCTGAGCCTCGGGGAGCCACCCTTTGAAAACGATTTGTTGTAATTAATTAAATCCATGAATAAAATATGGTTTAAGAGGTGATGCTCTTACATATTGTTGTCTCCAAAATTAATTAGGAAATGGTTTCCTATAGAGTTTCTTAAAAGAGATTTTCATGAAAATAATATGTGGTTGAATTAAGGGAATTGTCTCTTAATTTAATAAGGTTTGATTTAGAGAAATCAAAGTCTTAAACATATTATTTCCGAAATTGATTATGACAATTTAGGAAATTGTTTCCCAAAACAATTCCTTTAATGAAGTATGAGATTAGAATTAGGAAATCCGGTTCCTAATTCAATTAATGAGACTTGATAAATTAAGTCACATACATACTTTATTAAGGAAATCGTTAGTCATGACATAATTATATGTCATGAATGTGCATTAAAAGGAAAGGATGAGACCCAAAACCCCTTACAAAATATTAAGGCCAACACCTTCCATTAATATAGTTAGAATCGGAGTTTTGTTTCTCGTTTGGGTTGATGGACACATCCATGCCCAGCTTGAACCTCAACATGTTCAAACCATGGAATTAGTTTATGAATAATATAGTTGGAGTCAGAGGTCAATCCCTAGTTTTGGTTGTTGGATACATCCAAGCCTGACTAAACGGTTGAATGAACTCCAACCATATTAAAACTATTTCTTGATTAATGGGTCAGCCTTAAGCTTGGAGCATCGATTTGTTGTGCCACAGCCAAGGTCGATGTAAAGAGAGGTGCAGTTGGGTGCTATGTATAATGTTGCATACTTGTTAATGAGTTAACAACCCAATGATTTATGCAAATATTCAATTAGTTGATAGCATAAAGTGATAATTACATATATGTGATATGTAATCGGTATAATTACCTACCTTCATAGCTAAGAAAAACTTGATGACCACAGCCATGGTGGTTCTTATCTATGGTTGGATATCAACCTATTTGGAGATGTTCCTACGATCTCCCGAATTGATAAAAAGGGTTATTCAATTTAAAAAATAAATAGGATTTTTATTAATGTATGTTGATACATTTTTTAATCATTCTTCTCACATAATCTCAATTTGTATTTCTAGGATAATCACTTGATCATGTCTTCTCTGAATTTGCGTTCCATTTTAGACACCAATAAACTGACTGGGCCAAACTTCATGGACTGGCTTCGAAACCTGAGGATAGTCCTCAAGGCAGAAAAGCTTGCTTATGTCCATGAAGATCAACTTCCCGACCGTCCTCCAGAAAATGCAACTCCAGACCAATTGTTGACCTATCAGAAACATGTGACCGATTCTGAACTTGCGAGTTGCATCATGCTAGCCTCTATGGTACCTGAGCTGCAAAAGCAGCATGAGCATATGGATGTTTATACCATCATCTTCCATCTTCATGAGTTGTTTGAAGAGCAGGCGAGATCCAAAAGGTTTGAAGTCTCCAGACTCCTCTTCACCACTAAGATGCAGGAAGGCACTTCTGCCTCGCAGTTTGTGTTAAAGATGTTAGGGTACATTGAGCGACTGAGCACACTTGGTTTTGCAATGGATCATGAACTAAGTATTGACTTAATTCTGAATTGTTTGCCCAAAAGTTATTCACAATTTGTGATGAACTATCGGATGAACAAGTGGAGACTACCATTCCTGAGTTGCTCAACCTGCTGAAGACTGTAGAGCCTTCTGTAAAGCCGGATCAAAAGACGGTATTGTTAGTTGGTTCCTCGAAGAAAGGTTCTAAGAGGAAGGCCAAAGAATAGAATAAAGGAAAAAAGAAAAAGGCCAAAAAGACTGAAAAGACACCAAAAGGCACTTGCCATCACTGTGGCAAGGAGGGTCACTAGCGAAGAAACTGCAAAGTTTATCTTGAGTCCTTGAAGAAGAAGGCATCCGATTCCCCATCCTCTTCAGGTATCTTCGTTATTGAATGTCACTCTATTTCCTCAAATACCTGGGTACTTGATACTGGGTGTAGCTCACATATATGTAATGACATACAGGGGCTAAGGAATAGAAGAAGACTCGTCAAAGGAGAAGAGAATTTGCGAGTTGGAAATGAAGCAAAGATTGCTGCTGTTGCCATCGGAACATATTTGCTAAAGCTCCCCACTGGACGTGTCTTAGAATTGGATAATTGTTATTTTGTTCCTTCGTTAATAAAGAACATTGTATCTATTTCATGTTTGAATGAAAAGGGTTATCATTTAACTTTTAGTAACAATTGTTGTTACATAACTTTAAATGGCGTTCTTTATGGGAATGGAACTTTGTGCAATGGTATCTACACGTTAGATTTATCCGGTGACGTTTTCAATATCGAAGTTAGCAACAAACGTGCTCGAATAGATAATCGAATAGACTCCTACACTTTGCATTGCCGTCTTGGCCATGTAAGTAAGAAACGCATGACCGAATTACACCGATGTGGAATTCTGGAATCATTTGAACCTGGTTCATTTGATACATGCGAATCATGCTTAAAAGGCAAAATGACCAAATTACCCTTTTCCGAAAAAGGTAATCCAGTGGGAGAATTGCTTGGTCTAATACATACTGATGTATGTGGACCAATGTCAACTCTTGCACAAGGAGGCTATAGCTACTTCATCACTTTATCGATGATCACTCACGATTCGGGTATGTGTTCTTGATGAAACACAAATCTGAAGCTTTTGAGAAATTCAAAGAGTTCAGAAATGAAGTAGAGAAACAGCTTGGCAAAAGTATTAAGATACTTCGATCCGATCGGGGTGGTGAATACTTAAGTCAAGAGTTTCAAGATTATCTTAGGGACAATGGGATATTGTCCCAATGAACTCCGCCGTATACACCACAGCATAATGGTGTATCTGAGAGGCGCAACCGAACCTTGATGGACATGGTTAGGTCGATGATGAATCATGCAACTCTTCCAAAATCCTTTTGGGGCTATGCACTTAAGACAGCTGTTTACTTGCTAAACAGAGTTCCGACCAAGGTAGTCTCTACTACTCCATATGAGACATGGAATAGTAAGAAACCCCACTTAACTCACCTTAAGATATGGGGTTGTCCCGCTTATGTGAAGCGGACTGTATCAGACAAATTGGATGCTAAGTCTGATAAATATCTATTTATTGGATACCCTAAGGAAACGAAGGGTTACCAATTCTATCATCCCTTGGAACAAAAGGTGTTTGTTTCAAGGCATGCTGTATTTCTGGAAAAAGAATTTTTTTTACAAGAAAACAGTGGGAGTGGCATTGAACTTGATGAAGTTCAAGAAACTCCAATAGACATTACAGAGACACCTTGTCTAGACCCACAACCAATAACTCATAATGATGAGCTATCAGTTAAACCTAAACAATACCACCTCTTCGTAGGTCTAATAGGACACGCAATATTCCAGAGAGATACGGATTTCTCATAATTGAATCGAACGACGTGTTACTCATAAGCAATGACGAACCTATCAGTTATGAAGATGTTCAGAAAAGTTCAGAAAGGGACAAATGACTTGAAGCCATGAAGTCGAAAATGGATTCCATGTACGAAAATCAAGTGTGCGACTTGGTTAACCCACCTGAAGGGATTAAACCCATAGGGTGCAAGTGGGTTTTCAAGAAGAAAACCGACATGGAAGGTAATGTTGTTACCTTTAAGGCTAGATTAGTGGCAAAAGGATATCGTCAAAAATAAGGAATTGATTATGACGAAACCTATTCGCCAGTAGCTATGCTTAAATCCATTCAGATGCTCCTAGCCATAGCAGCTCATTATGATTATGAGATATGGCAAATGGATGTGAAAACAGCTTTCCTTAATGGAAACCTGCTTGAGGATGTATACATGATACAACCTGAAGGTTTCATATCGGTTGATAAAACCAAAGTATGCAAGCTTCGACGATCCATATATGGACTGAAGCAAGCATCCAGGAGCTGGAACATCCGTTTTGATGAGACAATCAAAGAGTTTGATTTCTCACAAAATCCTGACGAACCTTGTGTGTACAAGAAGGTTAGTGGGAGTGCAGTCGTATTCCTAGTATTATATGTCGATGACATTTTACTTATAGGAAACGATATATCAGTCTTGCAGACAGTTAAAATTTGGTTGTCCAAAACTTTCTCCATGAAAGACCTGGGAGAAGCAACCTATATCCTTGGGATTAGAATCTATAGAGATAGATCAAAACGGTTGCTTGGTCTTTCGCAGTCCACGTATATAGACCGAGTGCTAAAAAGGTTTAGTATGTCGGAATCCAAGAAAGGTTACCTTCCCATCAGGCATGGGATCAACCTTTCAAAGTCTATGTGTCCGTGCACAGAAGACGAGAGGATTTGCATGAATAAGATTCCCTATGCATCCGCGATAGGATCTATCATGTATGCTATGTTATGTACAAGGCCCGATGTATCGTATGCTTTGAGCATCACAAGCAGATACCAATCGAATCCAGGAATGGATCACTGGGCGGCTGTCAAGACAATCCTTAAGTACTTAAGAAGAACTAAGGATGTGTTCCTAATATATGGAGAAGGAGATATGGTAATACGTGGGTATACGGAAGCCAGTTTCCAGACAGATAAGGATGACTCCAAATCTCAGTCTGGATACGTATTTATTTTGAATGGAGGCGCAATAAGTTGGAAAAGTTTCAAACAAGACACCGTAGCGGATTCTACCACGGAAGCAGTCTGGATCAAGAAGTTTGTCTCCGAACTTGGTGTGGTTCCAACCATTGATGAAGCAGTGCCGGTTTACTGCGACAACAATGGAGCTATTACACAAGCAAAGGAACTAAGGTCTCATCAGTGATCCAAACACGTGCTTCGCCGCTATCATCTGATCAGAGAGATTATTAGTAGGAATGATATACAAATTGAGAAAATTCCCACTGAAAGGAATTTAGCGGATCCTTTAACTAAGGCCTTGCCTCAAAGCAAGTTTGAGGGTCGTGTTAGAGCCTGTGGTATTGGATACCGTAGCGATTGGCATTAGCCAAGTGGGAGTTTGTTAGTGATATGAGAGAAGTGTCCTAAGGCAATCGCCTTATGATTGTAAACATTCATTTTAATAAATGATAATTCACTATTTGAGTATACATGTTTGTGTATTTGATTAGGATGTTAAACTCATCTACTGAATGTCCGCAATACAATTCACAGCATAAGAGAATTTGTGATGGGATCACAACTAGTGATTATCTCTAAATGTGCAATTGTGAAGTATTGAAAATATCCCTAGTCGATGAATTGATAAAGACGGACATTATCAATTCTGTTGAGATTAGCATGAGTTATTCTCTAATCAGCTGATTCTCACTGGCTGGTGACATTGGGATGTCCGGAGATAAATATGGATGCTAGTTAAGGGAACTAGTTCATTGGAGTGACTAGCTGTAAAACTTCATATGGTAATCTATATAGATATGTCAATGAAGTTCTTATTGCAGCTTAAGTGCGATGTTCCTTTGACTTGCGGTGTTCAAGTCATCTTGTGTAACGACCCGAAAAATTCTCTTAATATTTTCTGAAAATATTGAGCATGTCTAGATAATTTTCCGAAGGACCTAGAGGCATTAATACGAACATTGGCCTAGGAAACCCATGTTTTCTCATTTAAATTGAGAAAACTAAGTACTAATGGGCCTTATGTGGACTTTTTAGTACCATGATTATAGGTGGATTTTAGGTAATAATTAGTATAAATATAAATAGGATTTAATTAGGCATATTAGCATGATTATGGGTAAGTCTTAGCCTAATTTTTCCTAGTTTAATGGAGAAATTAGGTACTAACGAGCTTTAAATGGGCTCCAAAAAAATGGATAGTAATTAGGTAAAATTAATATAAATTAGGTAAAATTAATATAAATATAAAAGAATTTTATTTAGGAATATTAGCATAATTATGGGTGATTTTAGGGGGATTTTCAGAATTTTAAAAGTAATAAAATAAATGAAATGAAAATAAAAATAAAAATAAATGTACATGAGCCAAGGATTAAACCTTGGAAATCTTGTAACAACCAAGAATGCTTTAACCAACTCACCTAGCAAGGAATGCTTATGAGTAATTGAAGTGGAGGTTGGTTAAGAGGTAAAAGGAGGTGAAGGGTCATGGAGAGGCTCTTCATTTGCCTCCTTGATGGGTTATAATGGGAGGAGTTTTGGGAGTTACTTCTTCTCTCAATCAATTGCATTACCTCTCCTCTTCATTCCCCATTCTTGCCGAGCACCAAAGGGGAGGAGTTCCTTAGAGAAAACTCCACAAGGGGTCCATCTCTCAAGATCTAAAGTTCCTACAAGGTGACAAGGACTAGTTGTGGTCAAGAGATACCAAGTCCTCATCCTTCTCCTCTTTCAAGGTTCGAAAAATCAAGAAATCTAAGGTAAGACTCCCTCACCTGTGGTATAATAGTTATCTATGATTTCCATGATTTGTAGCAGGATATATGGGTTAGTTCTTGGATGTAATGTTGAAAGGAAAGAAAAACCAAGGTCCTTAAGTTTATGGATTTCGGCCAGCATGATTTAAAAGTCTATAAATATGTTAAAAATCATGATAATATTATTTGATGTTCCCTTATGATGTGTAGAGGTTAAGTAAATATTTTGGGAATTTTTGGAGTACCCTAGGACACTCTAGGGATTCGGCCAACATGAAAGGGACAAAACCCAGGTCTCTATGTTTATGGGTTTCGTCCACCATGATTTAAATGTATATAAATATGTTAAAAATCATGATAATGTTATTTGATGTTCCCTTATGATGTGTAGAGGTTAAGTAAATTTTTTGGGAATTTTTGGAGTACCCTAGGACACTCTAGGGTTTCGGCCAACATGAAAGGGGCAAAACCAAGGTCCCTATGTTTATGGGTTTCGGCCACTATGTTTTAAATGTCTAGAAATATGTTAAAAATCATGATAATGTTATTTAATGCTCCCTTATGATTTTATAAGTTAAGTATAATTTTTGGGAATTTTTGGAGTACTCTAGGACACCCTAGAGTTTCGGCCAACATGAAAGAAGCAAAACCCAGAACCTTAAGTTCAAGGGTTTCGGCCACTATGTTTTAAATATCTAGAAATATGTTAAAAATCATGATAATGTTATTTAATGTTCCCTTATGATGTTTAGAAGTTAAGTATGATTTTTGGGAATTTTTGGAGTACCCTAGGACACCCTAGGGTTTCGGCTAACATGAAAGAAGCAAAACCCAGAACCTTAAGTTCAAGAGTTTCGGCCATCATGTTTCAGAGGTCTATAATTATGCTAAAAAATCAGGATAATGTCATTTAATGTTCCCTCATGATGTGTAGAGGTTAAGTATAAATTTTGGGAATTTTTGGGGTACCCTAGAGGCCCCATATGGTTCGGCCAACCCCAAGGACCCAAGGATTGGGGTTGAGTCTTTAACTTCAACATATGTTTAGGTGTTGCCATGATATAAGGATGATGGATGGTGATTTATATTCATGAATGATATGCCATGTTTACGAATGATACGTCATGTTTATGAATGATATGTCATGTTTATGAATGATATGCCATGGTTATGCATGATATGCCATGTTTATGAATGATATGCTATGTTATGAATGATATGCAATGCTTATGAATGATATGTCATGTTTATGAATGATATGCCATGTTATGAATGATATGCCATGTTTACGAATGTTATGTCATGTTTATGAATGATATGCCATGGTTATGAATGATATGTCATGTTATGAATGATATGCCATGTATACGAATGTATGCCATGCTCTATGAATGATGTGTACAATCACCATGTCTAAGAATGAAGATGATGAATGGCAAGTATGATGAATGAAAGATGATGCTTATGCCTTTAAGGCATAAATATGCTAAACGGCATGGTTGATGGTCGACGGTACGACGGTCGAGAGGACTGGTAAATGGGCCGGTAGACGGGCCGAGCCGTAACAAGTTATGCTATGATAAGTATGCCATGAATGTCTTATGAATGATGCAACATGAAAAGTATTTTACTTTATGTATGGCCTTGTACCGGACCGAAGTATGGGTCCAAGGGATGGGCACCTTAAGAACGCCCCGGTTATGGACTACCGCAGCTGTCCACGGTTCTGGCACTACCGGAGCTGTGCAACAGGGATGGGCTCCTTAAGAAGCGCCTCGGTTCGGGGACTACCGATTATGCTGTCCTTACCCTAGTAGGTTGGGGCTAGCTACCTCGGATTTACTAGGGATGCGCGCTATGATGTATGTATGTGGTACAAGCCGGGGACCCCAAATGTTATGATGATGATGTTTAAGCATTTAAAAGTATGTTTTAAAAGTTAAGCATCCTTATGTATATGCATTCCACTCATGCATCCATTCATGTTATGCATTATGCTATGTTGATAAGATGATATGCTTACGTTTCATGTTAAGAAGTATGAATGAGAATGAATGATCTATGCCATGATTATGTTAGGAAGATGTTCATATGCTATGATACGTATGATGCCATGCTACTAGGTTTATGATTTATGCCATGAAAGATGTCATGCTACTATGTTTATGATTTATGCCAGGAAAGATGCCATGCTACTATGTTTATGATTTATGCCATGAAAGATGCCATGCTACTATGTTTATGATTTATGCCATGAATTATGCCATGCTTAGAATGTCTACTATGTTTATGTTCATGCCATGCTATGTATACGATAAGTGATGTAAGATGATATGTTCAAAGTAGAGCACCAAGTATGTTAATGTTTTATGTGCTCATTATGAGATGATGAATGATGAATGATTTTGTGAGTAGGAAAGAGTCTTACTAAGCCTGTGTGCTTATAGTCTTATTTTCTTATACCGCAGATCATTCAAGGGGATAACGAGGAAGCAGCAGGAGGGCCTGAAATATGTGTGTGATGGTGACTTGGCCCATGAAATCGAATGTGTTAACCGTTTATGCTAAGAACTTTATTTTTGCTACCTATATGCTCGAATAGTGACTTATGGAACTTTATGATAAGATGTCAAGTATGATATGATATGAACCTGATGGTATGATGTTAAGCATGTTATGATATGATGTTAAGCATGACATTCATATGTTAAGTTCCATGTCATTATATTAGGGATGGTAGTAGGGCATGTATATGTAAGGTTTAAGTTATTCCGCTGCAGTATGATGTTACATGCCTTAAGTATGTCAGCGTAACGCCACTTTAGGAAAAAAAAACGGGCGTTACATCTTGGTCATGGAGACTTATACTTTAACATCTTAAGCAAGCATCTCCAAGGAGGTGTGGACCCAGGATGATTGGGTATAAGCCGAAGTGCCCGAAGATGTTTGAATAGCCTACAAAGGATTCACCACTCCTTGCGAGGAGATGTATACCCAGGCCTATCGTCGGATTGTTACTCAAAGCCTCTGGCCAGAGCATATCATATTTAGAGTATGAGTCTCTTAAATACATGTGAGTAATTAGAAATCCAAAGGACGAGAAAGACACTACTTGGGCTAGGTGTGACGTAGTCAGCCTAGTGGGGACTGACACACACAGACCATGTCCTGAACCAAGTGGGTATAAGATGGTGAAGGGAATGAGGCACGATTCATTAGAGCTGCAGAAGGGTTTCAGAATTACTTCTGAGGTCAAACCGTTGATCTTTCGATTAATTGGGGGTCATGATGTACTACTAGGTGCCACTCATGATCGTTCTATAATTGGTTGATTATAGACGGCCAACATAAATCGAAAGCCTATTTAGTCACACGCACTACGAGTAATCCGAGGGATTTAAAACGAGTTGAAAATTGGATTTTCCAATCAAGAGAAATAAGTCGAATCTGAGTTAATCAGAGGTGCAACGGAAACTTAAAATGGCTAAGTCTTTTGAAGGCTTATTGGGCGAATTAAATGAGTTTAATTCGCGATCGGTTCGGCTCGGTTTAGCTGGCCAAAGAGGGTGCCAAACCCCTTTGGTTTGGCCGGCCACAACAAGGGGAAGAAACCAATTTATTTGGTTTAATTAATAAAATAAATCTAGCGCAATTTGTTTTATAAATTATGGATAAATAAATTTGTGTAAAGAAATTTATATAAATAAATTTATAGAAATTTATTCTTTTATGGAAATTAAAATGATCCATGGAATGGTTTATTTTAATTTTATAAAATCA
Source organism: Boesenbergia rotunda (assembly GCA_024364735.1). Classification (NCBI taxonomy): domain Eukaryota; kingdom Viridiplantae; phylum Streptophyta; class Magnoliopsida; order Zingiberales; family Zingiberaceae; genus Boesenbergia; species Boesenbergia rotunda. Next base: position 334,700 of record JAGFNQ010001082.1, read on the forward strand.
ATTATGAATTGATTTTTCCATAATAAGAAAGTTTATAAATTTCTTGTTAAATTTATTCCATAATTAAAGGAGAGAAGTATTTGTTTTATTATAAAGTTAGTTATAATAAAACTAGGCATAACAGAATAATTCATAAGAAACTTTATAAGATAAATTTCTTATGAAAACTAATTCCGTTAATTCCGTTAAAGGAGAAACTTGGCAAGGGAGAGGCTACTATATAAAGGAACCAAAGGCAAGCCTTGAGTTCCAATCAATTGAGATTAATCAAGAGATTAGTTCTCACCCTCTCTCTCTTAATCTCTCCCTCTTTCTTCCCCTTAGGGCTGGCACCCTCCTTGCTTCCTAGGGCCGGTGCCCTCCTTGCTTGCTAGGGCCGGCGCACCTCACACGACCTAGAGTTGGCGTGAGCAACATCATCACCAAGGAGAAGCCAGCCAAGAAGAAGAAGAAGCGGATCGCAACTCCTTCCTTCCCGGAATTTAGATTCCGTTTCTTGGTGGTTAGTTTCCTTTCTTCTCTCTTGATCTTCTAGTTGTGCCTTTAGAGAATCTAGTAGTTCTCGTCGGCACAAAACTCGTGACTTTGCGAAGTCATCCCGAAGAGAACTCGGCGTGGACGCGAATAGAGGCGGAGCTTCCAAGGGACGCTACGGTTGGATCTCGTCCCTTACTTCGAGTTACGCGAGGTACTAAGTAAATTAGTTTACTTTTCTGCAAAGTTTTAATTTATGATCAAGTCCACACATCATAAGGTTGCATGCTAGATACGTGGTTAAAATAATTTGAAAAATTATTTTATGCTAATTCTTCCGCTGCACGTAAAAATTTAAAATTTACGAACCCGTATCCTTGTCAACATGCACCCGGTCCCAACACTTCTTCCAACCCTAGCTGCCGACCTTCTTCTCCACAGCATCCCTTTCTTCCTTCTCCATCGAGACTTCTTCTTCTTCCGGTCTCTCTAGAGCTTCCGGTGAGTTTCACATGCAATTGTACTGTGAAGTTCTTCCTCAACCAATGACAACATGCCACCCAAGTAATATGTTCAACTAATCTCAATCTTCTTCTCATTTGTAATCTATTAGTAATACATGTGGTATTTTGGATTTACTACTGCTTGTGTTGTTGTGCCGTGACCTTCACCCAACTTGCCATAATCAAACTTGTGTTTCTCTAATCTAGGAAATCCTCAAAATCTAAGGCTGGTGAGGGTACCTCCAAATCAAAATCTCCTTCCAAATCTAGACCTTCCCACCAATCCTCTCGACCTCAGCCTTCTTCAAGTCAAAGATTTTCTAACGCTTCATTCGAACAAGCCTATCAAAATTGAACCTTTAAGCTACTTCCATGTCGATCGGTTGACAAATCATATGTTTATGATTACTATCCATCTGTGAGACAGATAATTGAATTCTACGATCTTGAGTCACTTGTTTTTCTCGAACGGAACATCAATAGTGACCTGGTTTCCGAGTTTTATAATAATATCTAAGGTGATGGCGGTATGGGGTGTACAACTCGAGTGGCTAAGACTAATCTGGATTTCACTTACCCTAATTTTTCTGAGTATTTAGCCTGTCGTCGATCAACAAACTCCTATCCCATATACCCTACTCTTCCATATCCTTTACCGCTTCCGTTCGAAGGTGTCACTTCTGATTCTATATATGAGTACTTTTTCAGACATCCCAGATCTGATGGGCTTGATGAACTTGCTAGTGAGTTTCCTACCTTCGCTGCTCTTCGTCTCTTTGCTGCTGATTATGTCTTGTTCAAGATCATCACCAATTGCCTCTTACCTATCACTTCCAAACCCCTAGTTGAGATCCGTACCTACCACTGTTTGATGCTATACGGGATGCATCGCCACCTTGATTTTGATATCATGGCGAGCATTTTCTTCTCCATTATTTCCTATAGTGAGCCCGGACGTCGCACTGTCTATATGCCTTTTGGTCACATCATCACTGACTGGCTCGAGTCAGTTGGTATTGGTGTGTCAAAAGGAAGGTCTGTGCCGATGGTTAAGCAAGACTGTCGACTTGGAAAACATGTGTTTTCCACGCCTGGAATCATTGTTGATTTTCGAGGGATATGGTGGAAGGACGGCAGGGGACTTGGGAAGTTACCACAGGCACCACCTGTTTAGGTTGCTGCTGGTCTCGCTGGATATGGTGCGCCCGCGGCAAAGGATGATGACGAGGCAGAGCCCGATCTACGTTGGCAGATAGCTGAGCTTGAGCAGACCATGGATCATAGATTTCATATGTTGGAGCTCGGACAGCAGGCGATGCAGTCTGACATCTCTATCAGGAGATGCATGCTGATTAGCGGGGGATGTTTGCTAAGATGCGCTCGTGGATGGCAGGTTATCCACCACCGCAGACCTTTCCTGGGTATCATCCATCGAGCAGCACGGCTCCGGGGAGTTTTATGCCTTCTACTGACACTGATACACCTGGAATTGATCCGATGCAGTATGATGTCCCACGTGCTCCCGATGATCATGTCTGATGTATCTTTGATGTTGGCTTTGACTTATGACTGTTTGTTGATATTTTCTTCTGACTATGAGTCTGATGACATTATGCTATGATTATTTCGGTGTTTGTTTCAGTCATCTGCTACATTTTGCTTTTACTCCTTACTTCATTACTTAGTGTCATATGATGCATATAAGTGTTTTGTCATGATATATTTCTGTTATATGCCTTTCATATGTCATTCAAATATTACTCTTCGTTTCTTTTAGTTTTGGGGAGAGACCCTTGTTTTAAGAGGGAGATTTTGAACTTAATATCCAGTCTACACCCTTTTCGGTGTCTAACAAAGGGGGAGAGGATGGTTAGTTAAGTTTAGGATTTGTTTTCTTTACCTGTTAACAAACTTAACTATTGTAGGGGGAGGATTCTGATTCCCTTGCAATAATAAACGTGACTCTTATTTTCACCTAATACCTAAACTTAAATTGTGTTGTCAAACAACAAAAAGGGGGAGATTATTGATGCAGTCTGACATGATTATTGTTTTGATGTTGACACCGATTTATGTTCGGCTGAGTGAGAATTGAGATTAGATAGTTAAGTTCGGATTAAGTGTACTGGTTAGAGAGGGCTCGATAGCTCGTTCTCTGGACCGGGATGAGTCGGAGAGGGCTCGGTAGCTCGTTCTCCGGACTCTGGTTAGAGAGGGCTCGGTAGCTCGTTCTCTGGACCGGGATGAGTCGGAGAGGGCTCGGTAGCTCGTTCTCCGGACTCCGGTCTGAGAGGGCTTGGTAGCTCATTCTCCGGACTCTGGTCAGAGAGGGCTCGGTATCTCGTTCTCTGGACCGGGATGAATCGGAGAGGGCTCGGTAGCTCGTTCTCCGGACTTTGGTCAGAGAGGGCTCGGTAGCTCATTCTCTGGACCGGATTGAGTCAGAGAGGGCAAAGGAGCCTGTTCGCTGGACTCAGGGTCTATCTTGAGTTAGTCATGGTCAGAATTGGCCATGAATTAACCAAATGATCAAGGCAAAGTTGGCTGGATCGGTCTGAAATCCGATCAGGGAGTTGGCACAATCTCTCTTGATAGTAGATCGGTCACAAGATTGATCCAGGATGTCTGATCGGTCTATTGACCAATCCAAAGAGCTTCTATGGAAACAGAAGGTTTTCTGAACGGTCTAGTGACCGATCACCAGACCGATCAGAAAACATTCTGTGTGGTCACAGAAAGAATCTCTGATCGGTCAGTGTGATCGATCAGGATAGACATGGACCGATCAGGCACTTGCCTGATCGGTCTGCTTGACCGATCAAGCACTTCTCTGATCGGTCAAGGTGACTAATCAGGTGTTTTGACCCTAAATTCTAGTAAGTTTAGGGATTTCTTTGGTGACCGATCCCCTGGTATCTGATCGGTCAGTGAGACCAATCAAAACATCACTGGACCAATCAAGATAGAGTCTGATAGGTCAGGAGGTTGTCTGATCGGTCAAGGTGACCGATCAACACCACTAAACATTAATTCAAATTGTTGTCAGTGCAGTTCTGATTTCTGATTTTCTTCGCTAATGAATCTGTACGTGTGCAGATAACACAGAGCCTTGAATTTTAAATGAAGGAGCAAGAAGAAGGGTCAAGGGTGACTTTCCATGGTGCTATTTTGTTTGATACACATTTGCAGGTTTCAACGACATCTGACCTGAAGCTTCAGCTGAAGAGGATGACTTCAGTATGTTGAGAGCTCAGAAGGGGTCAGTGGGTGACGACGCCTATATGTGTGTAGAAGAAAGGATGATGACGCATGTATGTGTGCAGAAGAAAGGCTTAAGAAGAAGAGGTTGGCGAAGCAGAGAGGAGAACACTGAATTGAGAATGACTGCGAAGGGTTTTGTTGTTGTTGGTGTGCTCTGCATTATTCTTCTTGCTTGATCTTTCTGCTTACTGGTGCTTGTGCTTAAGGTTGTACATCTGTTGTAAGCTTCCTTCTCTAGTGTCTCGTGCTTCCCTTGATATATTTCTGAGACATTTGTGGAGAGGTTACTCCACCGAGAAGGAGGAAGTTTTTAGCCGGATTCATTCCGGGGCCTGATCTACCGAAGATCAAGGGATCGCCCACCTCATGGGCACGCCAAGGAATAGGGGCAAGTTATCCTCGAACTTTGTAAACACTGTGTTATCTCTGTTTCAGTTTATTTCTGCTATGTTTGTTTTTCGCTGCTAATCTAATTGTAGAAAGAAGCGAGTTTTGGTGGGTGGCTATTCACACCCCCCTCCCTCTCTAGCCATCCCAAGATCCTAACATTTGGTGTCTTAATGAGGATTTCTTTGCTAGTCATCTAATCTTGACTAGACTTCTCTCTGCCAAACATTAAGTCCTGTTTGGCTTAGTCCTTGGTCTAGCTGACCAGATCTAGATTTAATCACTTTGTTAAACATCAAGTCCTGTTTGGCTTAGCCCTTGGTCAAACTAACCAGTCCTGGATGTTTTGCTAATCACTCTGCCAAATATCAGATCCTGTTTAGCTAACCTTTTGGTCAAACTGATCAAACCTAGGCTTATTCTACCAAATATCAAGTCCTGTTTGACTTAACCCTGGATCAGACTGACCAGACCTCGGTATATTATCAAACATTGAAATACTAGATGTTGACTATTCTTGTCTGATGCATTTATAGTTAAAGGTGTTTAATCAAAACTTAGTTCGCGAATTTTATAAGGACAAATTTTAAGCATTGAATTTTAAGTTGCATTATTAATTAATATTTAGGATTTTTTCAATTAGATTTCAATTTTTTAAGAATTAATTAAGAATTTTATATTTGGAGTAAGATTTTAAATTTTCAATTAAAGTTAAATTATTGTTATTAATTAGAATTTGAGATTTATTAAATTAGACTTGAAAATTTTAAGAGTTAATTAAAAATTTTATATTTGGAGTAAGATTTTAAATTTCAAATTAAAGTTAATTAGAATTTGAGATTTAGATTATTAATTAAAATTTGAATTTTAAGAATTAAATCCGGTATTTTGGGTTCGATTGAATCTTTTCAATTAATTCAAATAATTCTGATTCATCTATAGATTCATTTGATTTTAAGTTTTCAATTATATTTAATATTTCTATTTTATTTGCTTCATTGTAAGATTTTTTAATCAAAGTTTTAAGGTGGATTAATCCATATATATCAATTATATTTTTAGCATCATCTTTGTCTTTAGAATTATCTGTTGGTGCCGGAAGCACCAAGATCGAACCTGGGTTTTGATAGTGGCAAAGGGTTTACAAGTTAAGGTTATATTGTCATCTAATTCATCTGTTAAAGTGCGTAGGAAAAAGTCCTAGGTAAGCTAGGCACAAAGTCCTGGTTCGTTGAATTGGGCAATAAGTCCTGGCCGAGGGCTGGACACCTAAGACCTGACCGAGGGTTGAGCAATAAGTCCTGGTTGTGGACTGGGCACGAAGTCCTGATTCGAGGAATTGGGCAATAAGTCCTGGCCGAGGGCCGGGCACCTAAGACCTGACCGAGGGTTGGACAATAAGTCCTAGTCGTGGACTGGGCATGATGTCCTGATCCGGAAGATCGGGCAAAAGTCCAACCGGAGGAGCCAGTTGGCAAAAGGTAAATTCTCCTGAGAGGAGTAGGCGAGGATATGTGTTGCTGCCCCGGTAAGTTTTGATGTGATCAACCAGGTTAAGTTAGGTCTTGGTATGTTTAATCCCTCTGCTAAGTGTTGGGACTGGGTGCATGTTGACATGGATGCGAGTTCGTAATTTTAAAATTTAATTACGTGCAGCGGAAGATTTAGCATAAATAATTTCCCAAATTATTTAACCGTACATCTAAGCAAGCAATCTTATATTATGTAGACATGATCATATATTAAAATTTTGCAGAAAGTAAACTAATTTACTTAATACCTCGCGTAACTCGAAGGAAGGGACGAGATCCAACCGTACCGTCCCTTGGAAGCTCCACCTCTATTCGCGTCCACGCCGAGTTTTCTTCGGGATGACTTCGCAAAGCCATGAGTTTCGTGCCGACAAGAACTACTAGATTCTCCAAAGACACGACAAGAATACCAAGAGAGAGATGGAAAGACTAACCACCAAACGAAGAACGGAATCAAGATTCCGGGAGGAAGAAAGGAGTTGCGCCTGCTTCTTCTTCTTCTTCGACAGCTTCTTGGTGGTGGAAGCTCACGGCAAAGGGGAGGGCCTCTAGGGTCGGTGGCACTAGAAGAGGGAGAAGGAGAGAAGGAGAGAGAGAGAGGGCTTATTTCTAGATCTCTTGGATTAAGAATCAAGCCTTGCCTTGGTTCCTTTATATAGTAGCCTCTCTACCGCCAAGTCTCCTTTTTATGGAATAAATTTTCATAAGAAATTTATCATATAAATTTTTCTATGAATTATTCCATCATGCTAAGTTTTTATCATAATTTAATTTACAATAAAAACAACCATGTCTCCCTTTTCTTATGGAAAGAAATTTCTTTATATAAACTTCTTTATATAAATTTCTTTATATAAATTTCTTTAGATAAATTTCTTTATCATGGTAAATCAATCTATTATTGATTTTATAAAATAAAATAAACCAATCCATGGTTCATTTTAATTTCCATGAAAAATAAATCCGTTTATATAAATTTCTTTATATAAATTTCTTTATCCATAATTTTATAAAACAAACCGCGCTCAGTTTATTTTATAATTTGAACCAAACAATTTGGTTCTCCCCTTTTAATGTGGCCGGCCAAACAAAGAGGGTGGGAACCCTCTTTGACCGGCCAAACCCAAGCCATGATCTCACGAATTAAACTCATTTAATTCGTTCAATAAGTCTTCAAAAGACTTAACCATTTTATGCTTTCGATGCGTCTCTGAAAATTCAGATTCGACTTATCTCTCTTGATCGGAAAATCCAATTTTTAACTCGTTTTAAATCCCTCGGATTACTCGTAGTGCGTGTGACTAAATAGGCTTTCGATTTATGTTGGCCGTCTATAATTCATCAATTATAGAACGTTCATGAGTGACACCTAGTAGTAGATCATGATCCCCAATTAATCGAAAGATCAACGGTTGACCTCAGAAATTATTCTGAAACCCTTCAGTAGCTATAATGAATCGTGCCTCATTCCCTTCACCATCTTATACCCACTTGGTTCAGGACACGGTCTATGTGTCTCAGTCCCCACTAGGCTGACTACGTCACACCTAGGCCAAGCAATGTTATCTCGTCCTACGAATTCTAATTACTCTCATGTATCTAAGAGATTCATACTCTGAACATGTCATGCTCTGGCCAAAGGCTTCGACTAACAATCCGACGATAGGCCTTGGGTATACATCTCCTCGCAAGGAGTGGTGAATCCTTTGTAGGTTGTTCAAACATCTTCGGGCACTTCGACTTATACCCAACCATCCTGGGTCCACACCTCCTTGGAGATGCTTACTTAAGATGTCAAAGTATAAGTCTCCCTGACCAAGATGACTTGAACATCGCAAGTCAAAGGAACATCGCACTTACGCTGCGGTAAGAACTTCACTGACATGTCTATATGTAGACTACCATATGAAGTTTTACAGCCAGTCACTCCAATGAATTAGTTCCCTTAACTAGCATTCATGTTTATTTCCGGACATCCCAATGTCACCAGCCAGTGAGAATCAGCTGATTAGAGAATAACCCATGCTAGTCTCAACAGAATTGATAGTGTCCGTATTTATCAATTCATCGACTAGGGATAATTTCAATACTTCACAATTGCACATGTAGAGATAATCAATAGTAGTGAATTCATCACAAATTCTCTCATGCTGTGAATTGTATTGTGGACATTCAGTAAATGATTTTAAGATCTTAATCAAATACATGAACATGTATACTCAAATAGTGAATATTCATTTATTAAAGTAAATGATACAATCATAAGGCGATTGCCTTAGGACACTTCTCTCATATTACTAACACTAAGGGTGCAGGAGCATAGGTATGGAGGATGTTGAGCGTAAGACGTAGCGGACAAGAAGGATTGTGCGGGGAAGTGAGCCGACGGGCTCGGTACAATCCGAGAGATGCGGAAGCTGCAGACGAGTACGCCGGTGGAGCGAGAAATACGTGCGCGGTGTCCGAGGGACGAGAAGCCGGGAGGAAGGATACTCGAGGGCGAAAGGCCGGAGTCGGGTTTGGGTGAGCCTAACTCCGGTTGGCCGGAAATCACCCACACGATGAACCAAAAGACTGGTCAGTTTGACCTAGACAAACCAAGCACCTAAAACAAAAAAAATTGTATTTGTTGCTGTGAAGATTCGAACCAGCATCCTCGCTTGCGTATATCACCAGCCTTACTAACTGGGATAAGGAGGAGATGTAATTAAAGTTGTTGCGAGCAGTTGATAAAATTATTTATCTGTTGCGAGCAGAAGAACCAAAAGGCTAGTCGCCCAGAAAAAGAAAGATTAAATTGTTGCAAAGAGGAATTAAACCCAAGTTCTCGAGAAAAGAGGCTGCCAAGCTTACCAGTTGGGATAAAGGTCGAAGACAGTTTGTTCTTGCCGATATTCTTACTTGGAGATTACAATAGCAATCTCGAGCAGAAGATAAAAATTCCTTTATCTCATAAAGGATAAAGTCTTATCCTTTAATCAGATCCAATGGATGCAAGTTATTCTCATCCAAGATCAACCATCCAGATTACATCCATGGATCAACGACCAAGAGAAAAATTCTCAACAATCAACAATCCAGATTTATTCTCTTAGGCTATAAATAGGCTTAGAATTTAGAATTAAATGCATCAATTGAATTGTAACCTCTCTAAGTCTTCAATGCTACAACTGTAAAGGCTTCTCCGCCTGAAGGAGTTTTGCTTGAGCGTTAACTGCCTTAGAAGCAACGTTCCAGTTGCAACCAAGTTTTTTTTTTGACGGTGCTATCTCCATTATTTTTCATAACAGTCTATTCACCCCCCTCTAGCCGGTCCACCCCATCCAACAAGTGGTATCAGAGCCTAGTTTGCCACAGAAGGACTAATCGCCAACTGCAATACCATCAACCAAAATGGTCGGACTCGTCATCTACCAGCCGAAATTCGAGGGGGAGTTCGCCGAATGGAAGCGCAAGATGGAGGTATTCTTCACTATAGAATTCGAATTGTTTATAATAATGCAATCTGGTTTTGCAGCTCCCGAAGAGAAGGATTTAACCAAATTGAGCAAGAAGGAACAAGCTGATTATGTGGCGAATGGAAAAGCAGTTTACCACCTGCTTTCTGTACTCCCAGCATAAGAAGTCAACCGAATCGGCACATACGCATCCGTGAAAGAACTCTGGGAAAAATTCCTAGAGTTACACGAAGAGACTTCCGAAGCCAAGCTCGCCAAAAGGGACATTCTCCGGAACTAGCTGACCAACCTTCGCATGGAAGAAGGTCAAACAGTAGCGCATTTGCACTCAAAAATAAAAGGTTTGTTAACGGAACTAACGAATCTTGGGGAAGAGGTAAGTAACCGAGATTCGCTGAGGTACGCGCTTAATTCGTTTCCGAGAAATTCCGATTGGACGTCTTTTGTTGATTCTTTTTTTATTGCTAAAAATCTCGAGACAACTTCGCTTGAGAATTTATTTTCAACATTTGAACTTCATGAATCGAGAATTGCAGGAAATCGAAAGACGAATGGTGTAGCCCTGAACGTGAAAACAACAGTACCAGAATCGGTATCCTCGAATGATGAAGAAGAAGAAGAAAAAGGATACTTGGTAGGGAAATTTAAAAAGTTTGTTAAATCTAATCAATTTTCAAAGTTTCAGGGAAAGAAGAAATCTCCGAAGAGACGAACGGTAATGTGCTACAATTGTGACGAAGAGGGTCACATTAAAGACAACTGTCCCAAATTAAAGAACAAGAAGAGGGAAAATCAGCTAAAGAAAAAGAAAGCACTGAAAGCGACATGGGATGACATGTCTTCTGATGAGTCAGAAATCGAGGAGTATGCTGGACTTGCCCTGATGGCGAGTCTTCAAGAGGAGGACGACGAAGAGAGCTCATTGGAGATGAGTATCAATGAAGGGGAGAGTCGTCTGACGAAAGCAGCAGCGACGAGGACCCACTAAGTAGCAAATACGACGACATGGTAAGTGAGGTATGTAAATTACCTCCCAACAAACTTTTTTCTTTTTTAAAATCTATTTTGAATAGTTTATGCAAAAAGAGGAGAAAGATATTGAGGTTGAAAAAGGAATTATCTACATCATGTCCATTAAGTATGTTCGATAACTTAAAAAATAAAAATGAAAATCTAGAAAATTTAGTTAAGAAATTGAAATTTGATATTACATGCCTGCGACAGAAAAAAAATCATTATCCTGAGGGGCTGAACTGGTATCTTAAGAATCACAAGGGCCAACTTAGGAAAATACCAAGAAATTATGTGCCCCCTAAATTTTTAACTATCCCGGTTGATAGTAACCTATTTTGGATTCCTAAATCTGTCTTAAATTTTGTTGCAGATATTGACTAATAATTTTTATTGTGTGTCATTTTTTTAAAATTTAGTATAATTTTTTGTTACTTAAGGAAGTTGGCTATACACTTGAAACTTTTTGAAATTTTTCGAACACTCTTTTTTTATGATTTTTCTGATGAAACCATATTTTTAAATTTTAAGAATTCGAAGGAAAAAGTGTTTGACTAGATCTGATTTTTTAGAATCTATAAATCGAATGTTGACTTTGTCAAAATTATTTCCGAATTTTTTAAGTCCATTTAGAATTTAAAGAATTTTTTTAAATGTAATTATATTTTCTTTAATTTGAAAAATTCTTGAAAATGCTATTTTTGAAAACTAAAATTTTTTAATCTTTTAAGCTTTAGTTAAACACTTCAATTTTTTTTCACAATATGCTAACTTTTTTTCGTCCCCGGTTTATTAGTCCCCGGTTTTTGCTGTGATCAAAGGGGGAGAGTTGGCTAGTGTATAGGGGGAGATTGTAGCTTTGCATTGAAACATCTTTTTCATGCTTAACCTGTTTATTTAATTTTACTATTTTTTACTTATTTGGTTTAACCCTAACTGAACCTGGGTTGATGCACACCAAAAAGGGGGAGATTGTTGGTGCCCCGGTAAGTTTTGATGTGATCAACTAGGTTATGTTAGGTCCTAGTATGTTTAATCCCTCTACTAAGTGTGCAGGAGCTTAGGTACGGAGGAAGTTGAGCGTAAGATGTAGCGGATGAGAAGGATTGTGCGGGGAAGTGAGCCGACGGACTCGGTACAATCCGAGGGACGCGAAAGCTGCGGAAGAGTACGCCGGTGGAGCGAGAAGGACGTGTGCGGTGTCCGAGGGACGAGAAGCCGGGAGGAAGGACGCTCGAGGGGCGAAAGGCCGGAGTCAGGTTCGGGTGAGCCTAACTTCGGGTAGCCGAAAATCACCCAGAAGATGAACCAAAAGACTGGTCAGTTTGACCAAGACAAACCAAGCACCTGAAACAAAAAGAATTTTATTTGTTGCTGTGAAGATTCGAACCAGCATCCTTGCCTGCGTATATCACCAGCCTTATTAACTGGGATAAGGAGGAGATGTAATTAAAGTTGTTGCGAGCAGTTGATAAAATTATTTATCTGTTGCGAGCAGAAGAACCAAAAGGCTAGTCGCCCGGAAAAAGAAAGATTAAATTGTTGCTAAGAGGAATTAAACCCAAGTCCTCGAGAAAAGAGGCTGCCAAGCTTACCAGTTGGGATAAAGGTCGGAGACAGTTTGTTCTTGCCGATATTCTTACTTGGAGATTACAATAGCAATCTCGAGCAGAAGATAAAAATTCCTTTATCTCATAAAGGATAAAGTCTTATCCTTTAATCAGATCCAATGGATGCAGGTTAATCCCATCCAAGATCAACCATCCAGATTACATCCATGGATCAACGGCCAAGAGAAAATTCCTCAACAATCAACAATCCAGATTTATTCTCTTAGGCTATAAATAGGTTTAGAATTTAGAATTAAATGCATCAATTGAATTGTAACCTCTCTAAGTCTCCAGTGCTACAACTGTAAAGGCTTCTCCACCTGAAAGAGTTCTGCTTGAGCGTTAACCGCCTTGGAAGCAACGTTCCAGTTGCAACCAAGTTTTTTTTTTAGACGAGTGCTGTCTCCATTATTTTTCATAACCGTCTATTCACCCCCCCTCTAGCCGGTCCACCCCATCCAACAACATGTTCCCCATAAAGGAAACATTAGGCATCGGTTCGACCTAGGGTCCATTTGGGAAGCCCAAAGTCAGAACCAATACAGCGCAGGCTATTAACTGAACCTAATGTATCTATTATTTTTTGCTTTGGAACTAATCTTAGTTGCAGGAACAAAGGTTGAAGTTCTCTGCATCCCAGGCGCTTGAAAGGAGTCAGGTGCCTGAGAATACAGCCGTCTGTATGGATACAGGTGCCCCAGATGGTTGTTTCAAGCAGTCTGCGAAGTTGAGCTTCCACATCAGCAAAGGAGGCACCCGTGAGGATACAGGTGCCCCAGTCATCCCAGGCACCATGGAAGAGGGGATAAGCACTGCCCAAGTATGCGGATGACGATTCATGCTGGAAGGCACACGTGTCGGCACCCCATACAACATAGGCGCCCGGGATAGGTATATATAAATGGGTTCACCCCGTTGCTTCCAGACAACAATTCTTCCAACGCAATTTCTCTAGCGCTCAGCTCTAACTTCTCCGTGCTCAAGTTTCAAGCGCCAACGACGACCCGCTAATTTATCCAAAAAATTAAAAGTTATGTTTGCATGTATAGGGGCATTTTTGAAAATAAAATTATCATGCAAATTAGAATCTAAGCTAACAGGGGTATTTTTGTAAGAAATAAATTTCTGTACCATCCTCGCATTTTTCGATATTGCCAATCTATTTTCTTTCCATTCTAGACACTGATTCTTATAGTGTCCATGCTTGCAACATTTGAAGAACTAGATGTGGTTCTTGTCCCTCGGGACTCCTGACACTAGTACCTCTGTTGCCGCCGATAGTGACGTCCGAATCTTACAAGTAGGGCACTTTATTTTTGTAGTGTTCTCTCTCCCTACACTTAAATCAAGTTATGTGTGTAGGATCGGAGCCGTCGATAGAGGAGGGGGGGTGAATATCGACTCCTGCTTGATTTCAACTTTTCATTGTTTAACTTCGTTAACAAAATGTTAGTAGCACAGCGGAATAATAAAAGTAATGAACAAAATACAACAGACACGCAGGATTTATTTACTTGGTTCCCAACCCTCCAGGGTCAGTAGGTCCAAGGCCTATGTACTCAGCGTGAGTCCACTAATGATCTCCTTTCTGGAATTTTCGGAGGCGAAGAAAACCCATCTTACAGTATGGATTTACAAGTACAAAAGGATAAACACTAAAATAACTTGTAAACTAAAAGCAAACCAAACAAGTCGACGATCTTGACCAATTTGGAACTCCGAAGCGTCGCACACTTCCTCCTGCAGCCTCCTTGGTCGCAGAACTTCATCTGGTCACTTTTGCTTTGCACAGAATGAATGAGCAGATGGAAAACTTGATGTCCTGAGATGACGGGTCGAACCCCCTTATATACATGATTCTCGGGAGCCTGATAGCTTATGGGGTGCCTCACAAGTTGTCAAACCTAATCCGAACCAGCAAACTCGGCGCAGGGATAAAGCTTGCTTCTCAGGCACCTGATAGCATTTAGGTGCTTCGTAAGCTTTAGGTGCCTGGTATGTTGGGTGCCTGGGATGGACACCCTCAACCCAGGGCACCCACCACACAGGGTGCCTGATTTATATCAGGAGCTTGTAAGCCTTTTCCCAGGTTCGTATTTACTTGCGTTTGCTCTCCTATCTTACCTCCAACTCCAAGTACCTGCAAGATAATAAAACATACAACAAGCAGACAAATAATCTTAAGCCTTAGTTGATTGACAGCCAGAGCTGTCTGATTCTGACTTTGGATTTCAACTAAAATCCTAAGTCGAACCGACACCTACTGTTCCCTTTCCCGAGGAACGCATTCTCACCTACTCCACCCTGGAGAAGTTACCCTTTGCCAACCGGGACTTCCGGTTGGACTTTTACTCAGCCTCCGAGATTCCTGGATCTCAAGACGTTTGATCCTCGACCCATCTCTACTTCTGTCTGTAGTTCTCGCTCGGTTAAGTCTTTTGCCCAATCCTCGACCAGGACTTCATGCCTAATTCCTTGAACCAGGACTTCGTGCCAAATTCCTCGAACCAGGACTTGGTGCCCAACCCTCGGTCAGGTCTTTGGTGCACAACCCTCGGCCAGGACTTCGTACCCAACTTCACTCATCAAGACTTCATCCACCTAGCTTCATTCACTAGGACCCAACTTCACTCACCAGGACGTCCACCTAGCTTCACTCACTAGGACCTAGCTTCACTCACCAGGATTTCATTCACCTAGCTTCACTCACTAGGACCCAGCTTCACTAACCAGGATTTCGTTCACCTAGCGTCACTCACTAAGACCCAGCTTCACTCACCACGATTTCTTTGCTCGTCATCTTAATCTAGACTAGACTTCTTTCTTCCACCCTTCAGGTAAGTATACTCTCTCTCTAACAAACCTCAAGTCTAGTTTGCTTTAATCCCTTGGTCAAACTGACCAACCTTGAGTTCTATTCACTCTGCCAAACATCAAGTCCTGTTTGGCTAACCGTTTGTCAAACTGATCAAACCTGTGTTTACCCTACCAAACATCAGGTCCTATTTGGATTAACCCTTGATCACTTTGACCAGACCTTAGTATATTGTCTCTGCCAAACATCAGGTCCTGTTTGGCTAACCTTTTGTGAAATTGATCAAACCTGGGTTTACCCTACCAAACATTAGGTCCTGTTTTGCTTAACCCTTGATCACATTGACTAGACCATGGTATATTGTCAAACATTGAAACACTAGAGGCTGACTGTTCATTACTGATGCTCTTTGTACCAACAATGTGAAATTTAAAATTTAACATAATAAAATTTACCTTTTTCACCCTTCTTTCCCACTCAATCCGTGACCTTCTTGCTCCTTCGGCGGTGAGTTCGATCAGAGCCTCCTGGTCTGATACCAATTGTAGGATCAGTGGTGTCGATAGAGGGGGGTGAATATCAACTTTCGCTTTTTTGCCTTCTCGTCATTCGTTCGTTGGACTTACTATTAGAGTTGTTGCTGTTGCCGGCCATGGAGCTACCTCCTTCCTTTGCTATCATCGCCAACCAAGGAGTGATTAATCTCCTCGATCTGCCGCCGGCCATGGAAGAACTCAGCAGTTGCCGCCGGCCTTGGAGCAGGTTGTCTTCTCTGCAACCACTGCCAGCCAACCTTGATCTGTCGCCGACCAGAGAGACCTAGCCGCTACCACCGGCCAAGGATCAAGAGTCCTTCCCTACTACCGCCGCCGACCAAGGAAAGTGGCTGTTCTCAAGATCTGCTGCCGGCGATGGAGGGAGTTCCTCCATCTGCTGCTGCCGGCCATGGATCAACCTCCTTCCCTGCTGCCATCGACCAAGGGGAGCTGCTGCACCAATGGCTCCTTCCCTGCTACCGCCGCCGGCCAAGGAAAGTGGTTGTTCTCAAGATCTACTATCGGCGATGGAGGGAGTTCCTCCACCTGCTGTCGCCGGCCATGGATCAACCTCCTTCCCGCTGCCATCGACCAAGGGGAGCTGCTGCACCAAGGGCTACCACCAGATGGTGAAAGGGCCTTCTTCTCCTTGCTACCCACCGGCCATACCCTAAGGGAGAAGAAGAAGAGTTGCCCTAGGAGAGAGGAATTGAGAGAAAGAGAGAGAGAGAAGAGAAAAAATCATCCATTAGGTCTCCGTTTCATGACTCCTATGGGGTATTTATAGGGCTACGATAGGGACCATGAGGAGGAGTTGGATCTTGGCCTGTTAATGGAACCAAACCCGATCCATTAATGAAGATCCATTCCACTAAAGGATCTCAATTGAATTACCTCACTAAGCCCCATATTTTCATATGGGCTCCACTTATTACGAGTCGTCTATCCCCCCGTGTTTAAGATATCGAATGTCGGTTAATTAATTAAAATTACTGACAATTCAAATTAATTAACTTCTGGATCCTTGATTAGTACTACTCAACCTTATCATCATGTCAGATCAAATCCAGCTGCAGGGTTTAGCATGATGAAGATTTTGAGCTCATCAAGGGGGCATCATCATCCCGACTCACCAGGACACGGATTCCGTCAATAATCAATGACACACTATATTATTAATATTATCTCCTAACTTATCGGGCCTATTGATCTAACAGAATAGATCTCGCCCATTGGTAAATCAAAGAAATAATAAATGATAATATATGCCCGTTATTATATCGGGATTAAGGGATCGTACTCCATAATAAAATCTGAGGTCCTATCCAATTATCGAGTCAGTATAAATTGGATAACCTCTGGTTTTGGTCCTGCTCAATGTACTCAAAGCACACTAGTGTAATTCTATGGTCAAGACCAACCACACCTAATTACACTATAATCATCCCAATGGTTTGTCCAATTCCATCTCGGTTGTGAGCCTCTACTTATACTAGGCAAGGAACTGATAACATGATCTTCCGTGTGACACAACACACTATGTTATGTACAATGCGAAGTAATGGACTTTATGCATGTACTAATATAAACAAGCACCTAGTGTTGTTGTGATTATCTTTTCAAAAATATAGATGATCTTATATATAAAAAGAGCAAGTCTTTTAGTATATACATCTAACACTACCGTGTGCCACTAAGAAGAAGCCAAGTCCTCCTTATCACCGGCCACCACAAGGAGAGGAAGAGATGAACTAAGGAGGAAGAAGAAGGGACTTCTTCTCCTCCTTCTCGTGCATGACCTAGGAGAGAGAGAGGGAGGAAGAGAGGGTTTTGGGTATTTGTGGTTAATTATGGATTAATTCTTGAATAATTCCCTTAAGTCTTGGTTTCATGACTCCTATGGGGTATTTATAGGGCTAAGGTAGGGACCATGAGGAGGAGTTGGGTCTTGGCCCGGTAATGGATCCAAATCCAATCCATTAATGAGGATCCATTCCACTAAAGGATCCCCATTGAACTTCTCACCAACCCCCATATTTTCATATGGGCTCCACCTATTATGAGTCATCCATCTCCCCATGTTTAAGATATTGAATGTCCAATGATTAATTTAAATTATTGATAATTTTAATTAATTATCCTCTTGATCCTTGACTAGTACCACTCAACCTTTTCATCATGTCGGACCATAGTCCACTTGCAAGATTTGACACGATGATCCTTATGAGCTCATCAAGGGGGCATCATCATCCCGACTCACCAGGACAAGGATTCCATCAATAATCAATGACACGCCATATAATTAATATTATTTCTCAATTTATCGGGTCTTTCGATTTAGCAGAATAAATCTCGCCCATTGGTAAGTCAAAGAAATAATAATTAATTATTCGTGCCCGTTATTTTTTCGGGATTTAGAGATCGTACTCCATAATATATATCCAAGATCTAATCCAATTTATGAAGTCAGTACAAAATTAGATTACCTCTCTTTTAGTCCTACCCAATACACACAAAGCACACTAGTGTAATTCTATGGTTAAGACAAACCACACCTAATTACACTATAATCATCCTGATGGTTTGTCCAATTCCATCTCGATTGTGAGCCTCTTACTTATACTTCTGCAAGGAACTTGATAACATGATCTTCTGTGCATCACCACGCACCATGTTATCTACAATGCAAAGTATTGGACATTTTGTGCATATACTAATATAAATATGCATCATGTGATTATGTGATTCTCTTTTAAATGTAGATGTATATATAAAAGACAAAGCTTTTAGTATACATCCCAATAGAGAGAACATGCCCATCTAAAAATAATAGTCAAAATAGGATAGACATGTAGTTGTAAAGGAGATGCAGAAATGACAGAGAGAAAGCAAGCAAGAAGTGTTCATACAAAAAGAAAGAAAATGTCTAGGCTAACTCAAATGCTAGTACACTAATGTTGCTCTATTCAATTCTCAACAACGACGCTAAAATATTAGTGGTGACCCGCAAGTGCATGGAATATCGTCAAATAATATAAAAGATATCATATTCATAGAGATTGATGAGGCAAGCACTAGAGAGTTTGCAAAGCGAATTACCTAGATTGACTGGAAGTGTGAGCAATTTGCAAGCTTAAAGCAGAGCTAAAGAGAGAGAGAAGAGAGCTAGAAGATTAGGTGAGGAAGGATGTGTGGGGAAATGCTTTAGGATCTAGGTTTCGTTGTGATGGTTATTGACACGCTATGGGTAGCTAGTGTCTTGGCCTCTACATCTATGCCTTATAAGAAGCCTAACTAATTGCACATGTAACATTACAAATGCCACACCAGGATGTCTTCCCATGACATTCAATGTCACTACATAGACAGGATAACTTAGAATGTCTGGTTAAAGGACTACTCTTATTACGGAGGACTCCTCAGTCATACATTCTAGGTTAAGGTTGTTACACAAGTCATTCCTAACACGGAATTAGGGAATACACATCAAGTCTTGATTAGGTTCTTCCTTGTATAGAAGTAGCCTTCATTTCAAGGTGATGCTTAAGGTTGTTTACTTGAAAGATTGCCCTTGTCACGGAGGGCTCTCCAGGCATACAACCTTAGCATCTCCCCTAGATGGAGACCCTTCCATACATTCTTTAAATCAAACACTACATTAAGTATACATTCAAAGAAATAAATCATAAACTCTTCACATAGACCTTTCATCAAACAAGAACAATGCATGTACATTTCATCAACACAAGGGTTTAACATATCCATCGGGTCACAACTTCTCTCTAGGCCCTAGAACATAGAGAATCTACTCTATAGACAAAGAGAAAGGAATTGAATACATGAAAGTAAGCATCTACAACTCAATATGAGAGAAAAGGGAAAGAATGCTTAGCCGAGTGATGTGTGGAGTCTTCAGAACCATTACCTTGCCTCAGAGGTAGACAGATGATGGAGATAACCTTCGATCATCGGAGAGGTAGTAGAAGATAAAGAGGGAGCCAAGGGATGGATTCTCCCTAGGGGAGAAAACTTCCTCCCCTTAAAAGGGGGAGAAAACCTCTTTTATAGTTGGGGCACACTACCCCAACCCTAAGCGGTACGACTTGAGGCAGGGGCCGTGTTGAGTGGTATGGCCTAGCCGTGCCACAATCAATGGGTGGCACGACCTGAGCACGACCGTGCCAAGGTGGTACAACCTGGTCGTGGCCGTGGTTGGAGAGGGAGGCACAACCCTGCCGTGGTTGGCTGCACGGTCGTTCCAGGGTTGGTTGCACGGTCGTGCCAAGGGGCACAATCTCATCCTGGATGCTACACGACTCCTACTCTAAGGCCCACAGTGCTTGATTATTTACTTTGGGCAATACTATCAATTTGCAAAATATGAATATAAATATTCAAGTACAATGCAAGAGAGATAATAAAAGCAACAAAAGAATTCTACCAACAACATAAATAAGAAAGATCTAAGTACGTCATTGTTGGGTAGCTTTTTGATGTCTTCGAATCATTTTGACGCAGTACACACAAGCACAGGTTCTAAGAAAATTGATGTTTAGGTTCTGGTCGAGGAACCCTTATATACTGTCACTCGAGCACCCATATAGCTATCATGGGCGCTCGTGATACTGTGATCTAGTCGCTACGTGATCTACGATCAGTCCAAACTGTATCTGCACTTAAGCTCCTGATTGCACTCAGGCACCAGTGTTGCTGATGTGGAGCCTCCACTCAGCATGCGCCAGCTCAGCCAAGCCCTGGCTGAGTTGAAGACTATCAGGCGCCTAAGTACCAACAGTCTTCCCTTTTGCTTAGCTGCAACACCGGATTAGTATAATAGAAATAAAATAAGTATGCATGTATTTGACAATTTATGCTGTCCAATCTTGACTTTCATGTTTCAACCAAAATCCTAGGTCGAACTGACGCCTAATGTTCCCTCTTCTGGGGAACGCGTCCTCACCTACTCTACTCAAGAGAAGTTACCTATCACCAATCGGAACCTTCGGTTAGACTTTTGCCCCACCTCTGACGACTCCGAAATTCATGGCGTTCGTACCTCAACCTTCCTGACTCCTATCTGTTATTCTCGCTCGACTAAGTTTTCTTCCCAGTTCTTGACCAGGACTTCGGTGCCCAACCCCCAATCAATTCTTCATGCCTGGCTTCACTCACTAGTCTTCAGTGCTCAGTCCTCGACCAAGACTTCGTGCCCAACCCTACAGATCAGGACTTCGTGCCTAATTAAACTAGGACTTTCCTGCACACTCAGTAAAACACATTTGATCACCAAACATACATAACATTAAATCCTTTGTCAATATCAAAACAATGTTCGATTTGATACTTCTAGTGACAGTGATCGTTGGTCGGCAAGAGGGGGTTGAATTGCCCATGAAAATAAAAATTCAAATTTTTTTGTTTATCATTAAACAAAGATGTTAGTTAAATCAAACAAAAATAAATAACATAAAAAAATTAAGCAACCTTTAAAGAAAGAGGCAACCAGATTTTACTTGGTTTGCAACCGGAGAGGTTGCTAATCCAAGGCGGAATGTGGCTCGATTCTCATGAATAAAACTCCTTCGGGCAGAGAAGCCTCTTACACGTGGAAAGATAAGAAAAAAGAAAGAAAAACTACACAGAATTTGTTTACTAATGCTTGAATTGAATGAGTGAATTGAAACCGAGCTCTAGGTGCTTATTTATAGACCCGGACAAACTTATATGTTTGTTGACTTGGAAGTACTTGAGCGCTTGATTGCTCCAGGGCGCCTGACACATGGCTTGAGACTTATCCGCAGTGCAACGATCGTCAACGGCTAGCTTTGTTGATAAAATAGCCTCTTGGGTGCTTGTATGAACAGAGGCGCCTGAGTGCTTAGGCACCTAGTGCTTAGTGTTGGTGCAGACAGCACCCAATTCGAACCTGTGTTTTAATAAATGGCAAAGAGTTCAAAAGTTAAGTCTTATTTGTTATCTAACATGCTGCTTGAGTGTGTAGATTGAAGTCCTAGCAAAGGAATGATAGACACCTAGTGAAGGAATGCTAGGCACTGAAACCCTAAGTCCTGGCGAAGGACAGCTAGGCACCGGGCGAAGGACAGCCTGGGATCCAAGACCTAGCGAAGGACTGCTAGGCACCGGGCGAAGGATAGCCTGGGATCCAAGACCTAGCGAAGGATTGCTAGGCACCTGGCGAAGGACTGCCAGGATCCGAAGACCTGGCGAAGGACTGCTAGGCACCGGGCGAAGGACAGCCTGGTATCCAAGACCTGGCAAAGGACCGCTAGGCAAAAGTCCAACCGGAGGAGCCGGTTGGCAACAGGTAAATTCTCCTGAGAGAAGTAGGTGAGGACGCGTTCCTCGTCGAGGGAACAGTAGCCGTCGGTTCGACCTAGGGCTCCATTTAGGAGACCCAAAGTCAGAACCAAGACAGCTAAGGCTGTATAAAACTAATACATTATTGCTCTGTATTGTTTTGGACTAACCCTGGATGCAGGACTGAAGGAACGAGTGTCTGCAGCTCAGAAAGCCTCAAAGGAGTGAGGCAGAAGCTGAGTAGGGCGCCCGCAGTGTCCCGGGCACCCCCAAGGTGAATACAAAATTAGAAGAGCAATGTACGCTTCGGAAGCTCACTGGGCGGGGCGCCCCCATGCTCCCGGGCGCCCCCGTGCTCCCGGGCGCCCCCAGTGCCCAGGGCACCCCGCACTCAAGCCACCGAAGCGGATAACTCTTATCCAGCCGAGAAGCTCACTGAAAAGTTCAACCAGGGCGCCCCCAGAGTCAATCCTCAGCCCTATTCGAGTGGGATATGGGCTGACCGAGGTAATTCCGAATCGGTTGACACGTGGGGGGGCCCCCAACGTTCAGGGCGCCCCGAAGTGCTATAAATAGCACCCAACACCAAGGCTTCTAACAATCAATTCTTCCAACGCATTCACGCTCTTCTACTCCCGCGCTCTGCTCCGGAAACCTCCCGACTCGAGATACAAGCACCGATGACGTCCCTCTGCTCCGAAAATACAATCTACACCGGACGTAGGTAACGAAGAGTTGCTTTTAAGTTTACTGTACTATTCTTGTAATACATTTTGTAAACTATTTTTGCGCACATATAGAATTGCCCGCAGTAAACGGTCAACGACCGTGGGCCTTGGAGTAGGAGCCGACCGCGACTCCGAACCAAGTAAAATCGTGGTGTTCGCGTGTGTTTTACTTTATTTATTTCCGCTGCTAATTCTCTTTTACAAATCCGAACGTTTTACGATATTCACCCCCCCTCTATCGTTCTTCTTGATCCAACAAGTGGTATCAGAGCGGGGAAGCTCAAATTTGGTGCAACCACCAGTTTGAGAATTTTTCGAATTTTCGTCAAATTATTTCATTTTTTTCGAATTCTTATCGTTAATCGAGACCGGTGCAACACCCCTCGATACTTAATTTTCTTTATTCCACACTACTAATCCAAGACCAAGTCTTGGGACAGATTTTTTTCATTCTTTTCTCTCTTTTACAGATAAAATCCTTAATGGCCATGCATGAAGGATTCATCACAGCCAGACCTCCACTTTTCAGTGGAGAAGACTTTTCCTACTGGAAAAGTCGAATGGAGGTCTACCTGAAAACTCAGGTAGACATGTGGATAATCATCCAGTCTGGACTTGACATTCCAAAGAACGCTGAAGGAGTACCACAGCCATACACTGAGTGGGATACCGCTCTGAAGAGAAGAATTGAAGCTGATACGAAAGCAACCCAGACCCTCCAATGCGGTCTAACAAAAGAGGAGCTGAACCGGGTAGGTCCATTCAACAGTGCCAAGCAGCTGTGGGGCAAGCTGATCGAACTACATGAGGGAACCTCCGATACCCTAATCAGAAAAAGGGACCTTCTGCTAAATAAGCTATACACCATCAAGATGAACGAAGGCGAATTAGCAGCTCAGCTCCACGCCAGAATTCAGGAGCTGATGAACGGTCTACACACCATTGGTCACAAGGTAGAAAACCGTGACCTAATAAGGTATGCTCTTAACGCCTTCCCAATAAACACCTTATGGGCATCTATGGTAGATGCTTACAAAGTTTCTAGGGACCTTTCCAAAATTAAGTTAGATGAACTTTTTTCTGAACTTAAATTACATGAACAGACTAACTGCAATTTGGCCGAGAAAGGTATTGCCTTTGTTGCAGGTAAAGTTGGAAGGACAACCAAGAAGAAGCCTCAACCTGCACCCGAGTCTGACTCAGATTCAGACTCAGAAGATAGCGTGGGAAATCAGCCTAAGTTGGTTCGGCTAGCCCGCGACTACTACAAAGAGCTAAAAAACCAGACTAACAAAAGAAAAGCCAGCCGAAGAAAGGAAGAACCAACTGAACCCTCAACTGAAAAGAACAAACCCAATGTAACTTGCTACGAGTGCAAGAAAAAGGGTCACTACAAGACTGAATGCCCCAACCTGAAAGAAACAAAGAAGACAAGAAAGAAGAAGGCACTTCAGGCAACGTGGGACGAGTCCTCCTCCTCCGAAGAAGAAGAGGTCCCACAGTCGAACCTGCTCGCACTAACCGCTTCAGAAGAAATAGAGACAGAGTCGGAGCCGGACGACGGCAAACTCACATTCTCAGAGGACGACGAAATAACTGTAAGTAGTTTTACAAGAATTCAATTAAATGAGTTAATTTTTTATCTTTCTCGAGATTTGGTGAAAGTTAAACTCCGAGTCGAATCTCTCCGACAGGAAGTAAAACTCCTGAAAGAGAGAGCTGACTCTAGACCTTTAACTGAGAAGGTTCAAGAAGGAACCTCTATTCAAGTCGAAAAACTTGAAAAAGAGAACTCCTCCTTGAAAACTCAAGTTAAGGACCTTAGATCAGCTTTAGAACGATTCACTTCTGGTTCCAAGGGTCTTGATATGATTCTTGGAAAATAGAAGTCAGTTCTAAATCGATCCAGACTAGGATACAGAACCAAATCTAGACAAAGATCCTATTACGCTGTACCGAACCAGTCTAGAACTAAAGCTCAGGCATGGGTACCCAAACTATGCCTGAACAAACAAACTGGATCAAATCAGTATTGGATTCCCAAGGACAAGATTCATATCTTGCCTAACCATTATCGTGGCTTTAGTCCAGGGGGAGCCAAATTAAAAACTATATTTATTGTTAGATAAAATTCAATTTTTGTTTTCAAATTGCATGTTTGCTTGTTTATTTAATTTCTACAATTTACCATGCTTAGATTTAGGACTGATTAGTTTAAGGACTGAACCAACTTAATTGAAATTTGAACAACATAGTATTGGGTGGAGGTGAGATGATAGTACGTTAGGGAAGCCAATTCTAATAAGGTCAAGTATACTCTACTTGGTCTCTTTAGACTGGTGAAACTAGCTGCCGAAGCTACCGATCCAAGACCCAAGCTAGTTAGACCAGAATTTTTCAAGAAATAGTTTTGAAAATGAAATTTCATTAAAAGGCTTTGTCAAGGAAAGGGTTGATGATCCAATAAGGCTACGGCCAAAGAAGGCCTAGTGCCTCGCCAAGACCTGGTAGCCAATTTTTGAAATTCAAACTATTGTTTGTCAAATTCGAATCTAACACAAATTTTCAGTTGATTGTAGATTCAAACATTTTTTTTAAACAAACTCAAAATCAACTGTTTTCAAAATTAAATTAAGATTTTCAAAATAAATCATGATTCTTCAAATAAAACTATCAAAACCTGTCTCACAAAACCTGTAAGGCTAACGTGATTGATAACCCTAGAATTGGGTGAGACGATAAAAATTAACTTAATCGAAATTCGTTTAATACCGGCATTATTGTTTAAATACATTTTAGAACGGAATTAACCTAACACTAGTCAAACCATGGTCAAATTAGTCAAACCATGGTCAAAGCAATCAAACCATAGTCAAAGCAGTCAGATCATGTCACATCTCAGTCAAAATAATCAAACCATGTCAACAAAACATCAAATTTGTCATTTCCTATATACTCCGGGCGCTCGTGACTCCTAGGGCGCTCCCCTCATGACTTTCTCTTCATTCAAGGCAAAACAAGAGCCAAATCTACCTGACCGGGGCACCCCGGCCCTTCCGGGCGCCCCCAGGACTGGTCAAAACAGTGAAAGCTGCTCACTCGCACTGACCCGGGCGCCCAGGCCATCCCGGGCGCCCCCGAACGGTATCAGGGCACGCCAATGGCAGAAGCCTGTCCCGGGCGCCCGGGAGCTCCCGGGCGCCCTAGCCAAAACACCTATAAAAGGGCTTCATGCCCATTCTTCTCACCACACACAAAATTCTTCTTCTCTCCAACTCCTCTTCTACCAAGTGACGTTGCAATCTTCTCAAGCTCTCATCCTCGACAATGCCTCCCCGAGCTGCCCGGTATAATTTTTACGCATTCAAAAATTATTTTTCTTAAATTCCTTCCTTTAAATGCATATTTCTTATCTTAGAAAACGCCGAGCAAACCAGGCAGAACCCGGTACCGAACCTAGTCCTAATCCTAGGTTCCCAACTTTAGAACTGTGTAATAAGTTTGCTCGAACGACATACAAGCCTATAAAAACGAGCTACTTAAATAGGCAATTCTTCACCCAATCCTGTCCCTTAGCAATGAATGTTATAAACTTCTACCAACTCGACAATCTCGTATTCTGCACTCACCCAATTAACACATCCTTATGTGCAAAATTCTATAATAACATAATTAGACAGGATGGTCTTATGTTCGTCACCACTGTCCAAGGGATTCCCCTGACAATCACACCTACACTACTCAATCGATTTCTTGGACTACGACCCTCACAGTCCACCTTTTGTTGTTACCCTCTTAGGGAGCCTCCCTTTGATGCTCCCTACTCTCACATCACTCTGGATACCCTACACTCCTATTTTTATACACATGTTAGAAACCCCCTGGCCAGACGATTTCAGTCTGTTGACCTTCAAGCCCAGGACTACGCTCTATATAGAGTTATAGTCTGATGCATTCTGCCGTTATCCACTAGAGACATTGCTACCATGCGACCATTTCACACCTTCCTCCTATACGCACTGACGCATCAGCTTGATATCGACATTGGACTACACATGTTCCATGCGATCCTACATGCGTCTAGTGTTACCACGCAGGGGCGGGTACGCACTCCCTATTGCCACATCATCACTTCCATTTTACATTACCACGGTCGTAACATCACAGAGGGAGAAACGGCCGCACTGACTGATTACGACGAGATAGGTTATAGGAACTTCTCCCTAGCTGGTATAGAGGTCTCGAGTTGTAACACCCGCCCCTTACCGTTAGGCGGCGCGTTACCTTTAACCCTTTTTTTTCCTTACTTATATCATTGCGTATGAATCTAACATTGCAGCAGAAATGAAACATAACTAAAAGCATATACAACGATAAGGAAGTAATAACACCATATAACATCTAATAGCATCCATACTTAAATAAACTCCAAAGAACTAGCAAGTATCATGCATAAAGTAGCAACATATGTCTTATTAAAAATAAGAACTAAGTCTATAGATGACACTAAAGTGGATCGATCAGTCAAGTCACACCACACACATTAGCCCTTCCTGCAGCTTCCCTTTTTTTAGTAATTTCTATGTTGATCTGCAACATAAGCAAACAAACTATAAGTATGAAACTTAGTAAGCTCTTTCCTACTCACTAAATCCATACGTCACATGTATTTGAGAGACATATAACATCTTATGCATAGCATAAAAATACCTAAGGCATATAAACATATGAAGGCATATAAACATAGAACATATGCATTGTAAAAACATTTAGGATGCTCTTTAGAAAACATAGTAAATAATACTTTAAAATCATATACATCATCTTCTTTGGGGTCCCCGGCTTTGTACCCATTCTTTCTTTTGCGCGCTTACCCCTATGTAGGATGCGAGGTAGCTAATCCCGACCTACAGGGGTCTACATTCTAGGCTTACTATCTTTCAGCCTAGAGACAGCTTCGGTAGTCCAGAACCGTGGATCTTTTCAAGATCCGGTACAAGCCAATCTTTAAAGTAAAATACATACATGCATTCTTTTCTGTTCTTTCTTTCTTTCATATAGAACATGCATTCCTTTTTTTCTTTCTTTCTTTCTAATTGCATGTACTATAGACATTCAATCATTCATAATCATAGGCATACTTTCATATATAGAACATGCATTCTTTCTTTTTCTTTCTTTCTTTCATATTGCATGTACTATAGGCATTCAATCATTCATAAACATAGGCATACTTTCATGGCATAATCATTAGCATAAATAGCAAGACATGGAAGGACCTTTCTTTTAACACATGTAAGTGAAGCAACCATCATGCTAGTTTCATCAATACATCATACATATAACATGCTTGTCTTAATCAAGGCAATATGTTCGTTTAATCTTTCTTTTCTCATCTTAATACATGCTGGCTGAAACTTCATAGCAAGGATATCATAGCAAAAAAGTCATATAATCATGGAAATAAAAACATACATTACATAAGAGGTCATTTACAAGTACACTGGTAGTCTAGACTTCACTAAACACTAGTTTAGGTGCATGAATTGTACTTGAATTTATTCTTAGCCTTTATTCTAGTAATTGGCCAAAATTCACAGTATGTATAACATGGTCTAGAAGTTCATATAACATGTAAACAAAGACATATTTTACCATTAAGGTCATATACAAGCATAAAGGTAGTCTAGGCTTCATTAAACACTAGTTTAGGGGCATGCTTTGTACTCGAGCCTATTCTTAACCCTTATTCTTATAATTTGTCGAAACTCACAGTAGGGATTTCATAGCATAATCATTCACATAACATGGGAATAAAAGCATATTTTTCATAAGAATTCATTCACAAGTGCAAAAGTAGTTTGTACTTCACCAAACACTAGTCTAGGTGTATGATCTAGAGTTCTACTTGGATTATCATGCATATGGGTACATGTAATATTTTTCTAAACATCAATACATAGAATGAAGCATGAGTTTAGGCTCAAACAACTTAGATAAGGTACTGACCCTAAGGTATAAATTATTTCCATCATGAAATAAAACACCCAATCACATGCATATCACTTGATTTAACTATAACTTCATGAAGGTCTATAAAAATCTGTTTTAAGGCATAATTTAAGGTACCTTGGCCGAATGTTACAGGGGTCCCTTAGCATAGATTCCACCAAATTTCTTGGCCTAAAACATTTATATAGCAAGGAAACAATCATTAGAACAATAGCCTACTTCATGTATCAACATTTATCCATTTCATGACTTGGCCGAATTCTTCCAAGTCCTTTACATCATGGAGGGCATTCAAACACCATGTATCCATCATATATTCATTATAAAAAGGTAGTAACAATTTCATGGACTCTTCCTTTAAGTTTTGGACATAGAAAAGGGGGGTACCCCTTTAGGGCCGAAACTTCCCTCAAGGTTTTCTTCCATTATCTTTCACCCAACATCACAAGCAAGCATAAAAATCATAAAAAAATACATAAAAAGCCATTATGTTGCAAGTGAGGGAGTCTTACCACTTGTGCTTATGTTCCCAAAAGATCTCAAAGTTTTGGAGAAGAAAAGACCTCTTAAACTTTAGCACTCCTCTTGTCCTTCTCTTCTTTTGGTCCGGTTTTCTCTAGGAGGTGAATGACTTAAAAATGGTAGCAAGGGCCACAAGGATTTCGGTGAGGAAGAGGAGGAAGGAGAAGAGTTTGGTGGAGAGAAAGGGGGGGAGGTTTCTTGGTCGAAATGCCTAGGCATTTCCTCCTCTTCATGACCTTTTATGGTGTAAAGCCCAAAAATTTCCTCAAATAATTTTAGAAATATCCTAGTATTTTTCTGGAATTTTTAGATATTTTTATGGAATTTTTCTATAAAAAGAAGTGCCAAAAATAAAGATGATGAGTTGGTGGCCTTAGGTGAGTTTTGAACCCGCAACCTCTAACTAGAGCAAACCCTTTGCATGACTCCACGAACCACCAGGCCAATGGGAGTTTCAATAAAAAAATAATCGAGTATTCTAGATATGTATTTAACTTAGGATTTTTTTTACAACTTAATATAAATAATGAATTAAAGAATTAGAGGAGGAGATTTTAGGTTTTCGTGAGCTAAGGGTGCAGCGCCGACGCCCCTTCTCCTCTCCTCTTCCTCTCTTTCGTTTTCTTCCTCTTCTCCTCTTCTCTTGCCGCCCAAGACAAAGGGGAAGCCAAGGGAAGGTCTCTAGAGGCCCTATTCTCTACGGGGATCCTCGTAGACGCGAGGAGAACGCCAAGAAGCAAGAAGAACGTTGTTGTAACGCCCGCTTTTTTTTTTCATAAGCGGCGTTACGTTAACATGCTTAGGGCATGTAGACATCATAAGGCAGCAGAATAACTTTAACTTATACATGCCCTATTACCATTCTTAACTTAATGACATGGGAACCTCAGCATATTAACTTTGAACATAAGCATCATATCATGTCATACATAACATCATATCATAAGGTTCCAGAGGTCATCATTCAAACATATAAGTAACCAAGGTGAAGTTCTAACATAAACAGTAAACATATGGTTTCCTGAGCCAAGTCACTACTACACACATGCGTTCTTGCCCTCCTGCTGCTTCCATCATTGTCCCCTTGAATGATCTGCGGTATAAGGAAATAAGACTATAAGCACACAAGCATAGTAAGACTCTTTCCTACTCACAAAAACCATTCATCTTTCATCATCTCATAATGAGCACATGAAACATTAACATACTAACATCTTACATCACTTATCGTATACATAGCATGGCATGAACATAAACATAGTAAACATTCTAAACATGACATGATACATGGCATAAACATAAACATAGTAAACATTCTAAGCATGGCATGATACATGGCATAAACATAAACATAGTGAACATTCTAAGCATGGCATAATACATGGCATAAACATAAACATAGTGAACATTCTAAGTATGGCATGATACATGGCATAAACATAAACATAGTGAACATTCTAAGCATGGCATAATACATGGCATAAACATAAACATAGTGAACATTCCTAGCATGGCATAATACATGGCATAAACATAAACATAGTGAACATTCTGAGCATGGCATAATACCTATCATATCATATGAACATTTTCTTAACATAATCATGACATAGTTCATTCATTCTCATGCATACTTCTTAACATGAACGTAAGCATAAAATCTTATCACATAACATAATGCATAACATGAATGGATGCATGAGTGGAATGCATATACATAAGGATGCTTAACTTTTAAAAACATACTTTTAAATGCTTAAACATAATCATCATAACATCATTTGGGGTCCCCGGCTTGTACCACATACATACATCATAGCGCGCATCCCTAGCAAGTCCAAGGTCGCGAGCCCCGACCTAGTAGGGTAAGGACAGCATAGTCGGTAGTCCCCGAACCGAGGCGTTCTTAAGGTGCTCATCCCTGTTGCATAGCTTCGGTAGTGCCAGAACCGTGGACAGCTTCGGTAGTCCAAAACCGGGGCGTTCTTAAGGTGTCCATCCCTTGGACCCATACTTCGGTCCGGTACAAGCCCATACATAAAGTAAAATACTTACATTCATGGCATCTTTAACATAGCATAACTTGTTACGGCTCGGCCCGTCTACCGGCCCATTTACCGGTCCTCTTGACCGTCGTACCGTCGACCATCGACCGTGCCGTTTAGCATACTTATGCCTTAAAGACATAAGCATCATCTTTCATTCATCATACTTGTCATTCAGCATCATTCATTCATCATACTTAACATCATCGTTATGCCTTAAAGGCATGTACTTTAACCTCATTCATAAGACATGGCATACATACATCTTATTCATAAAACATGGCATACATACGTATCATTCATAAGACATAGCATACATGCATATTATTCATAAAACATGGCATATCATTCATATCATGAACATAAACCTATCATACTTATCATGGCATCATTCATATCATGAACATACACAATAACTTAACATGGTTCTTAACATAACGTGAGCATATAACTTAGCATGGTTCCCTACATCACATAAACATACATAGGTAGGTTTTCCATAACATTCTACCTACCATTCCAATACATGGCTTACAACATAAACATTCATGATAACCCTATTAAGCATGGCATCCAATCATAACCTAAACATGAAACATAAACATGGTGCTTAAACCTTAGGGTTATAGTTAACATGGTTTCTACCACATGCTTGATCCTATACATATAGATACTTTATGGTAACCATGAACCATCATTCTTTGAACCCTAACTCCACCCCAAACCCTATATTCAAGGCTTGGTCGAAACTTCTAAGGTGAAGTTCCATCAATTCCATAAACATGTAACATAGCATAAGGTAAAGGAACAACCGTACATCATTTAGGAGACCATAGGAAGTCCTTGGGCTCATGATTAGGGTTAACCCTAACCTTTAGGCCACTTTCCTAGGGCTGGACAAAACTTATAAGGCCATGGGGGTATGGAAAAATTCCATTAAAATCCCCAATCAATCATAAAACACTAATCACATCTTACCATAGGGCCATTGGGGCCCTTACTTGAAATAAATCTTAACTTTTACTCTCTTAACCCTCCTTGGCCGAAACTTCTAGAGTCTCTAGGCCATGTGAAAATTCACATAATCACCCTCCATCACCCTTATATCATGGCAACACATAAACATATACTTGAAGTTAAAGACACACCCCTAACCTTTGGGTCCTTGAGGTTGGCCGAAACATATAGGGTCTCTAGGGTACCCCAAAAATTCTCAAAAATTATATGCAACCCCTAAACATCATGAGAAAACATTAAATAATATTATGGAGATTTTTAGCATCATTAAGGACCCTTAAACATTGTGGCCGAAACCCTAGGGTATCCTAGGGTGCTTACTTTGGTTCTTTCATGTTGGCCGAAACCCTAGGGTATCCTAGGGCACTTCAAAAATTCCCAAAAATTACACTTAACCTCTAAACATAATAAGAGAATATTAAATAGCATTATACAGATTTTTAGCATAATTTTAGACCCTAATATCATGGTGGCCGAAACCCTTAAGCATAAGGGTCTTGGTTTTCTTTCCTTTCGACATCAAATCCAAAAAACAACCACTATATCATACTAAAAATCATAAAAAATCATAGGGAACTATTATACCACAGGTGAGGGAGTCTTACTTTGGGATTTCTTGATTTTTAGACCTTAAAAGAGAAAGAACTTGTAGAACTCTTGACCCTTGATCCCTCCTTGCCCTTGTTGTCTTGGAAGGAACCTAGATCTTGGAGATATGAAGTTTTTCCAAGGGGAAAACCCTCTAGGAGTGGTCGGCTGGAATGAGGGAGGAAGAGAGGAGGAAATGCAATTGAAAGAAGAGAAAAAGAAACTCCCAAACCCCCCTATTTATCATCCATTAAAGAGGTAAATGAAGAGTCTCTCCATGACTCTTCATCTTCTTTTTAATCTTAACTTATATCCACTTTGTTTCCTCATAGAAATCCCTTGCTAGGTGAGTTGGTTAAGGCTTACATGGTTGTACAAGAGGTCCAAGGTTCAATCCTTGGCTCATGCACCTTTATTTTTATTTTATTTTTATTTCATTTATTTTATTATTTTTATTTCCTAAATTCTAAAAATCCCCCTAAAATCACCCATAATTATGCTAATATTCCTAAATAAAATTCTTTTATATTTATATTAATTTTACCTAATTTATATTAATTTTACCTAATTAATACCCATTTTTGGAGCCCATTTAAAGCTCATTAGTACCTAATTTCTCCATTAAAATAGAAAAATTAGGCTAAGACTTACCCATAATCATGCTAATATGCCTAATTAAATCCTATTTATATTTATACTAATTATTACCGAAATCCACCTATAATCATGGTACTAAAAAGCCCATATAAAGCCCATTAGTACTTAGTTTTCTCAATTTAAATGAGAAAGCATGGATTTTCTAGGCCAAAGTTCTCCTTAATATTTCTAGGTCCCTTGGAAAATTATTTAAACATGCTTAATATTTTAAGAAAATATTAAGAGAATTTTCTGGGTCGTTACAGTTGTAGTTCGACGTTTCCTCAGGGATTTCAGAGTTTATTCGTAAGAAAAACCTAGCGCAGGAAGTAAGTATCCCTCACCTGCAGTATAAGTAATTTCGGTTGATATTTCATATGCCTTATTTCCTTGTATTTATGCTTTATGATTAGAAATCGTAAATTATGAACAAGCACGCACGTTAGGTGGTTGTTAGAATGTTCCGTCCAGTTAATGCTATAGAAAGCATTAAAGAATAGAAATCCTTGCTTCAATTTATGATTGAGACCAAGGTCCCGTGGGATGGGATCCTAGTTGCCCCTAGATTTAGATAACCTAGTAAAAGCAAGAATCAAAAAAAAAGTATAAAGGACTATTTTATTTTCAATGGCATTGTACCGGACTTCGGTCCAGGGATAGGCTCCAAGTTGCCTCTAGGTTTAGATAACCTAGTATGGGATGGGCTCCTAGTTGCCCCTAGGTTTAGATAACCTAGTAGAACCCTAATGGATTCGGGATTTGCTACCTCGGGTTTATTAGGGATGCGCGCACAGTTGGTACATTGCCGGGTCCATAGTAGTTGATTATTACTTTCACCTACTATATGTATTTAGTTTTCAGAAATTTATATTAGCATGTGGTGGATTTAATAATTAGTTTTATGTTAGTTAGTTCCAGTTCCAGTTCAGATATGTATGCCATGCTATAGCTTACTTTTAAGTTTTAGTTCAGTATGTGTCATGTCTCAGTTATATGCTATGACATCCTATGATATGTATTTTAGCGTGAGCCTAACATGATTACTTATGGATATGAGCATGTATGTGCATAGCATGTTTTACAAAAGCATAATTCGAGTTTTCATGGTTTTGTGAGGCTAGATGATATTTACTAAGCTTTATGCTTATTAGTTTGCATTTCCTTATACTGCAGATACAGGTAAAGGAAAGCACTAGTAGCGGAGGCGGCAGACTTGATGCAAAGTGTGTGTGATGGTGGAGTTGGAATAAAAGTCTTCGGAACTTGCAAAGCATAGAATAACCCTCTTTATGTTTCTTTAGTTATTCCACAATATATTATGTGAACCATGTATGAACTTAATTAGACTTGTATTCGTGGTGCCTAGTATGCTTCTTTAGTTTTCTTGTTTATGCTTCTTTAGTTATTTCGCGATATATTATGAGAACCATGTATTAACCTGTTTAGACTCGTTATTTGGGGTGCCTAGTATATTAAAGTAGTTTATTTACCTGTGTTAATACTTGCTTAGCGAATGTTGAATGATATGAGTTACTACTTGTAATATGGTAATTTAGACCCATGCTTAAGCTTTAGAGATAAGAACTTGATACTTTTGATTTACATGCTAAATACATAGGATATGCTTGTTTTAAGATATATGTGTTGGAAATTCTAGGCCGCAAAAACCGCTTTTTGCGTTGCGGAAACCCCAGAATCTCGGCCACGGATCCGTGCGAACTTATAAAACAAATACGAGTACGAGTTTAATATCTAGATCTACACTAGATCTACGTGATAAGGTCATTACCCTTGACGCGTAGCCCTTCGCTTTCCCGCTTGTCCAAGAGGCCGCCGGATCTCGTAGAGTATCAAAGTAGACACTCCTCTATATGTATCCACGCGAACAAAAGAAGATGGATCGAAACCTTGGTGTGCTAGCACCCCTATGGGTTTCGGCCAAGAGAGGGAGAGGAAGAAGAAAAATCCGGGAGGAGAAGAAGAGCCACCAAAAAGAAACAAAACCCACCTTTTGTTCACCTTGGGTGGCCGGCCACTTAATGGCCATTAATGGCCATTAGGTGGCCTTCCAAATCCCCTATCAATTTGAATTCGAAATTCAAATGGGGGGGAAAACCAAGTCAAGTCTAACTTGAATTGGAACCAAGTCAAATCAAACTTGATTTGGATTTAGGTCAAGTCAAACTTGCCTTTTATGGACTTTCCATATTTAGCCAAGTCAAACTTGACTTCATTTCTTCTCCCATGTTGAGTCTAACTCGAAGTGGAACCAAGTCAAGTCAAACTTGATTTGGATTTAGGTCAAGTCAAACTTGCCTTTTATGGACTTTCCATATTTAGCCAAGTCAAACTTGACTTCATTTCTTCTCCCATGTTGAGTCTAACTCGAAGTGGAACCAAGTCAAGTCAAACTTGATTTGGATTTAGGTCAAGTCAAACTTGCCTTTTATGGACTTTCCATATTTAGCCAAGTCAAACTTGACTTCAATTTTTCTCCATCTATTTGTTCTTTGCGTGTGACCCTATAGGTTCTTGTAACGTTGGCAATGCTTCTAACCTCTTAGAAACATAAGCAATGAGCGGTATCTAGCAACACATCATTGCTACCCAAGTTACAAGAATGTTGAGATCCAACATCATCTTGTGACTAATAATTGTGACTCTCACAATATATGATAATGTCCCTCTATCCATTTGATATCTAGATCGACTCAATTGAGGCATAGACCGTGTCATCCTCGAGTCAATCTATATCTTGAACTCCAAGTAGACTCACACTAATCAAATGAGTTCAATATCTCATATTAACTC
>JAGFNQ010001083.1:0-26169 GCA_024364735.1 Boesenbergia rotunda
TCCTGTACTTTTCGTCAAGAAGAAGGATGGATCTATGCGTCTGTGCATAGACTACAGAGCTCTGAACAAAGTAACCATCAAGAATAAGTACCCCCTTCCCAGAATAGATGATTTATTTGATCAACTCAAAGGGGCTACAGTGTTCTCGAAGATAGACCTGCGTTCTGGGTATCATCAGCTAAAGGTCAAAGAAAGTGACATCCCCAGGACAGCCTTCAGGACAAGGTATGGCCACTACGAATTTGTAGTGATGCCTTTTGGAGTGACAAATGCTCCAGTAGTCTTCATGGAGCTGATGAACCACATCTTCAGGGAGTATCTCGATAAATTCGTCATTGTATTTATTGATGACATTCTCATATACTCACAAACTCCAGAGGACCATGCTACACACTTGAGGATAGTGCTGCAGATCCTTCAGCAGGAGAAGCTCTATGCAAAATTCTCAAAGTGTGAGTTTTGGCTAGATCATGTGACCTTCCTAGGTCACATTGTATCCAAAGAAGGTATTCGAGTTGATCCAGCCAAGATAGAAGCAGTCAGCAACTGGTGTAGACCCAAGAATGGCAGTGAAATCAGGAGTTTCTTAGGCCTGGCAGGATATTACAGAAAATTTGTGGAGGACTTTTCCAGAATAGCCTCTCCACTCACAGCCTTGACCAGAAAGAACAAGAAGTTTGAATGGTCAGATAATGCGAGCACAGTTTTCTAGAGCTGAAGAAGAGACTGACCAGTGCTCCCATCCTGACTGTTCCAGAAAGTGACAAGGCCTTCGACATCTACAGTGATGCATCCAAGATGGGCCTTGGAGCTGTCCTCATGCAAGACGGTAAAGTAATAGCGTATGCCTCCAGACAGCTCAAGGACTATGAGAAGAATTACCCTACACACGACCTTGAGCTAGCAGCTGTGGTTTTTGCACTGAAGATTTGGAGACACTACCTGTATGGAGTGCAGTGCAGAATCTTCACAGACCATCAGAGTTTGAAGTACTTCTTCACTCAGAAGGATCTGAATATGAGGCAGCGCAGGTGGCTAGAGTTGGTCAAAGATTATGACTGTGAAATCCTCTACCACCCAGGTAGAGCTAATAAAGTGGCAGATGCACTGAGCAGAAAATCCTGTGCAGCACTGATGTCCCTATCATCACTGTCTCTACCACTTCAGAAAGAAATAAAGGATTTTGGAGTCGAGGTAATAATTGAGCAACTTTCTGCATTGACTCTAGAGTCAACCCTGCTTGTGGATATACAAAGAAAGCAAAGTCAAGACCCAGAGATCCAGAAGATCAAGCAGGAGGTCCAAGAGGCAGAAATTTCAGAGTTTCGAGTATCAGATAGTGGCATCCTCTATCTTGGAGACCGCCTTTGTGTCCCCAATGACGAGGAACTGAGAAAGAGCATCTTAGAAGAAGCCCACAGTACCCCGTACTCTATGCATCCAGATTCCACCAAGATGTATCAAGATCTAAGGAAAAGATTCTGGTGGTCTGGACTCAAGCGAGACGTGGCCAGATATATCAGTACCTGCCTGACATGCCAGAGAGTCAAGGCAGAGCACCAGAGACCAGGAGGAGTTCTACAGCCACTTCCCATTCCAGAGTGGAAGTGGGAAGAAATATCCATGGACTTTATCACAGGTCTTCCAAGAACCACCCATGGACACGATGCAATATGGGTGATAGAGGACAAATTGACCAAGTCTGCCCACTTTCTAGCCATCAAGATATCGCATTCGATAGAGCAGTTAGCACAGCTGTACGTGAAAGAAGTGATCAGGCTTCATGGAGTTCCGAAGTCTATCATTTCTGACAGAGACGGGCGGTTCATCTCCCATTTTTGGAGGTGTGTTCAGGACGCCCTAGGCACCAGACTCCAGTTCAGCACAGCTTTCCATCCCTAGACAGATGGACAAACAGAGAGAGTAAATCAGATTTTAGAAGACATGCTAAGGGCTTGTGCGTTGGACTTTAAAGGTAGTTGGTGCAAATTTCTGTGCTTAGCTGAGTTTGCCTACAACAATAGCTATCAGGCCACCATCAGGATGACACCTTATGAGGCATTATATGGCAGGAAGTGCAGATCACTCATATGTTGGCAAGAAGCTGGTGAGAAGAAAGAGATGGAGTCAGGACTAGGCAGCCAGACTGAGCTTATAGATGAGACCACTCAGGCTATCCAGATGATCCACCAGAGGATTGAGACTGCCCAGAGTAGACAGAAAAGTTATGCTGACACATGCCGTAGGCCACTGGAATTCCAAGTTGGAGATTCAGTATTCCTCAAGGTCGCTCCTATGAAGGGAGTGATGAGATTTGGCAAAAAGGGCAAGCTAAGTCCTCGCTACATAGGACCCTACAAAATCATAAAGAGGGTTGGTAAGGTAGCATATGAGTTGGACTTACCAGAGGATATGTCAGCTATCCACAGTACATTTCATGTCTCCATGCTAAAGAAGTGTATTCACGATCCTAGCCAAGTGATTCAGCCTCAGTCAGTACAGATCCAAGAAG
Source organism: Boesenbergia rotunda (assembly GCA_024364735.1). Taxonomy (NCBI): domain Eukaryota; kingdom Viridiplantae; phylum Streptophyta; class Magnoliopsida; order Zingiberales; family Zingiberaceae; genus Boesenbergia; species Boesenbergia rotunda. The sequence goes on from JAGFNQ010001083.1 coordinate 2,513, forward strand.
ATCTTAGCTATGAGAGCAGACCGACACAGATAGTGGACAAAGCAGTTAAAAGATTAAGAAACAAAGAAGTGCCACTAGTGAAGGTCATCTGGCAGAATCAGAAGCATGAGGAGGCTACTTGGGAACGTGAGGACAGCATGAGAGAAAGATATCCAGAATTATTCTAAGTTCGAGGACGAACTTTTCATAAGGTATGGGGGATTGTAACACCCCAAAATTTCCCTTTTAAGTCCTTAAAGTCCTTGAAATTAGTTAAAAATATTTTAGAAATATTCTAGATATTTTTAGGAATTTTTAGAATATTTTTATGGAATTTTCCGAGTCCGTTTAGTATTTTTATTAAAAGAAATAGAATTTTCGGCAAAAAGTTGCCTGGACGAGTTTTGAACCCGAGACCTCCCATGGGATCAACGACTTAAGTTGGTCGGGTTAACCAGGCGCCCCAGCAGGGGTGTGCTGAAAGAAAATAGAGAGATATTAAGTTAAGTTATAAGTTGGACTTAAATACCCTAAGTATAAATAGATAAGTAAAGAGAGAAATTTTTTTTTTCTCTCAACTAAAACCCTTCCTCGCCCAACACCCACGCACGCCGCCCCTCTCTTCTCCTCTCTTGGGCGAAACCACACCACCACCTCCTCTCCTCTCCTAAGGGGGCGCCGGCCAAGGAAGAACCAGAGGGTGCGGAGTGTTTCGTTCGTCTCGACGAGAGGAACGCGTAGGCGCGAACGGTTCATCGAGATCTCATGTTTCTCCCGAGCCCTAGACGTCAATTTTGGTTGTAAGTCCAAGATATCAATGTAAGTACTGCTCACCTGCAGTAAGAGGTGGTTTTCCGCAAGATTTTCCCGTTAGAAAGTTAAAATGCAATTTTCCTTAAAGTTTATGATTTTGCATGTAATCCTAGGTTGATCCATGCTTGTATAAGTTTGATTAAGCACCCTATATGAGGTTAGGGGCTAAGAAAAGTTATGAGAAAAGAAAAGAGAAGATAAAGATAAGAAAAGAAAAGGCCAAGGCCTTAAGAAATCCCCAAATGTCAAGACTTAGGGATTTGGGCACACAAGGGGCTCGTTAAAATGCCAAGGCATTTAAAGATAAGAAAGAAAAGAAAGAAAAGCTATTTTATTTTCTAAGGCCAGTACCCGGCGTCCAAGGGCGTCGTTAAAGAAATTCAGGTGTCCAATTCCAAGGGCTTGGCCCTGGTAGACCAAGGTCTGCTCTATTAGGATTGGTGGCTCGCTACCCCAACCTTTTAGGGAACGCGCATAAGATGGTACTTACGTCTTAAGTGGATCCAAGTGAGATATTATTTTCAAGTATATGCTTTAGCAAAGTTTTCTAAAGTTTAAGAAAGTTTTCTAAAAGTTAAAGAAAGATTTAAAAGTCAAAGAATTGCTAAAGTTTCAAGTTAAGCCAAGAACAAGTAAGTTAAGACTTATTAGTGCTTAAGTATGCATGTCTTGAGTTATACGTGTTGTTTTAGTGTTTCTTTTAAGCATACAAGTATCTCATGTGATTTCACATCGTTTTAAAAAGCATGCTTGCACATTTCGAGATTTTGTGAGCTAGATAGTACTTACTAAGCTTTTGCTTATTAGTTGCATTTCCTCTTGCTGTAGGTAAAGGTAAAGGCAAGCAATTCTGAAGGAAGGCGACAAGGCGGTGCTGAGTGACGTGTGTGTGGTGGCTGACCTTGGAGAGGTCCTTGGGACAAGATGAATGAAGGACTTAAAGTGCATTTATCATAAAGCCTTAGTTTAAGTTAGATCTTATAGCATTTATCCAAGTATTTGCGTTTTAGATATTTTGCATATCTTAAAACCATGAGTAAAGATTCCATGTCATTTCATTTAGCATACATGTCCTTATGATTGCATTGGATGAGTATGAATGAGAGTAGTTTTGAATATTGATACTTGATGGAGCTATTTGATGCATATGCCAAGATATTGAGAGTTTCGCTTTGAATCAAGTTATTATTGCTATAAATATGCTTAGAGAAGTTGCATTACATCCCAACATGCTTTAGTGAGGTGTAGAACATGTGTTTTGGTATTATGAATGCATAGGAGTTAAGGTTGGTACAAAACTTTAGTTAAAAGTTCATATAGATTTTCATAACTTAATTACTTCCGCAAAAGTTCTAATTTCGAGTTTATGAAGTTGTTTTGATTGGCTAAAATATTTGGGAAACTAGTATAGAGTATAGAAATGGTGTTGTGTCTTTGTATGGCTTGAAACTATAAGTTTGGTGGACTATTGAGACAAAGTTGCGAATCTGAATTTCAGATTTTCAGGCGTGCCAGTCGACTGGTTCAGTATCAGTCGACTGCCCTATCGAACAGTAGCTTCTGTTCGATGCATCAGTCGACTGCCAAGAGGCCAGTCGATTGGTGCCGCACCCAGAAACTTTCTGTGGCCGATCCCAGTCGACTGATTAGGTAGCAGTCGACTGGTACCATTGCAGAGAAGTTTTAGAGAAAGGAAGTTTCCATTGTATCACGCATGACTATTAAAGTTAGAATATCATCCTTAGATGGATTTGAAGAAGAAGCAAAGATAGTTCCGCATTCTTAGTCGTGCATTAGAGTCAAGAAGTAGATGAAGTAGCGGACCGTCTAAGGTAGAGAAGGCGGGTCGCTACATCGACCCCCTTTATATAGTCAGTTCTTGGGCGCCTGATAAGCTCTGGGCACCTCATATGGGTCAAAACTTGATCCATAGTAGTGAACATGACGCATGGATAAAACTGCCTTCCCAGGTGCCTGGGAAGGGGCACCTTTAACCAGGGCGCCCAACCACACTGGGCGCCTGATTCATGTCAAGCGCTCAGGAAGCTTCTTCGCAGGCCTTTTTTTTTCCTGCATTTGCTCTCCTATCTTGCCTCCAACTCCAGGTACCTGCAAGACAACAAACACAAGACAAACATACAAATAATCTTATGCCTTAGTTTATTGGTTCTGACTTTGTATTTCAACCGAAACCCTAGGTCAAATCGACACCAACTGTTCCCTTTCCCAGGGAACGCGCCCTCACTTATGTTGGGACCGGGTGCATGTTGATAAGGATACGGGTTCGTAATATTTTAAAATTTTACGTGCAGCGGAAGAATTAGCATAAAATAATTTTACAAATTATTTTAACCACGTATCTAGCATGCGACCTTATGATGTGTGGACGTAATCATAAATTAAAACTTTGCGGGAAGATAAACTAATTTACTTTAATACCTCGCGTAACTCGAAGTAAGGGACGAGATCCAACCGTAGCGTCCCTTGGAAGCTCCGCCTCTATTCGCGTCCACGCCGAGTTCTCTTCGGGATGACTTCGCAAAGTCACGAGTTTTGCGCCAACGAGAACTACTAGATTCTCCAAAGGCACAACTAGAAGATCAAGAGAGAAGAAAGGAAACTAACCACCAAGAATCGGAATCTAAATTCCGGGAAGGAAGGAGATGTGATCCGCTTCTTCTTCTTCTTGGTTGGCTTCTTCTTCGTGTTGATGGCTCACGAAGTGTGAGGTGCGCCGGCCCTAGCTCTCAAGGAGGGCGCCGGCCCTAGCTCTCAAGGTGGGCGCCGGCCCTAAGGGGAAGAGAGAAGAGAGAATAAGAGAGAGAGGGAGAGAAATAAATCTCTTGATCGCACTATCGATTAGAAAGCCAAGGCTTGCCTTTGGTTCCTTTATATAGTAGCCTCTCCCTTGCCAAGTCTCTCTTTTAACGGAATTAACGGAATTAGTTATCATAAGAATTTATCTTATAAATTTTCTTATGACTTATTCCGTTATGTCTAGTTTTATTATAACTAACTTTATAATAAAACAAATTCTCTTCTCCTTTAATTATGGAATAAATTATATAAGAAATTTATAAACTTTCTTATTATGGAAAAATCAATTCATAATTGATTTTATAAAATTAAAATGAACCAATTCATGGATTATTTTAACTTCCATTAAAAGAATAAATTTCTATAAATTTATTTATATAAATTTCTTTATACAAATTTATTTATCCATAATTAATAAAACAAATCGCGCTAGATTTATTTTATTAATTAAACCAAATAAATTGGTTTCTCCCCATTGATGTGGCCGGCCAAACCAAAGGGGTTTGGCACCCTCTTTGGTCGGCCAAACCAATCCGCTTCCATCGCAAATTAAACTCATTTAATTCGCCCAATAAGCCTTCAAAAGACTTAGCCAATTTTAGCTTCCGTTGCGCCTCTGATTAACTCAGATTCGACTTATTTCTCTTGATCGGAAAATCCAATTTTCAACTCGTTTTAAATCCCTCGGATTACTCGTAGTGCGTGTGACTAAATAGGCTTTCGATTTATGTTGGCCGTCTATAATCAACCAATTATAGAACGATCATGAGTGGCACCTAGTAGTACATCATGATCCTCAATTAATTGAAAGATCAACGGTTGACCTCAGAAATAATTCTGAAACCCTTCAGCAGCTTTAATGAATCGTGCCTCATTCCCTTCACCATCTTATACCCACTTGGTTCAGGACATGGTCTATATGTGTCAGTCCCCACTAGGCTGACTACGTCACACCTAGCCCAAGTAGTGTCTTTCTCATCCTTTGAATTTCTAATTACTCTCATGTATTTAAGAGACTCACACTCTAAACATGATATGCTCTGGCCAGAGGCTTTGAGTAACAATCCGACGATAGGCCTGGGTATACATCTCCTCGTAAGGAGTGGTGAATCCTTTGTAGGCTGCTCAAACATCTTCGGGCACTTCGGCTTATACCCAATCATCCTGGGTCCACACCTCCTTGGAGATGCTTGCTTAAGATGTTAAAGTATAAGTCTCCATGACCAAGATGACTTGAACACCGCAAGTCAAAGGAACATCGCACTTAAGCTGCAGTAAGAACTTCATTGACATATCTATATAGATTACCATATGAAGTTTTACAGCAAGTCACTCCAATGAACTAGTTCCCTTAACTAGCATCCATGTTTATCTCCGGACATCCCAATGTCACCAGCCAGTGAGAATCAGCTGATTAGAGAATAACCCATGCTAGTCTCAACAGAATTGATAGTGTCCGTATTTATCAATTCATCGACTAGGGATATTTTCAATACTTCACATTTGCACATTTTGAGATAATCACTAGTTGTGATCCCATCACAAATTCTCTTATGCTGTGAATTGTATTACGGACATTCAGTAGATGAGTTTAAGATCCCAATCAAATACACAAACATGTATACTCAAATAGTGAATTATCATTTATTAAAATAAATGTTTACAATCATAAGGCGATTGCCTTAGGACACTTCTCTCATATCACTAACAACTTACTCCACCCTAGAGAGGTTACTTTTTGTCAACTGGTTCTGACTTTGGATTTCAACTGAAACCCTAGGTCGAACCGACGCCTATTGTTCCCTTTCCCGGGGAACGCATCCTCACCTACTCCACCCTGGAGAAGTTACTTTTTTCCAACTGGGACCTCCGGTTGGACTTTTGCTCAGCCTCCGAGTACCCGTATCTCGAGACATCCGACCTTGACTCATCTCTACTTCTGTCCGCGATCCCCGCTCGGCTAAGTCTTTTGCTCGATCCTCGACTAGGACTTCGTGCTCGACCTTCGAGACTCGTAGATCTCGAGATGTCCGACCTTGACCCGTCTCTACTTCTATCCGTAGTTCTCGCTCGCTAAGACTCTGTTGCCCGATCCCCGACCAGGACTTCGTGCTCAGTCCCTCGGACCAAGACTTCTTGCCCAGCTTCACTCACCAGGACTTCGTCCACCTAGCTTCACTCACTAGGGCCCAGCTTCAATCACCAGGATTTCTTCCACCTAGCTTCACTCACTAGGATTTCTTCCACCTTGCATCACTCACTAGGACCCAGCTTCACTCACTAGGATTTCTTTCACCTAGCTTCACTCACTAGGATTTCTTTCCTTCATAATGATTTCTTTACTAGTCATCTGAATCCTGACTAGACTTCTTCCAACCTTTAGGTAAGTATAATCCCAAACCTCAAGTCCAGTTTGGTTTAATCCCTTGGTCAACTTGACCAACCCTGGGTTTTATTAACTCTGCCAAACATCAGATCCTGTTTGGCTAACCCTTTGTCAAACTGATCAAATTTAGGTTTACCCTACCAAACATTTGGTCCTGTTTGGCTTAACGCTTGATTACTTTGACTAGACCATGGTATATTATTAGTGCCAAACATTAGGTTCTGTTTAGCTAACCCTTTGTCACTTTGACTAGACCTTAATATATTGTCAAACATCGAATCACTAGAGGTTGACTGTTCATAACAGATGCACTTTGCACCAACAGATCTCTCATGGAGTAGCGAAGAGGAAGAGGAAGAGGAAGAAGGAGAAGAATGAGAAAAGAAGGAGAAGGATCGGTGACTTGGAGTTCGAACGAGTGGGTGAAACTGTCGAGCCGAGGAAACAGAGAATGTGGTATTTTAGGTTAAGGTCTTTTAGCACATTAACCCCAAAAGTTTGTTTAATTAAACTACACCCCCTATACATCATATAATAGGGTGCTAACTGTTGGTGCAAACTTTGTTAGGTCAGGGTTGACCTAGTTTGACTAGGCTCGGGTGAGCTTATGTCTGGTAAGTTTTGTAAGCTTAAGGTTGGATGTTTCGATGTTTGATAATGATGTTTGAATATCGCATGATGTTTGAATATCGTGTGAGTCAAGTGGGTCAAGGTTGACTGGAGACTTGATTGGGAAAAGACCTAGTGGGACTAGGTGAAACCCAGGTGAATCGGGGAGATCGCACGCTGGCACGGGAAAAGACCTAGGGGGAATATGCACACCTAGTGGGACTAAGTGAAGTCTAGGTGGATCGGGGTGTAACGACCCGACCCATTTGGCGACCCCATTATTTTTCTGTGGGGCATCGACCGTCGATCGTGCCGTTACTCACTAGGTCTTCCCACCCCTGGCCAGTGGATTTTTTTGCCTTCCCCAGGATTCGAACCCTATACCTCCAATCTTAAGTACTAGAATTTATGAATCCTGGTAACCAATTGAGCCAGGTTCAATTGGTTAACAGGATTTATAAACTCTAGTACTTAAGCTTGGAGGTCTAGGGTTCGAATCCTGGGGAAGGCAAAAAATCCACTGGCCAGGGGTGGGAAGACCTAGTGAGTAACGGCACGGTCGACGGTCGACGACCCACAGAAAAATAATGGGGTCGCCAAATGGGTCGGGTCGTTACAATAAAAAGGCGCCTTTTTATTGTAATGACCCGACCCATTTGGCGACCCCATTATTTTTCTGTGGGTTATCGACCGTCGACCGTGCCGTTACTCAGTAGGTGTTCCCTGTTGATGCAGTCTGACCCTGATTGTTGTTTTGGTGTTAACACCGATTTTAGTTTAGGTTGATGAGATGATTGGGATTAAGTCCTGGTCGTGGACTAGGCATACCTATGTTGGGACCGGGTGCATGTTGACAAGGATACGGGTTCGTAAAATTTTAAATTTTTAAATGCAGCGGAAGAATTAGCATAAAATAATTTCTCAAATTATTTTAACCACGTATCTAGCATGCAACCTTATGATGTGTGGACATGATCATAAATTAAAACTTTGTACCTCGCGTAACTCGAAGAAAGGGACGAGATCCAACCGTAGCGTCCCTTGGAAGCTCCGCCTCTATTCGCGTCCACGCCGAGTTCTCTTCGGGATGACTTTGCAAAGTCACGATTTTTGTGCCAACGAGAACTACTAGATTCTCTAAAGGCACAACTAGAAGATCAAGAGAGAAGAAAGGAAACTAACCACCAAGAAACGGAATCTAAATTCCGGGAAGGAAGGAGATGCGATCCGCTTCTTCTTCTTCTTCGTTGGCTCCTTCTTGGTGATGACAACTCACGGCAATCCCTTGGATTGGGAGGGTGATGCGCCGGCCCTAGGTGGGGTGGACGCCGGCCCTAGGGTGAGCAAAGGGGGGGCGCCGGCCCTAGGAGGAAAGGAGAAGGAGAGGGAGAGATTAAGAGAGAGAGGAAGAGAATTAATCTCTTGATCACTTAATTAGGAATTCAAGGCTTGCCTTTGGTTCCTTTATATAGTAGCTTCTCCCTTGCCAAGTCTCCCTCTTAACGGAATTTTAATAAGAAATTTGTCCTATAAATTTTCTTATGAATTATTCCGTTTAAGCCAAGTTTTATTATAACTAACTTTATAATAAAACAAATACATCTCTCCTTTTATTATGGAATAAATTTTACAAGAAATTTATAAATTTTCTTTATTATGGTAAAATCAATTCATAATTAATTTTATAGAATTAAAATAAACCATTCCATGGATCATTTTAATTTCCATAAAAAAGAATAAATTTCTATAAATTTCTTTATATAAATTTCTTTATACAAATTTATTTATCCATAATTTATAAAACAAATCGCGCTAGATTTATTTTATTAATTAAACCAAATAAATTGGTTTCTCCCCAAGTGGTGGCCGGCCAAACCAAAGAGGGTTGGCACCCTCTTTGGCCGGCCAAACCGAGCCGAACCCATTGCGAATTAAACTCATTTAATTTGCCCAATAAGCCTTCAAAAGACTTAGCCATTTTTAGCTTCCGTTGCGCCTCTGATTAACTCAGATTCGACTTATTTCTCTTGATCGGAAAATTTAATTTTCAACTCGTTTTAAATCCCTCGGATTACTCGTAGTGCGTGTGACTAAATATGCTTTCGATTTATGTTGGCCGTCTATAATCAACTAATTATAGAACGATCATGAGTGGCACCTAGTAGTACATCATGACCCCCAATTAATCGAAAGATCAACGGTTGACCTCAGAAGTAATTCTGAAACCCTTCAGCAGCTCTAATGAATCGTGCCCCATTCCCTTCACCATCTTATACCCACTTGGTTCAGGACATGGTCTGTTTGTGTCAGTCCCCACTAGACTGACTACGTCACACCTAGCCCAAGTAGTGTCTTTCTCATCCTTTGGATTTCTAATTACTCTCATGTATTTAAGAGACTCATACTCTAAACATGATATGCTCTGGCCAGAGGCTTTGAGTAACAATCCGACGATAGGCCTGGGTATACATCTCCTCGCAAGGAGTGGTGAATCCTTTGTAGGCTGTTCAAACATCTTCGGGCACTTCGGCTTATACCTAATCATCCTGGGTCCACACCTCCTTGGAGATGCTTGCTTAAGATGTTAAAGTATAAGTCTCCATGACCAAGATGACTTGAACACCGCAAGTCAAAGGAACATCGCACTTAAGCTGCAGTAAGAACTTCATTGACATATCTTAATAGATTACCATATGAAGTTTTACAGCTAGTCACTCCAATGAACTAGTTCCCTTAACTAGCATCCATGTTTATCTCCGGACATCCCAATGTCACCAGCCAGTGAGAATCAGCTGATTAGAGAATAACCCATGCTAGTCTCAACAGAATTGATAATGTCCGTTTTTATCAATTCATCGACTAGGGATATTTTCAATACTTCACAATTGCACATTTAGAGATAATCACTAGTTGTGATCCCATCACAAATTCTCTTATGCTGTGAATTGTATTGCGGACATTCAGTAGATGAGTTTAAGATCCCAATCAAATACACAAACATGTATACTCAAATAGTGAATTATCATTTAATAAAATGAATGTTTTCAATCATAAGGCGATTGCCTTAGGACACTTCTCTCATATCACTAACAAACTCCCACTTGGCCTAATGCCAATCGCTACGGTATCCAATACCACAGGCTCTAACATGACCCTTAAACTTGCTCTGAGGCAAGGCCTTAGTTAAATGATCCGCTAAATTCCTTTCAGTGGGAATTTTCTCAATTTGTATATCATTCCTACTTATAATCTCTCTGATCAGATGATAGCGGCGAAGCACGTGTTTGGATCGCTGATGAGACCTTGGTTCCTTTGCTTGTGCAATAGCTCCATTGTTGTCGCAGTAAACCGGCACTGCTTCATCAATGGTTGGAACCACTCCAAGTTCGGAGACAAACTTCTTGATCCAGACTGCTTCCTTTGCTGCTTCCGAAGCTGCGATATATTCCGCTTCCGTGGTAGAATCTGCTACGGTGTCTTGTTTGGAACTCTTCCAACTTATTGCGCCTCCATTCAAAGTAAATACGTATCCAGACTGAGATTTGGAGTCATCCTTATCTGTCTGGAAACTGGCATCTATATACCCACGTATTACCATATCTCCTTCTCCATATATTAGGAACACATCCTTAGTTCTTCTTAAGTATTTAAGGATTGTCTTGACAGCCTCCCAATGATCCATTCCTGGATCCGACTGGTATCTGCTTGTGACGCTCAGAGCATACGATACATCGGGCCTTGTACATAACATAACATACATGATAGATCCAATCGCGGATGCATAAGGAATCTTATTCATGCAAATCCTCTCGTCTTCTGTGCGCGGACACATAGACTTTGAAAGGTTGATCCCATGTCTGATGGGAAGGTAACCTTTCTTGGATTCCGACATGCTAAACCTTTTTAGCACTCGGTCTATATATGTAGACTGCGAAAGACCAAGCAACCGTTTTGATCTATCTCTATAGATTCTAATCCCAAGGATGTAGGTTGCTTCTCCTAGGTCTTTCATGGAGAAAGTTTTGGACAACCAAATTTTAACTGTCTGTAAGACTGATATATCGTTTCCTATAAGTAATATGTCATCGACATATAATACTAGGAATACGACTGCACTCCCACTAACCTTCTTGTACACACAAGGTTCGTCAGGATTTTGTGAGAAATCAAACTTTTTGATTGTCTCATCAAAACGGATATTCCAGCTCCTGGATGCTTGCTTCAGTCCATATATGGATCGTCGAAGCTTGCATACTTTGGTTTTATCAACCGATGTGAAACCTTCAGGTTGTATCATGTATACATCCTCAAGCAGGTTTCCATTAAGGAAAGTTGTTTTCACATCCATTTGCCATATCTCATAATCATAATGAGCTGCTATGGCTAGGAGCATCCGAATGGACTTAAGCATAGCTACTGGCGAATAGGTTTCGTCATAATCAATTCCTTATTTCTGACGATATCCTTTTGCCACTAATCTAGCCTTAAAGGTAACAATATTACCTTCCATGTTGGTTTTCTTCTTGAAAACCCACTTGCACCCTATGGGCTTAATCCCTTCAGGTGGGTTAACCAAGTCCCATACTTGATTTTCGTACATGGAATCCATTTCCGACTTCATGGCTTCAAGCCATTTGTTCCTTTCTGAACTTTTCAGAACATCTTCATAACTGATAGGTTCGTCATCGCTTATGAGTAGCACGTCGTTCGATTCACTTATGAGAAATCCGTATCTCTCTGGAATATTGCGTGTCCTATCAGACCTATGAAGAGGTGGTGTTGTTTTAGGTTCAACTGATAGCTCATCATTATGAGTTATTGGTTGTGGGTCTAGACTAGGTGTCTCTGTAATGTCTATTGGAGTTTCTTGAACTTCATCAAGTTCAATGCCACTCCCACTATTTTCTTGTAAAAGAAATTCTTTTTCCAGAAATACAGCATGCCTTGAGACAAACACCTTTTGTTCCAAGGGATGATAGAATTGGTAACCCTTCGTTTCCTTAGGGTATCCAATAAATAGACATTTATCAGACTTAGCATCCAATTTGTCTGATACAGTCCGCTTCACATAAGCAGGATAACCCCATATCTTAAGGTGAGTTAAGTGAGGTTTCTTACTATTCCATGTCTCATATGGAGTAGTAGAGACTACCTTGGTCGGGACTCTGTTTAGCAAGTAAACAGCTGTCTTAAGTGCATAGCCCCAAAAGGATTTTGGAAGAGTTGCATGATTCATCATCGACCTAACCATGTCCATCAAGGTTCGGTTATGCCTCTCAGATACACCATTATGCTGTGGTGTATACGACGGAGTCCATTGGGACAATATCCCATTGTCCCTAAGATAATCTTGAAACTCTTGACTTAAGTATTCACCACCCCAATCGGATCGAAGTATCTTAATACTTTTGCCAAGCTGTTTCTCTACTTCATTTCTGAACTCTTTAAATTTCTCAAAAGCTTCAGATTTGTGTTTCATCAAGAACACATACCCGAATCGTGAATGATCATCGATAAAGGTGATGAAGTAGCTATAGCCTCCTTGTGCAAGAGTTGACATTGGTCTACATACATCAGTGTGTATTAGACCAAGCAATTCTCCCACTGGATTACCTTTTCCGGAAAAGGGTAATTTGGTCATCTTGCCTTTTAAGCATGATTCGCATGTATCAAATGAACCGGGTTCAAATGATTCCAAAATTCCACATCGGTGTAATTTGGTCATGCGTTTCTTACTTACATGGCCAAGACGACAATGCCACGTGTAGGAGTCTATTCGATTATCTATTCGAGCACATTTGTTGCTAACATCGATATTGAAAACGTCACCGGATAAATCTAACGTGTAGATACCATTGCACAAAGTTCCATTCCCATAAAGAACGCCATTTAAAGTTATGTAACAACAATTGTTACTAAAAGTTAAATGATAACCCTTTTCATTCAAACATGAAATAGATACAATGTTCTTTATTAACGAAGGAACAAAATAACAATTATCCAATTCTAAGACATGTCCAGTAGGGAGCTTTAGCAAATATGTTCCGATGGCAACAGCTGCAATCTTTGCTCCATTTCCAACTCGCAAATTCGCTTCTCCTTTGACGAGTCTTCTTCTATTCCTTAGCCCCTGTATGTCATTACATATATGTGAGCTACACCCAGTATCAAGTACCCAGGTATCTGAGGAAATAGAGTGACATTCAATAACGAAGATACCTGAAGAGGATGGGGCATCGAATGCCTTCTTCTTCAAGGACTCAAGATAAACCTTGCAGTTTCTTCGCCAGTGACCCTCCTTGCCACAGTGATGGCAAGTGCCTTTTGGTGTCTTTTCAGTCTTTTTGGCCTTTTTCTTCTTTCCTTTATTCTATTCTTTGGCTTTCCTCTTAGAACCTTTCTTTGAGGAACCAACTAACAGTACCGTCTTCTGATCCTGCTTTACAGAAGGCTCAACAGTCTTCAGCATGTTGATCAACTCAGGAATGGTAGTCTCCAGCTTGTTCATCCGATAGTTCATCACAAATTGTGAACAACTTTTGGGCAAACAATTCAGAATTAAGTCAATACTTAGTTCATGATCCATTGCAAAACCGAGTGTGCTCAGTCGCTCAATGTACCCCAACATCTTTAACACGAACTGTGAGGCAGAAGTGCCTTCTTGCATCCTGGAGGTGAAGAGGAGTCTGGAGACTTCGAACCTTTCGGATCTCGCCTGCTCTTTAAACAACTCATGAAGATGGAAGATGATGGTATAAGCATCCATATGCTCATGCTGCTTCTGCAGCTCAGGTACCATAGAGGCTAGCATGATGCAACTCGCAAGTTCAGAATCGGTCACATGCTTCTGATAGGCCATTAACTAGTCTGGAGTTGCATCTTCTGGAGGACGGTTGGGAAGTTGATCTTCAGGACATAAGCAAGCTTCTCTGCCTTGAGGACTATCCTCAGGTTTCGAAGCCAGTCCATGAAGTTCGGCCCAGTCAGTTTATTGGTGTCCAAAATGGAACGCAAATTCAGAGAAGACATGATCGAGTGATTAACCTAGAAATACAAATTGAGCTTATATGAGAAGAATGATAAAGAATGCATCAACATACATTAATTAAATCCTATTTATTTATCGAATTGAATAACCCTTTTTATCAATTCGGGAGATCGTAGGAACATCTCCAAATAGGTTGATATCTAACCATAGATAAGAACAACCATGGCTGTGGCCATCAAGTTATTCTTAGCTATGAAGGTAGGTAATTATACCGATCACATATCACATATATGTAACTATCACTTTATGCTATCAACTAATTGAATGTTTGCATAAATCATTGGGTTGTTAACTCATTAACAAGTATGCAACATTATGCATAGCACCCAACTGCACCTCTCTTTACATTGACCTTGGCTGTGGCACAACAAATCGATGCTCCAAGCTTAAGGCTGACCCATTAATCAAGAAATAGTTTTAATATGGTTGGAGCTCATTCAACCGTTTAGTCAGGCTTGGATGTGTCCAACAACCAAAACTAAGGATTGACCTCTGACTCCAACTATATTATTCATAAACTAATTCCATGGTTTGAACATGTTGAGGTTCAAGCCGGGCATGGATGTGTCCATCAACCCAAGCGAGAAACAAAACTCCGGTTCTAACCATATTAATGGAAGGTGTTAGCCTTAATATTTTGTAAGGGGTTTTGGGTCTCATCCTTTCTTTTCTAAGCACATTCATGACATATAATTATGTCATGACTAACGATTTCCTTAATAAAGTATGTATGTGACTTAATTTATCAAGTCTCATTAATTGGATTAGGAATCGGATTTCCTAATCCCGATTTCATACTTTATTCAAGGAATTGTTTTGGGAAATAATTTCCTAAATTGTCATAATCAATTTCGGAAATAATATGTTTTAAGACTTTGATTTCTCTAAATCAAATCTTATTAAATTAAGAGACAGATTCCTTTAATTCAACCACATATTATTTTCATGAAAATCTCATTTAAGAAAACTCTATAGGAAACCATTTTCCTAATTAATTTTGGAGACAACAATATGTAAGAGCATCACCTCTTAAATCAAATTTTCAAGATTTGATCACATATTTTATTCATGGATTAATTAATTATAACAAATTATTTTCTAAGGGTGGCTCCCCGAGGCTCAGATACCCAAAGAAAAGTAATTTATCGTAAATCCAATTTGGTCCGCTCCCCGAGGCGTAACCAAATTAGACATGACAATTTTATTGAAAATTAGGAAATTAAATTACAACAACTAACTTTAATTTGGGTGGCTCCCCGAGGCACAGATACCCAAAGAAAAGAATTTTTGTTAATAATTTAAAACCAATTCGAATTTAATTGTCAATCAATGATCCATAAATTTGTCTAGACTTTCTTGAAAGAAAGTGCCCAAAATTGCGAGATTTCATAACAGGTTTTCAGAATAATTGTAAGTTTCTAGTACAAAGAAAACTTACATATTTCCAAAGTTGAAAAATTTCCAAAATAGGAAATTTCCAAAATTGGAAAGTTTTCAAAAATGGGAAGTTTTCACAATTATCATAAAATTTCAGAAACTAGGATATTTCAAAAGTTTGCGAAATTTCATGAGGATTTCCAAACTTTGAAATTCCTAAATCTAAAATTTATTATAATTGGAAAGTTTTCATAATTAAAATATTTTCCAAAATTGAGATCATGACAAAGTTTTCCACAAAACAACTTTATGATTATGTCTAACACTAACCGGCTCTGATACCACTGTTGGGACCGAGTGCATGTTGACAAGGATACGGGTTCGTAAAATTTTAAATTTTTACGTGCAGCGGAAGAATTAACATAAAATAATTTCTCAAATTATTTTAACCACGTATCTAGCATGCAACCTTATGATGTGTGGACATGATCATAAATTAAAACTTTGCGGAAAAGTAAACTAATTTACTTTGTACCTCACGTAACTCGAAGAAAGGGACGAGATCCAACCGTAGCGTCCCTTGGAAGCTCCGCCTCTATTCGCGTCCACGCTGAGTTCTCTTCGGGATGACTTCGCAAAGTCACGAGTTTTGTGCCGACGAGAACTACTAGATTCTCTAAAGGCACAACTAGAAGATCAAGAGAGAAGAAAGGAAACTAACCACCAAGAAACGGAATCTAAATTCCGGGAAGGAAGGAGATGCGATCCACTTCTTCTTCTTCTTCGTTGGCTCCTTCTTGGTGATGACAACTCACGGCAATCCCTTCGATTGGGAGGGTGATGCGCCGGCCCTAGGTGGGGTGGACACCGGCCCTAGGGTGAGCAAAGGGGGGGCGCCGGCCCTAGGAGGAAAGGAGAAGGAGAGGGAGAGATTAAGAGAGAGAGGAAGAGAATTAATCTCTTGATCACTTAATTAGAAATTCAAGGCTTGCCTTTGGTTCCTTTATATAGTGCCTCTCCCTTGCCAAGTCTCCCTCTTAACGGAATTTTAATAAGAAATTTATACTATAAATTTTCTTATGAATTATTCCGTTTAAGCCAAGTTTTATTATAACTAACTTTATAATAAAACAAATACATCTCTCCTTTTATTATGGAATAAATTTTACAAGAAATTTATAAATTTTCTTTATTATGATAAAATCAATTCATAATTGATTTTATAGAATTAAAATAAACCATTCCATGGATCATTTTAATTTTCATAAAAAAGAATAAATTTCTATAAATTTCTTTATATAAATTTCTTTATACAAATTTATTTATCCATAATTTATAAAACAAATCGCGCTAGATTTATTTTATTAATTAAACCAAATAAATTGGTTTCTCCCCAAGTGGTGGCCGGCCAAACCAAAGAGGGTTGACACCTTCTTTGGCCGGCCAAACCGAGCCGAACCCATCGCGAATTAAACTCATTTAATTCGCCCAATAAGCCTTCAAAAGACTTAGCCATTTTTAGCTTCCGTTGCGCCTCTGATTAACTCAGATTCGACTTATTTCTCTTGATCGGAAAATCCAATTTTCAACTCGTTTTAAATCCCTCGGATTACTCGTAGTGCGTGTGACTAAATAGGCTTTCGATTTATGTTGGCCGTCTATAATCAACTAATTATAGAACGATCATGAGTGGCACCTAGTAGTATATCATGACCCCCAATTAATCGAAAGATCAACGGTTGACCTCAGATGTAATTCTGAAACCCTTCAGCAGCTCTAATGAATCGTGCCCCATTCCCTTCACCATCTTATACCCACTTGGTTCAGGACATGGTCTGTTTGTGTTAGTCCCCACTAGACTGACTACGTCACACCTAGCCCAAGTAGTGTCTTTCTCATCCTTTGGATTTCTAATTACTCTCATGTATTTAAGAGACTCATACTCTAAACATGATATGCTCTGGCCAGAGGCTTTGAGTAACAATCCGACAATAGGCTTGGGTATACATCTCCTCGCAAGGAGTGGTGAATCCTTTGTCGGCTGTTCATACATCTTCGGGCACTTCGGCTTATACCCAATCATCCTGGGTCCACACCTCCTTGGAGATGCTTGCTTAAGATGTTAAAGTATAAGTCTCCATGACCAAGATGACTTGAACACCGCAAGTCAAAGGAACATCGCACTTAAGCTGCAGTAAGAACTTCATTGACATATCTTTATAGATTACCATATGAAGTTTTACAGCTAGTCGCTCCAATGAACTAGTTCCCTTAACTAGCATCCATGTTTATCTCCGGACATCCCAATGTCACCAGCCAGTGAGAATCAGCTGATTAGTGAATAACCCATGCTAGTCTCAACAGAATTGATAATGTCCGTTTTTATCAATTCATCGACTAGGGATATTTTCAATACTTCACAATTGCACATTTAGAGATAATCACTAGCTGTGATCCCATCACAAATTCTCTTATGCTGTGAATTGTATTGCGGACATTCAGTAGATGAGTTTAAGATCCCAATCAAATACACAAACATGTATACTCAAATAGTGAATTATCATTTAATAAAATGAATGTTTACAATCATAAGGCGATTGCCTTAGGACACTTCTCTCATATCACTAACAACCTAGTGGGACTAGGTTTGATGAAAGCCTGGCTTGGAGGGTCAGGTCCTAGCTTGAGAAGCTAGGTGGATGAAATCCTAACTTGGAGGGTTAGGTGTGAGAAAATCCTAGCTTGGAGGGCTAGGTGTGAAAAGTCCTAACGTGGAGGGTTAGGTGTGGAAAAATCCTAACTTGGAGGGCTAGGTGTGAAAAGTCCTAACCTGGAGGGTTTGGTGTGGAAAAATCCTAGCTTGGAGGGCTAGGTGTGGAAAAGTCCTAACCTGGAGGGTTAGGTGTGAAAAGTCCTAGCTTGGAGGGCAAGGTGTGGAAAAGTCCTGGCTTGGGGGATCAGGTCCTAGCTTGGAGGGCTAGGTTGATGAAATCCCGGCTTGGAGGGCCAGGTCCTAGCTTGGAGGGCTAGGTTGGATGAAATCCCGGCTTGGAGGGTCAGGTCCTAGCTTGGAGGGCTAGGTTGAAGTGCCAGTGAGTGAAGCTGTGCATGGACTCTTGGTCCGACCAAGCACGAGTCAGAGAAGGGCTGGAGGATTGTTCTCGTGACTTAGAGTGCATTTGGGCTTGCCTGGATCGGTCTGGTGACCTATCAGGGAAGTTGGCATGGTGTTCCCTCGTGGATCGGTCTGGTGACCGATCCAGCGATGACTGATCGGTCTGGTGACCGATCACACAGTGACCTTGTTGGGCTACTGATCGACTCCTGATCGGTCTAGTGACCGATCACACAGTGACCTTGTTGGGCTACTGATCGACTCCTGATCGGTCTAGTGACCAATCAGGGAGCATCCAGTGAGTTTGGGGACATTACTGCTCGGCTCCTGATCGGTCTGGTGACCGATCAGGGAGCAGACAGTTTACTCACTGTGTAACGCCCCGAAATTTCCATATTGAAGTTCTTAAAGTCCTTAGAACTATTTAAAAATGTTTTAGAAATATTCTAGATATTTTTAGGAAATTTTAGAATATTTTTATGGAATTTTCCGAGTCCGTTTAGTATTTTTAAAAAAGGAAAAACTTTAAAGGGCAACAGGGGGTTCGAACTCGCGACCACAGGAGGAGCAAGCCCTTAAGGGCGCGCAAGTGACCGGCTGGGCTAGGGTATCAAGCACAACAAAAGGCGGAGAGAAATAATTTTATAGAGTAGTTAAGTTTTTTCATGAAGAGGTATTTAAACCCCGCTTAAGTCGCGTGAAACCCTTGGAGGAGAATTTTCGGCTGCGTGCGAGAAGGGGGCGAGGGAGGGGCGGCGAAAACAAAAGGGAACCTAGGTTTTCTTTCCTCCTCTCCTCTCCTAAGGGGCGCCGGCTAAGGGAATCTCAAGGGGGTCGGAGCGTTTCGTTCGTCTCGACGAGAAGAACACGTAGTCGCGGACGGTTCGTAGAGATCTCAAGTTTCACCCGAGCCCTAGTCGTCTAATTTCGGTTGTAAGTCCAAGAAATCAAGGTAAGTACTGCTCACCTGCAGTAAGAGGCGGTTTTCCGCAAGAATTTTCCCTTAAAAGTTTTAAAAGAGATATTTACTTTTAGTTTAAGATTTTGCATGTGATCTTAGTTCATTATATGCTTATATGTATTTGATAGAGTACCCTATGTGAGTTTAGGGTCTAAGAAATCTATAAGAAAAGAAAAGAAAGATAAAGAAAAAGAAAAGAGGAGGTCAAGGCCTTACGAAATCCCCAAAAGTCAAGACTTAGGGATTTGGGCACACAAGGTGTTCGATAAAATGCCAAGGCATTTAAAGATAAGAAAGAAAAGAAAGAAAAGCTATTTTATTTTCTAAGGCCAGTACCCGGCGTCCAAGGGCGTCGTTAAAGAAATCCAGGTGTCCAATTCCAAGGTCTTGGCCCTGGTAGACCAAGGTCTGCTCTATTAGGATTGGCGGCTCGCTACCCCAACCCTTTAGGGAACGCGCATAAGATGATACTTACGTCTTAAGTGGATCCAAGTGAGTTATTATTTTCAAGTATATGCTTTAGCAAAGTTTTTCTAAAGTTTAAGGAAGTTTTCTAAAAGTTAAAGAAAGATTTAAAATTAAAGAATTGCTAAAGTTCCAAGTTAAGCCAAGAAAAAGTGAGTTAAGACTTATTAATGCTTGAGTATGCATGTTTTGAGTTATACATGTTTTAGTGTTTCATTTAAGCATAAAAGTATCTCATGTGATTTCACATTGTTTAAAAAGCATGCTTGCACATTTCGAGATTTTGTGAGCTAGATAGTACTTGCTAAGCTTTATGCTTATTAGTTGCATTTTCCTCTTGCTGCAGGTAAAGGTAAAGGCAAGCAATTCTGAAGGAAGGCGACGAGGCGGTGCTGAGTGACGTGTGTGTGGTGGCTGACCTTGGAGAGGTCCTTGGGACGAGACAGTTTAGCTTATTTGAAATGCAATGTTTAAGGTTTCCAAATTCCAAGTTATTGTGTTATGGAGTTTATTAAACATTTATGCTTCGGATAGTTTTACATGCTCAATTTTGTAGAATGAAGATTCCATGTTATTTCAATTAGTATGCATACTTTTGTGAATGCACTAGATGAGCAAGGGCATGAGTAGTTTAGCATGTTGATACATTGAATTTTAGACTTATTCTTGAGCTTAGTATTCCCTTTTGGACTAAATCCTAATTATGCTTAAAATGCTTGTAAATTCGGTAGAAAAGTAAGGTTTACATTCTATCTGTTTGATGCATGTGCCAAGATGTTGTTAGCCTCCTTTTGAATTAAGTTTTATTGCTTTAAATATGCTTAGAAAAGTTACATTCATATTCCATAATGCTTCAGTAATGTTATAGAACCTTGTGTGATGAGTTCAAATGCATGACTATTAAAGTTAGAATATCATTCTTAGATAGATTTAAATAAAAAAAAATGTTAAAGAAAGTTCCGCATTTTTAGTCGTTGCATTAGAGTCAAGAAGTAGACAAAGTAACGGTCCGTCTAAGGTAGAGAAGGCGGGTCGCTACAGTTGGTATCAGAGCAGTTCCCATTCTCCAGCATCACACACACATCAGCATCAACCTTGCCGTCTTCAAGTAAGAAAGTTTTAAGTTTCAGTTTTCTATTGCTCCTTTATTTAATTGCAGTATAGAGAAATGCTTAAGTACTTACTCATATGTGCATAGAACAAGGAAGCATGTTTAATACCTTAGTATCACGGAATCATGTTTAATCCCTAGAATGGATATTAGGTTACTAAGTAAGAAGACAAGTTTATACCTAGAGATGTAGTAGTGATTCCTTGTTCCCTTATGCATTATTAGATGGCAAGAAGAGGCCGAGCTCCTAATGCAAGGAACAAACCCAGTTCAAGATAACAATGAGCCTGGCACAGAACAGCCAAACCTGATGGCAGTCATTGCTCAAATGCAAGCTCAGATTTCAGAGCAACAGAAGACCATCGCCACACTGATGGCAAATCAGCACCCAGTGCCCCTACACCACCCACAGCAGGAGTGGAACTCCAGTGGTGGCTGAAGTTCCACCAGTCACACAGGAGACCCCTGCCGTGAACCGAAGACAAGAAGCATACCTCGTCCAGTGGCAGAGGCTGAAACCTGAAAGCTTCTCAGGCACGACTGAGCCCTGGGATGCCCAGGCTTGGTTCAAGACTTTAGAGAGCACAATGGAGCTTCTTGACTGGCCAGAAGTCGAGAAGGTCAAATGTGCCTCCTTCTGCCTAACTGGAGATGCTCGTATGTGGTGGGAGCGGGTCAAGAGTAAGAGGATAGTCAACCAGATGAGCTGGACAGATTTCGAGCAAGAGTTCTATGAGGAGTTCTTCCACATGCGGGTTACCAACAAGCACTACGAGGACTTCATGGAGTTCAGACAAGGTAACCTACCAGTGGGAGAAGCAGTCGCGAAGTTCAACAGACTAGCTCGCCTCTGCCCAGAGCTAGTCAGCACAGAGAAGGAGCGAGTCAGACTGATGCTCCGCATGCTGAACCCTGAAATAGCACTCAACGTGAACAGCGGGACGCACCGACCCCAGACCAGCGAGGAGTTGGTCAGTAGTGCTCTAATCTCAGAGCACTATCTGAATAGCATCAAGGCACAACAAACACAGCAGAAGCCAGTCCTGATTGAGAACAAGACAACAGGAGGCCAGAAGCCTCAGCCAAATAACCAGAACTGGAAGAACAAGAACCACAAAAGGAAGCAGTGGCCTGGCAGCCAAAAAGGAAACCCAGAGAACAAGCAAGCTAGGTATCCACCTTGTCCTAAGTGTGGGAGGACCCATCCAGGAGCATGCCTTTTGGGTGTAACTGGATGCTACTCATGTGGACAAGAGGGACACAGATCCAAAGACTGCCCAAACAAGTTTAAGGTACTTCCTCAGCAGTCCGTACAGTATGGAGGCAAGCCTCAGTTACATTACATGCCTACTATACTGGAGGGACCTCAGATCAGTCAGGGAAGGTTGGAAGCAGCACCAGTTTCAACCAATGCCAGAGTCTTTTCCCTCACGAAGGAAGAAGCTGCCAGCGCCTCCACGGTCGTAACAGGTCAAATAGTTATTTTTCAGCATTTAGCTACTACACTGTTTGACACTGGGGCGACCCATTCTTTCGTATCAGTACCTTTTGCTAGTAAGTTACAGGTGCCTGCAGAGAGTTGGGAGTCCAGATTCCTGACAACTCTCCCTTCAGGGGAAATCATGGAATCCACCCAGCGGCTCCGGGCTGTGTCAATCAAGATTTCAGACCGAGAGCTATATGTCGATCTAATAGTCCTTGCGATGCAAGACTTCGACGTCATACTGGGCATGGATTTCCTCAGTAAGTACAGCGCTTCAGTGGACTGTCGCCGGAGGAAGGTGGTTTTCAGTCCAGAAGGAGAACCACCGTTCGAATTTCAAGGAGCCCCAAGGAGGAAGACTCAGAAATTCCTCTCAGCCTTGGCAGCCCACCAGATGCTAGAACAAGGGTGTGCTGGTTTTCTTGCACGCATAGTGGACATAGAAGCAAAGGAAGAGCGCAAGCAGGAGGATGTACGGGTAGTCTGTGAGTATCCAGAAGTATTCCCAGAAGAACTACCTGGACTACCTCCCAACAGAGAAGTGGAATTCGAGATCGAGCTAGTACCAGGTACCGGTCCGGTCTCGAAGGCCCCATATCGTATGTCTCCAGCAGAGTTGAAGGAATTACAAGAGCAACTCCAGGAGCTACTAGACAAGGGCTTCATTCGCCCGAGTCATTCACCCTGGGGAGCTCCTGTACTTTTCGTCAAGAAGAAGGATGGGTCTATGCGTCTGTGCATAGACTACAGAGCTCTGAACAAGGTAACCATCAAGAACAAGTACCCCTTCCTAGAATAGATGATTTATTTGATCAACTCAAAGGGGCTACAGTGTTCTCGAAGATAGATCTGCGTTCTGGGTATCATCAGCTAAAGGTTAAAGAAAGTGACATCCCCAGGACGGCCTTCAGGACAAGATACGGCCACTACGAATTTGTAGTGATGCCTTTTGGAGTAACCAATGCTCCAGCAGTCTTCATGGAGCTGATGAACCACATCTTCAGGGAGTATCTCGATAAATTCGTCATTGTATTTATTGATGATATTCTCATATACTCACAGACTCCAGAGGACCATGCTACACCACTTGAGGATAGTGCTGCAGATCCTTCAGCAGGAGAAGCTCTATGCAAAATTCTCAAAGTGTGAGTTTTGGCTAGATCAGGTGGCCTTCCTAGGTCACATTGTATCCAAAGAAGGCATTCAAGTTGATCCAGCCAAGATAGAAGCAGTCAGCAACTGGTGTAGACCCAAGAATGCCAGTGAAATCAGAAGCTTCTTAGGCCTGCAGGATATTACAGAAAATTTGTGGAGGACTTTTCCAGAATAGCCTCTCCACTCACAGCCCTGACCAGAAAGAATCAGAAGTTTGAGTGGTCAGATAAATGCGAGCACAGCTTCCTAGAACTGAAGAAAAGATTGACTAGTGCTCCCATCCTGACTGTTCCAGAGAGTGACAAGGCCTTTGACATCTACAGTGATGCATCCAAGAT
>JAGFNQ010001084.1:0-37913 GCA_024364735.1 Boesenbergia rotunda
ATAAACAATCTCAAAAGGGGAAAATTGAGTAGTAGAATGGACAACCCTATTATAAGCAAATTCAACATGAGGTAAACATTCTTCCCAAGACTTAATGTTCTTCTTAATAATTGCTCTAAGAAGAGTAGAAAGAGTCCTATTTACCACCTCAGTTTGGCCGTCAGTTTGAGGGTGACATGTAGTGGAGAAAAGAAGCTTTGTTCCTAGTTTGTTCCATAAGGTCCTCCAAAAATGACTTAAGAATTTGGTGTCACGATCTGAAACAATGCTCCTAGGCATGCCATGAAGTCTTACAACCTCTTTGAAAAACAAATCTGCCACATGAGTTGCATCATCCACTTTGTGGCAAGGTATGAAGTGTGCCATCTTAGAAAATCTATCAACTACCACAAAAATGGAGTCCTTACCTTTTTGAGTGCGTGGTAGCCCTACAACAAAATCCATAGACAAGTCAATCCAAGGGGAATCAGGAATAGGCAAAGGAGTGTAAAGTCCATGAGGTGATACCTTAGATTTTGCTTTTCTGCACACAATGCACTTTTCACAAAATTTTTGCACATCATGCCTTAAGTGTGGCCAATGAAAATGTTCATGCAACATTTCTAAGGTCTTTTGAACCCCAAAGTGTCCCATTAGACCCCCCTCATGTGCTTCCCTAACTAGCAATTCACGCATGGATCCTCTAGGCACACAAAGTCTATTGTTCTTAAACAAGTAATTATCATGCCTAACAAACCCATTTTGTGATTTCTTTTCACACGCAGCATATAATTCAGAGAAGTCACTATCATGTTCATACAACTCTTTGATATGTTCAAAGCCAAGTAATTTAGTTTCAAGTGTAACAAGCAAATTATACCTTCGTGAAAGTGCATCTGCTACAACATTTACCTTTCCTTGCTTATGCTTAATCACATACGGAAATTGTTCAAGAAATTCAACCCATTTGGCATGCCTTTTGTTGAGCTTCCCCTGCCCTTTCAAATACTTCAAAGATTCATGATCACTATGAATAACAAATTCTTTAGGCAAAAGATAGTGCTGCCATGTTTGCAAAGCTCTAACAAGTGCATACAATTCTATATCATAAGTGGAATAGTTGAGAGTGGCGCCACCTATCTTCTCACTAAAATATGCAATGGGATGTCCATTTTGAAGT
The DNA here is from genome assembly GCA_024364735.1 of Boesenbergia rotunda. Classification (NCBI taxonomy): domain Eukaryota; kingdom Viridiplantae; phylum Streptophyta; class Magnoliopsida; order Zingiberales; family Zingiberaceae; genus Boesenbergia; species Boesenbergia rotunda. The sequence goes on from JAGFNQ010001084.1 coordinate 1,160, forward strand.
AAAACAGCCCCCAATACCCACATGAGATGCATCACATTCAATTTCAAATGATTTGGAAAAATCAGGCAAAGCAAGAATGGGTGCATGTGTGAGTTTGTCCTTAAGTGCTTGAAATGCATTTTCTTGATTCTCTCCCCACTTAAAACTCATATTTTTCTTGACAATTTCATTTAGGGGTGCTGCCAGTGTGCTAAAATCCTTCACAAACCTTCTATAGAAACTTGCCAACCCATGGAAGCTCCTAACCTCACTCACAGTTTTGGGGGTTGGCCAATCTCTAATGGCCTTAACCTTCTCTTCATCAACCTGCACTCCTTTAGAACTTATGACAAATCCAAGAAAAACCACATGATCAGTGCAAAAAGAACACTTTTCTAAGTTAGCATACAGTCTCTCCTTTCTAAGGACATGCAAGACAGATTTGAGATGTGCTACATGCTCAACCAAACTCTTGGAATATACCAAAATATCATCAAAGTATACTACCACAAATTTTCCTAGGAATTCTCGTAAAACATGGTTCATAAGCCTCATAAAAGTGCTTGGCGCATTAGTTAACCCAAAAGGCATTACCAACCATTCATACAATCCATATTTAGTTTTGAAAGCAGTTTTCCATTCATCCCCTTCCCTTATCCTAATTTGATGGTATCCACTTTTCAAATCAATCTTAGTAAAGAAGCAAGCACCATGCAATTCATCAAGTAAATCATCAAGTCTAGGGATAGGATGTCGATACCGAATTGTGATGTTGTTGATAGCTCTACAGTCCGTGCACATCCTCCATGATCCATCCTTTTTAGGTACCAAAATTACTGGTACAGCACAAGGACTTAAGCTCTCTCTCACCCATCCTTTTTGTAATAACTCCTCCACTTGATTCTGTATCTCCTTTGTTTCTTGAGGGTTGCTCCTATAGGCAGGCCTATTGGGAAGAGAAGCACCAGGAATAAGGTCCATTTGGTGTTCTATTCCCCTTATTGGTGGCAAACCGTGAGGTACTTCCTGGGGAAACACATCCTCAAAGTCCTGCAAAATAGCAACAACATCACTGGGCAAGGAGTTAGTATTAGTTTCCAAGCAAGTTTCCTTGCACAAAAGAAGAAATATAGGTTGCCTTGTCAAATAAGCTCTCTTCACCTCACTTCCTCTTGCAAACAAATTTTCTATTCTTCTCTCTTTCTTTTCCTCGTTCTCTCTTTTCTTTTCCTCATTCTCTCTTTTCTTTTCTTTCCTCATTCTCTCTTTCTTTTCCTCATTCTCTCTTTTCTTTTCCTCATTCTCTCCTTTCTTTTTCTTAAGCTCTCGCTCTTCTTTTTCTCTTTTCTCTCGCATTTTTTTTTATCCGCACAAACCTCCCTAGGTGATAATGGTACAAGTGTGACTTTGTGGGAATTGTGAAGAAATGAGAACTTGTTGGAGAATCCATCATGGTGAGCTCGCCTATCAAACTGCCAAGGTCTTCCAAGAAGAATGTGGCTTGCCTCCATAGGTACAATATCACATAGAACTTGATCTTCATATTTTCCAATGGAGAAATTAATCATCACTTGTTGATTCACCACCAATTCACCACTATTACTTAGCCATTGGAGTTTATATGGTCTTGCATGCGGTGTAGTCTTGAGGTTGAGTTTGGTAACCAACCTAGTGCTTGCCACATTGGTGCAACTTCCACCATCAATGATCATAGAGCATGTTTTACCTTGAATAAGGCAACGAGTATGAAAAATATTCTCTCTTTGGTCCTCCTCATGCTCCTTGGCTTGACTTCCTAATAACCTTCTAACCACCAAGAGATCGCCATCTTGCGCATAGGCTGCTCCATCATGTTCCTCATCGCTTGAAGAAGAAGAATGAGAAGAAGTTTCTTCACTAGAGATGCTCCCATTATCCCTAACCACCATAGTCTTCTTATTCGGGCATTCGGATGCGATATGTCCTTTTCCCAAACACTTGAAGCACTTGATATCCCTGCTCTTAGAAGTAGAAGAAGTAGTAGTAGGAAAAGGCTTCTTAGCGCTTGTTACCTCCTTTGAATTAGAAGAGGAACCCTCCTTCTTTGGCTTGTCCTTCCAATTTGAAGAGTAGTTTGAAGAAGATGGTCTTTTCATAACGCCCTTTCTCTTTAATTGTTGCTCCACTTTCATTGCTTGATGAACTAAGTCGTCAAGCTCCACATAATGTTGTAGCTCTACAATGTCTCCAATATCTCGGTTTAGGCCATGGAGAAATCGAGCCATAGTTGCTTCTCTTTCCTCCTCAATATTGGCCCTAATCAAAGCCACCTCCATCTCCTTGTAATACTCATCCACACTCCTACTCCCTTGGATGAGTCTTTGCAATTTGTTGTGCAACTCCCTATGGTAGTGGGAAGGCACAAATCTCCTTCTCATCAAAGTCTTCATTTCACCCCAAGTGTTGATAGGGTGCTCTCCATACCTTCTTCTCTCCTTTTGCATTTGATCCCACCAAATTAAAGCATAATCGGTGAACTCAAGGGCAGCCACCTTCACTTTCTTTGCATCAGGGTAATTGTGGCATGAGAAGATTTGCTCTATTTTCATTTCCCACTCAAGATATGTGTCGGGGTCATTCCTCCCTTGGAAGGAAGGTACCTTGACTTTCACCCCTCTTAGATCGTCTTCATGTTGATGGTTTCTACCTCCTCTTTCGTGTCTTCGTCCCCCTTCACGCCTCCTTCTTTCTCTTGGAGAACTATAGAATAGGTCACTTCCCGGATGAGATTCTTCATGATTAGAATTTCCCCCATGGTTGGAAACTCTTCCTCCTTCAAGTCGGTCCATCCTTTCATGTAAGCCTTCAAGTTGTCTTTGAAGCATTCTCTCAAAGTGTTGAGTAAGCGCCTCCATTTGAAGCCTATTAGGATCTTGCCTAGGGGAGTTTTCCCCACTCATGCTTGCAACAAAAAAAAGATGACAAGGAAAATTGCACAAGAAATGTTAGAAAGACCTCACCACTCGCCTCACGTGGTTGCACTCAAATTTATCCACTCAGCTTCCTTTATAAGCCCTTAAGAAAAGAACCTTATCAACGATTTTCTCAAGACAACAAGTAGACAATCAAGTGAGCAAGAAACCAACAAGAGAATATGAGTAGAACAAGAGAAATAAACGGTTAGAACAAGAAATTCAGCAACGATCAAGAGCAATGAGAGAAATATTGGGTCCTTTCAATTCGCCGATCTTCCTTCTTTTTTTTTTTCGAATTTCCTTTTTGTCCCTTTTTTTTTTCTTCAGTCAAAAAAAAAACACAATGACTCAAGTAACACCTTTTTTTTTTTCAACTCTTTTTTTTTTTTTTGAGTTTAGGACCCAAATAGAGAAGCGATAAATAGAGTTGGAGAATGAAAACACCAATGGAATACTATGGATGAGAGATTAGCAAAGATGAACAAGAACACAAATGAAGAAGAACAAAACGCAAACCTGAAAATCAAGGAGCCAAGGCTCTGATACCAAATGATAAGCACCTTGGAATGGATCGCCTTGAAATTCAGATGTAGGGAAGGATATTGACGCCACACTCAAGAAAGATGAGAGGGTGAGTGATAAGTCATGGGGGTTTCGATCGCCACAAGTTGCCTTGATAAGATCACGATTAGTTCTTTGCCTAAGAACCAAAGGAAGCTCTCACAATAGAGAAAACTATGATTTCATTCAAACTTAACATGCCTTGGCCATACAAGAGTTCTCCTATATATAGACTTAGTGGAGGTTGAAACATTAACCTCTACCACAATTCCCACTAAGCACTAATTATGCACCATTATCATGCATGCATGCATGCATGATGTTTATTTCCCACAATTCCCTAATACTAGCTTAGGAACTCCCAAAAGCATTAAAAACCCACCAAAAGACATCAAAAATAACTTCAGAAAATTTCCCCAAAAATACCCACGAAAATTGGACACTTGTAGCCCTTGAATGCATCTTGGATCATGTGGTTTTGGGCCTTCAAGTTTTGTCTTCATGTGGGCTCAATTTCACTTTCAATTTGAAGGAATGTGATCCATTTAGTTGTTGCCTCCATTGTGCATTGATCCTTCTTCTCCTTGAGCTCCATTATTAAGCCTTCCAAAGCTTGCTTCATTCTCTTAGTCTTGGATCTTGTCATGGGTCCTCCAATTCCTTTCAATGCCTCTTCCTCTATGGCTTTGTCTTGTAAGCTTGTATCCCCTCCTTGGTCCACATCAGACTACTTTTCCCATCTCCATCAATGGCACACCGAGGAAAAGGATTCTTCTTCTTGGTGCGTTCGCGTGTTCTCCGCGATCTTCTTCTTTGCCAACCATCCTCACCGTCGGGGTCGCCATTAGCTCCCTGCACTTCTGATGCCATCCACAAGAGAGGAGTGGGGTTCCCCTTCCTCAACCGGCGTTTTCTCTTAATCTGATCAGCATATCATCTTCTTCTCCGCACGATCGCATGTTCTCCGTGATCTTCTGTTTCTTCCCTGATCTGGACATCATCACTGGACAACGCCATTGAGTAAGTATTCCTCCGTGTTTGGTCTTCAGGTATTGATGAATTGGAATAGGTAAAACCCCACATGTTTTAGATCTAGTTCAGATTTGAATGCTTACCTTTGTTTTATGTTGATTGGTTGTAATTGATTTGCATTGCCCTTGGTTTAGATTTCCTGCATTGGGCTTAAGTTGAATATTGTTTACAAGGTGTTGGATGGAATGCTTCTTAGACTTTAGTTTGTAATTCCTTTAGTTAGTTAATTGCATTGCATGATAATGTTGATTCCATTATGTTTGTGCACTTCGTTTAAATGCAATCAGGGTAAAGTAGTTTAGATTTCATAGCTTACATTGTTTTTCATTATTTAGTCCTAGAACTTAAAATCTAAAACCCCCTTTTGACTTCAAAATACCAAGCAATAATATTTGATCCTAGATTTATCATGTATTACCTACATTCCTTGTAAGAGACGATCTAGGCCAGTCTCTATGCTATATTATTGTAGAGAGAGGTTTGATATTTTATTCATTTGATATTCATTGCACGACACAATTGAGTCTTATCTCATACCTGATGAGGCCTCAGTTTTCCACACTCTCTCCAACCATTTAGAAGCTCCTTGAACCTCCCATTTAATTAGCTTACCGTCTTTTCTTCCTTCATAAAAAAGGTTTGCAATTGATTTATAAGATCGCTCTTTGCAATTCTTGAATCCTTTGTTCCTTTATTTAGCTCAATGAGATTGTCCCACAATTCCTTAGCACTCTTGAATGTACCAACCTTATTTAGTTTCTTTGAGCTCAATCCGCATTGTTAAAGGGTTACGGTAGCTTTAGCATTTATTTGTGCCTTCAACTTTTGCTCAACCGACCATTTTGATGATTCCAAAATCTTCCCATCTTGTGTTGGTGCAACAAAACCCTCGGTAACGGAAAACTAATTATCAATTTCGGTCATGAGATAATTCTCTATGCGGCTCTTCCAATATGCGAAATTGTTCCCTTCATAGTAGGGTGGTCGAGTAATGTTGTAACCCTCTTTCAAAGACATCCTCGCAGCTCAAAAGATTACTTCTTTGGGTGTAAGTTCTCCGAAGCAACATTGCTTTGATACCACTTGTTAGGACCGGTAGAGTTAGATGGGAGGGGAGGTGATAGCTTACTTCAATCTAATTTGTTCTTCTTCGTAGCGGAGACTTGAAGTTAAAACCCCAAACACAATGCTAAAGCCTTGATTTACTTGGCCTCTACCACCCTGAGATGACTAATCCAAGGGTCCACAGTAGCAATCACAAATTTCACTATGAACTCTCTGTAAGGATCTATAGACAAAACTATTTAAAAATAGCAATGAAAATAATAGATCTCACCAGCGATTCATGCGAAAAAAAAACTCATACAAAGTTAATTTACAAATTTCTATAGTATAGATATACCTTTGGCGTGTGCCCTTTGCTTATCCCGCTTGTCCGAGGTATGCCGGATCTCTTGCACGTTCAAGTGTCCGTGCCTCTATGTGTATCCACACGAAGACTATCTCTCAAGCTTCAGAGAAGAATCACCTTTGTGGTGCTAGCTACAAGAGGAGATTCACAAAGCAAGAAGGATAGGGAAAATAGGGATTCCCGCAAAGAGAAGGAAGAGAAGGAAAAATGATAAGTTCTACATCCAAATGACAAGAAAAACTCTTTTATACTCATTCTATGAATATGAAGAGTTTTTGTCCCTTTAGCTTCTCTCCATTAACGCAAATAAAAACCCAATTAGAGCACATTTTCTCATGTGACTCTTCAACTTCTCTTCCTCCAATGAAGATGAACTTTTCATTTTCCTCTATTATTAATTTATTAAACATTTTAATGAATTAATATCTCATTCAAATGTGATTGAGTCTAATCTAAATGAGTCTAACTCAAATTATATCTCAATCCCATAATCCAATTGGATTCACTTGAGTCTAACTCAATTAATCTAATTTGGATCAAATCTTAGTTAAACTAAGATCAATTAATCTTCGAAGTATTGTGTCCTTAGTGTGTGACCCAATAAGTTCTCGTAACGTTAGGAATGTATCTAAACCGCTTTAGACACATAAGCAATAAGCGACATTTAGCAATGACATCATTACTACCCAAGTGACACAAAAATCGAGATCCGACTTAACTTCTGTGACTATGACAAATATGACCTTGTCCTTCTATCCTCGATTAATCTTTGTATTTCTTGATACCCGAGTAGACTCACTCAAACAAATGAGCTCAATATCTCACATTAACTCATTTGAGCATAGTCATGCGTTTTAGTAGTCCTACTCGATAAAGGAGCCCACAGATATCACTCCCGTTATATGGGAGGGATAGATTTCATCTACATCACGCACATCCCTTCGCATAATTCATTAAATACCCAGTGATAGCCTTTATAGTCCACCTTATTACGGTTGACGTTTGACGATACCAAAGTACATAACTCCTTATGTAGGGAACCGTAGTTACTTCAGGTCTAAGAACTATTCATACTAATAGTCACATGAGAAAATTTATGACACTCATATGACAATATATGAAATTTTCTCATGGCGGGTCAATTCAGTACACATTCTCTAATATATACCCATGTGTCAACTTGATATCATATATCCATGACTTATGTGCTGAAGTCATCAATTGACCTACATGCTAGTCTCCATGCATTAATATTGTCTTTGAATATTAATGCTTGACTAGGAATGATTTAGTGTAGTGTTCTCTACATCATCTCACTATCGATTCAACCAATCGATATGATGTAGATAAGAATCTATTTCCCAAGAAAATTATTATACTTAGTTATTTGACACAAATATAAAGTATAATAATTAAATATGTCTTTATTAATGATAGAATATGATATAAAAAGTCCTTAGTTAATCATCATATAATTGGCTCTAGGGCTTCTACTAACACTCTTCTTCTCAGAACAATACCGAAGGTGGAGAAACCTTTTTATAGCAAACTTTGAAAGGCATCAAGGAAAGAACAACAATGAGGAGAAGAAAGAAAAGAAATATTATAATTTTTGGCTTGAATCCCCTTCTCTTTGATGTTTGAAGATAATGTTGAGAGCTTGAGCAGAGAGTTGGAGCACAGAGAGCTTGAGAACAGAGGTGATGAGGATCAGAATGCAGCAGTTAACCTTTCGCTGTAGATTTTTTTTTCTTCTTTTTTTCTCCGTAGATTCAAATTTCTTTTAAATGGTTCAGATAATAGTCGTTTCTCTCCTTTTTCTTCGCCACCAATCGATTGGCAAAAGTCATAATCGATTACCATTTAGTCATTAAACAATATGAATCCCAAATCAACGGCTGGGATTATTCCATTTTGAGTTCCAATCGATTGGGAGTAAACTTTGATCGATTTGTCAAATTAATCGATTAAGCAATCGATTCGGGAGCTTCCCAATCAATTAAGCAGTCGATTAAATTGCATGTTGTTCTCGCACAGAGTGTCTCCCAATCGATCAACCAATCAATTAGGGAGCATTCTGTGTTGGGACCTTGACGTTTAGCTTGAGGGGGGTAAATAACTACTTTTCGTTTTCTTTTCCTACACGTGTTAGCAAGCGCAAGCGGAAAACTAAAAACAATAACCTAAAACAATGCTAACACCAAACCATTACATGGTTCGGAGATGATATTCCTACTCCATGGTTGTTCGTAAGGTGGACGATCCCGATCCGTCAGTGGATGACTCCCTGGAACACCTCCGGCTAGCTCTTGTCGCTCCTTGTGGGTGAAGAAATCTCGTCACAATCCCTTGACAACTTCTGAGCACTTGTAGGCTACTAACAGACTTTACACAAGCTTGTTTCGCCAAGAAGAAACAGCAAAAAATGAGCCCTCTTAAATAGTGCTCGATACTATTTTGACCATTACCAGTCGACTGGTGCTAATACCAGTGGACTGTTCCTCGCGAATTTGAATGTCACAGCCTGACGTTTCGGATTCTAGTCGACACCAGTTGATTGATCTTTCTGTGCTCTTCATCAGTCGACTGATCCAATTATCAGTCGACTGTCACCTAAGGTTTCCCTTCCCGAGTCAATTTTCTTAGCACTCGAACCCTAGGATTTCTCTTCCCGAGTACAATTCTCTCAACACTCGAATCCTCACGACTTAGCTGACTTTTCATCCAATAGCCTCGACCTGTTGCCTTCAAGCCTTCTTCGACTTTGGCTCTCGTCCCTCGGATGCATGCAAGCTCACGACTCGTCTCCCCATGCCATCCTTCGCGTATGCGTCGAAGTTCGCTTCCCTCGGCTCATCGTTCCTGCTTTGTCCACGGTCCCTCGAATGCATGCAAGCCCACAGCTCGTCTCCCCATGCCATCCTTCATCGGACCCGAAGACGTCCAACTAAGTCCATGTGTATCCTGCAAATCTGCACACTTAAATACACATATTAGATCAACATAAAACCCTGACTTAATCATATTGACACACACATCAAAACCAATGATCTACCCGATCAAACTTGGGTCGATTGCACTAACAATCTCTCTCTTTTTGATGTGTGGCAATATGTTTAAGTTAGGTGCAAAGATAACAATTGAAAATTACATACATAGCAAATTTAGAAGCATGAACATGCATCCTCCCCCTTAACCTATGCTTTTACACACAATTTTTTAAATTTTACATAACCATAAGGTAAGTTAAAACCTAACTTAACTCTCAAGTTCTCCCCCTTTGACATCATCAAAAGGATTGTCCTAAGCAATATTACCCTTAGTATCAATTTGGAACAAACTTTCCTTTCTGAAAATTCCCAGAAATCAGAAACCATATGCACCAGTCGATTGAGTCAGTTACCAGTCGACTGGTGCCTTCAAACTGCAAACCCACATAAAGTTTAGTCGACTGCCCCAGGGGGCAGTCGACTGATACACAGCAGTCTGGAATTTCAACTTTTGAGCCGAAATTCAGAAATTCCTAATAAATTCTACAAAATTCGAAAAATTCTGAAATTTTGCAAACAAATTTCTTATGATGTATTCTAACTTAGAAAAATACATTTTCATGAAAATACCAAATACACTTGACCTTTTGACCAAAATTCAAATTATTTGAAAACACTCCATTTTGTATCAACCTTCTATCCTAGGTTTGAAATCATGTGTTTTACAAGTCTATCTCATACTATTTAAACATAGAAATGTTTTCAATCCTCCCCCTTTTTCTCATATTAACACTAAAGAAAGAAAAAAAATGATAAAAGCTTCCCCTTTATACCATAATCTTTTGATACAAGGTATATTGAGATTCATTATATAACCATAATAACAAGGTAATAACACTTCATATAAGCAATACTAAGATATGAATTAAAAGTTCATACGAAACCATAAATACGTGCTACAAAAATCTCCAAATATTATAATATGAAATATGGTGTTTGAGAAATAATAAAAGAACATGCCCAAGTTACACACACTCTCAACACCATTATATCCACGTCATGCTGAAGCTATGCGTCATCACCAGGAGGAGGAGGAGGAGGGGCCTGGTACATCAGGTCCCAGATTTGCATCATCTCATACACATCAGTAGGGATGGCAATGGGGCGGGTCGGGGACGGGTTTGCCGTCCCCATACCCGTCCCCGAAGTAAATCTCCATCTCCGAACCCGTCCCCATCCCCACCTCTACTTAATCGGGGAATCCCCGTCCCCGAACACATGGGGAGTAAATCTCCATCCCCGTCCCCATCCCCATCCCCATCTCCACTTGAAATATCAATTTTTTTTTCAAGTTAAAAAAAAATGGGATTTCCCAAGCATAGTTGTAAAAACAATGAGATTTCCAACTTGTGGGAGGCGGCGAGTGACTAGTGAGCGATACTCATTAGGGTTTTCACACATCTTTAATATTAATATTATTGAATTATTTTAATAATTATTAATATTTTATTATTATTAAAGATATCGGGGCGGGTTCGGGGATGGAGATAGCATCCCCATACCCGCCCCAATCTATTTCGGGGATTTTTAAAAATCCCCGAACCCGAATCCAAACCCGATAATACCTCCCCAAACCCGCCCCGTTTCGGATTTTCCCCTCGGATATCCAAATCCGCGGGGAAAATTGCCATCCCTACACATCAGCCTGTCTCTGCTGAAAACATTAAAAGTCGCTCCTGAGACCGTGAACCTCCCCCTCAATAGCAACCTGTCTCTGTTGAAAACTCTGAAAATCCTCCCTGAGTCCATGAACCTCTGCCTCTAGTCGGGAGAACCACTCCTCTGCAATCCCAGCAGGAGCAGCAGCAGGCGCAGCAGCAGGAGCAGCCTCCTCATTCTCATCATCATCAGAGCTAGAGGATGCATGACGACGTTGCCAGACCATCACTTCCTATTGTCTCTCAATCCCAGCCAAGGAGAGCTACCGAGACCTATCTGGTCGTAGTCCTTGGACAGTTGATGCAACTAACCTCTAGCGATGCTAATACCTCTAGATGCAAAGAATTCGGTCAAAATGTGACCGAATGACATGTAGATCTTCCTATTGACGTCATACGTAAAATGTACAATAGATGCGAATACATGACGGGCAATGTCAATGTCTAGCCTCCTCTCTAAAGCATACATCATCACTAGGTGAGTTAGTCGAATCTTGGACCTCCCCTTGGTGATAATGGGCAAGATGCAATCTATGACAATTTTATAAAGAATGTTGCTAACTGCACTCATGCGCCTAGCTATAAAAATACGCTGCAGAGGAGGTTAAGGATTATCAAAATAATAATGGTGAATTTGGTCAATGGTCATGTTAGGCAATGTTAAAGGCTCAATGACATTAGGGAAGCATGTAAATGAGTTTTCTGAAACCCAATACCCTAAAATGGACCCTAATAATGCAGATGAAAAATAAATGGTGGCTCCCTCTACTATGGACTCATACGTCCCGCCATTGGCACTACTACATGTGGGATTTGCATAAAATTCCTTACAGAAGTCAAAATTTACATAATACTGACAGTACACTAACTTTTCCAACCCAAAGTGAGTGATAATCTCAATGATATGAGGAATATTCTCCTGAAAATATGATTGATTGAGATATTGACAATTTATTAAAATAAAGTCAGCATTTTCAAATACCCGTTGACAGGCCTCGGAACGAAACCGAAGAGTCGCAGGATCTATGGGAGGCTATCGGGAAGTTCCCTCACCAACCATTCGCTTTTGCCTAGCCCTAAATGCAAAACACCATATGCATACACCAAGAATGACCCAATCAAAAAAAAAAACCAAGGTAAACATGCACAAAATGGAGAGTTAGTCATGAATCATGAATTAAATAGGAAAAATAAAGCAAACACTTCGTTACCGTCTCTCCATTTGTTGCATGATGGATAATGATCAAAGTTGACTCAAAGAAGATGCTTCTCTTGCCCTAAATTCGGATCTTATGGTGGAGCAAGGCTAGAGGCACGATTTTACGGTCGTAGGAAGCTTTAGAGGAGCTGGGGAGATCAAAGGAGGGAGGTGGCGACAAGGGGCGATGTTGAAACCCTAGGTTCGGCCGCCCCCGTGCGAGCTATTTTTTTAAAGATTCACGACATCAGTCGACTGATCCAAGCATCAGTCGATTGATGGAGTAAACAGAAAGATCAGTCGACTGATGGAGTAAACAGAAAGATCAGTCGACTGATGCAGTAAACAGAAAGATCAGTCGACTAATGCATAGAATATCCTAGTTCCTGAATCAATCTGGACCAGTCAACTGTCCTCTGCATCAGTCGACTGGTACCCTATATTTTCAGTATTTATGTCCTAGTTTCAGAAATGCATAACTAATTCTATAAATCTCCAAAAAATTTCAAATTTTGTGAAGAGATTCGTGACACCTATGTCTACTTGAAAAAAATACGTTTAAAAATGAATCTATCACCAATTCCAAGATTGACACAAAACTCAAAATTATCTAAGTGGTTTAATTTATCCTTGACGTAAAGTTCTATTTTGGCTTACCTTTGATGTCTCTGCCCATATAACTTCACAATGCATTCCTAACATTGGTTTATATGACATCTACACATTGAACACCAATTTTCATGCAATATAGTTCCATTGTCATATTTTCATGCATGAACCTCACTTTTGATGTGCCAAATCCCTAGGATTAAGACTCATATTTGTCTCCAAATCCTTTGACACATTTCACAGCCCATCTAGTCTTCCTGGAGAAATTCTCCCGAGATCCATTGACCATGAGTCCCATCTTGACTCCTTGAGCTCCCCCTTGAGCTCTTAGCCTTAGTCATCTCCCTAGATGACTTTTCTACAATTGCAAGGCAACATCGGTGTACCTCCGATACTTCTTAACTTACAATCCTAACCTTCTTAACTTTGAACACCTTTTCCTTGGTTAAGTTCTTCTTCTTTCCTTTAAATGACTTTCCCTTACAATTTTTGGTCTTCCCCTTGCTATAGTCATATGACATCCTTGCATATGGTTTTTCCATAACATTTGATCTCATAAATCGGTATCCTAGACCCGATCTATCATTGTTGGGGATTTGACTACCCGACATCACGCCTAAACCCTTAGATCCAATAGTGAATCATTCTAAGGTTTTCTCTAATATATCAAGCTTTGCTCTCAAAGTTTGATTTTCCCTTTCTAGGTTCTTAACCTTAGCTTCACCACACCTACCTTGTGTTGGTGCAATTTACACTAATAGTTAAACTTAAGTTTTGATGAATGACAAATAGGTTAAAGTTAGACTTGCTTTTGATTTTGACATCTTTACTAAGTGTGCAGGGTTGAAAGACTTAGGACCTGACACCAGGCTGAAGTCCAGGGTGGTTGAGTCCTGGTGGGAAGTCCAGTTGGGTTCACGAGGCTTGACAACTGGCTGAAGCCCAAGTTGGTTGAAACTTGGCAAAAAGACCTGGGTGATTGAGCTGGCGGGAAGACCTGGTGGGTTAAGAAGTTGAGTAGAGCTGCACGAGGTAAGTAAGGTAAGTCACTGGAGGAGCGAACTAGTGAGGACGGGTCCTATTGTAGGCGCGGTCCAACTTAGGCCCATTTTGGTGACCTCGGTTGAGTCCTGGTTAGATCCTTATCCAGGTTTGGACGGGGTCTAATTAACTCTAAAAGCATTCATATCTTAGTCCATTGCATTAACTTTATTTTACATGTTTTATTTGATATGTGAACTAATTAGATTTTGTAGGTAAATTTTACAAAATCATTCCTCATCTAAAGCCTCGATGGAGGATAAACTCTTATTTAAATTATTCGTATTTCTTATTTTATTTGAGAATAAAATTACTTCATGTCTAGTTCTACTACTAGGACTTCACTCACCAGGTCAGGTCTCTTCACTCACCAGGTCATCGGTGCCCAGTCATCGACTAGGACTTCATGTCTAGTTCTACTAGGACTTTCCTACAAACTTAGTGAAACACATTAGATCACCAAATACACTTAAACTTGAATCCTTTGCCAATATCAAAATAAGGTTTGATCAGGTGCAACCGACACCAACACGTTGTCCTTTAATTCTGCATTGGGTGCATCTCATTTCATCCAAGGCACCTCGATCAACTCTAATTCACATCGATATCTACGACTTTTATCCACTTGAAGGCACCTCCAATAGAATGAGGGTGCCTCTAATAAGCTCTGAGCACCTCCAATCAGACCAGCGCACCTCCAATTACTGAAACTTGTTCCTTGAAGTTTATTTGCTTTTGGGTGCCTCCATCCACCCAAGGTGCCTTCGACCCTTCACTGAGGGCACCTCCAATCATCTGAGGCATCTCAAACACTATTAATTTGATGATTATTTTTTGCTTCTAAGTTTTTGTAAACCATATTAGTCCAAATTACAAAATAATACTTACAAAATAGAGTTAGCACACATAATAAATTTATGAATTATATCATGTCTAACATGACCAGGATCTAGTCTTGCTCTCAACATAGATTTTCAAAATAGATCTAAGTTAGACCAGCGCCTATAGTCCCATTAGACTTGTTCCCCACTGGATCACTCTCCTCTAGTTGCTTACCTCAACTTACTTACCAAACATCTTCTCTTCCAACCCTATTTGGACTTTCTTTGATCTTGCATAGTGTCTTATCAACCTGATCTACTAAGATTTACCTACAACACTAAGTAAACCACAATAGATAAAAGTAGTGTTAGCAGCATTAAGGATTTGTTTGTTTGATTGACCGTGTGTGGTTGACCAAAAAATATTCGGTCACACATGCTTGGAGTTCACTCCTCCATGACTTCTCATTACCTAGGGTTATCTCCTTTAAGGGTTTCCATTGTCTAACTTTACTCACTAAGATTTTCCATTGTCTAGTTTTACTCATTTGGACTTTCTGACATAGGAACAAAACATAGCCCCAGTGCTTGCGATAGAAAAGTGAAATTGAAATATTGTGATCATTTTCTCTCTATGATATTGAGACCCTTTCTACTGCCTTCTTGCGATTTCTCTCTCTCCCTTTCCTCTGACTGAACCCTTCCACCACTCTATCTTCTCTCTTTTCCCTTAGGAATTTCTAGATACAAACCCTTCAACCTCCAATTTGGTCTAGGCAATTGAGTTTGATTAGTAGGTTGGTACTTATTTGTTTGTCCTAGTGGATTTTGTTGGTGCCAGAAACACCAGATCATACCTGGTTTTGATAATGACAAAGTGTTCAATGTTAAGTTTATGTTGTGATCTAATGGTTTTCCTAAGTGTGCAGGAAAGTCCTAGTTTACGTAGCGACTAAGTCTTGACCTGCAAGGTTGAGCATGAAGTCCTGGTCGAGGACTGGGCACCGAAGACCTGACCGAGGGTTGGGCACCGAAGACCTGACCGAGGGTTGGGCATGAAGACCTGGTTCAAGGAATTAGGCACGAATTCCTTATTGAGGACTGGGCACGAAGACCTAATTTGGAAGATCGAGCAGAAGACCGTGGTCGTTGGAGTAGGAACTGACACAGACTCTGAACCATGTAAAAATAAACTGTGTTAGCACTGTCTTAAATTGCGAGTTTCTTTATTTCCGTTATGCTTACTTACAATTCATTTCCAAAAATACCGCCTCTATTGATCACAACGATACCACAAGTGGTATCAGAGCAGGTTGCTCAATCTCGATGAAACCACTAGTTGATTATTTATTCGAATTTTCTCGTTATTTTCTATCAGAAAAGGTATTATTGTCTCTTTCTGATATTTTCCTTTTAATTCTTTTTTGTTCATGGATTTTCTCATTTCTTGAAGTTGGTGCAACACCACTCGGAAATTTCAGTTTATATATTTCTACACAGCACTGCTAATCCAAGACCAAGTATTTACACAATGTTTGTTGTTTGTCTCTTTTCAGGACCTGACCTCCTCTCTTCTCAGGAGAAGATTTCTCTTATTGGAAGAGCCGAATTGCGGTCCACCAGAAAACTCAGGTGAAAATGTGGGGAATCATCTAGGTCGGACTGGAAATCTCGAAGAATGCATAAGGCGAACCTCTAGGATATACTGAGTGGCATGGTCCTCTGAAGAAGAATATTGAAGCAAACGCCAAGGCAACACAATCCCTCCAGTGTGGCCTAACCAAGAAAGAACTCAATCACATCAGCCCCTTCAACAGTGCAAAGGAGCTTGGAATAAACTGATCTAATTGCACGAAGGAATGTCGGACACCAGAATCATCAAGCGGGATTTGCTCCTTAACAAGCTATACAATATTAAGGTGCAAGACGATGAAATCGTTGCACAACTTCACGCACGTATTCAAGAGCTAATGAACATACATCATATCATCGCCCACAAGGTAGAAAATCAAGACCTAATAAGGTATGCTTTAAATTCTTTCTTCAGAAACTCTTTGTGGGCATCTATGGTAGATGCGTACAAGGTTTCGACGAATCTGTCAAAAATCAAATTAGACGAGTTATTTTCAGAGCTAGAATTACATGAGTATACTAACTCTACACAGGTCGAGAATGGTGTTGCTCTTATTGCAGGTAAAGTCCCGGGCAAAGTAAAGAAGAAAAAGCCACAATCGATACCTGAGTCCAATTCTGACTCAGAATATGACGACGACGGCATCAACTATCTCGAGCTAGTTAGACTGGCTCGGAACTACTACAAGATGATTAAAGGGAAAAGAATGAAGAAGAAGATGGTTCATCCAAAGGATGATCCAACTGAACCAACCACCAGTCAAAAAGGCAAGACCGACATCACCTATTATGGGTGCAACAAGTAGGGCCACTAGGCGCTCCAAGCAATGTGGGATGTGTCATCTTCAGAGGATAAAGAAGACACACCTCACTCCAACCTCCTCACGTTGACGGCATCGGAAGAACTCAACACCAAATCAAAAATGGAGCCGGAAGAAAGCCGCGGAACTGGAACAATATCAATGTTAGAAGATGGCCGAATCATTGTAAGGGGTTTTCCTGAGTCTGAATTATATGATTTAATTTCTTATTTGTCACGTAAGTTGGCTAAAGCTAACGTCCGGGTTAAGTCCCTCCAACATGAGGTAAATGCCCTAAAGGAGGTGATCAACTCAAGCTCCTTGACTCAGGAAGGAATCTCAACTCTTATTCAACAACTTGAGTAAGAGAATTCCTCTCTGAATACTTAGGTGAAGGAACTTAGAGTTGTCCTAGAACGGTTTACCCTAGATTCCAAGAATCTTGACATGATTCTTGGAAAATAGAAATCCGTTCTCAACTTATTTGAACTTGGCGACCGAACCAACTTACGGTACAGAACTTATTACTCTCTATTGAACCAAACTAGAACCCAAGTCCAAGCATGGGTCCCTAAGCTAAGCTTGATTAATCAAGAAGGACTAAATCACTATTGATCCCCAAGGACAAAATTCATATCCTAGATAGTCCATATCGAGGCTTTAGTCTAGGGGAAGCTAATAGAAAAACTATTTTCATAATTAGATGATTTCCTTGCATGTTTCTCTGAATTATTGCATGATAATTGTTTATTTATTTTTCTGCAAAATGGCCATGCTTAGGAATATAATTAATTAGATAAGGACCCGACTTGATTGAAACTTGCACAACTAGTATTGGGGTGGGGCAAGATGATAGTACGTTAGGGAAGCCTGTCTAAGGAGTCAGGTTGGGTAAGACTTACCCTATTTGGTCTTTTTAGTTAGGTGGAACTAGCCGAAGCTACCTCGCCACATTCTCGACTAGTTGGACCAGAGTTTCTCAAAGAGTAACTTGAAAATAATATTTCATTAAAAGGCTTTGTCTAGGAAAGGGTTGTTGCTCCAATAACCAAGAAGGCCCCTGTGCCACGCCAAGACCTGGAAGCCGATTATCGAAATTTATTTTCAAGTTACTATTTGTTAAACTTGAATCTAATCAAGGTTCAATTAAATCTTTTTTGAACTTAAATTCGAAAGATAAAATTAAATGCATCTCACAAAACAGATAAGGATACTATGTTTTGTCAGTTAGAATTGGATAAGATGCTTAGGACCTAAAAGATTAGTCTAACCCAACCAACCTCACAACCTAATCTATTCTTCCACCTTTACACTTAATGCCTTTTTCATGGCCACATATCTTTACCGCTAAGGAATGGGAAATCATTCTCCTGTTACATGAATCAAATGTTTCATTCATCAGGGAAAAGCCATCCCCTTCTCAACACTCTCTTTGTCATTTAATACAGTAGCGTTCCCTTAGATAGGAAGAGATTTGATAAATACTGATAACTCTCGGATAGAATATTAGAACGGAAAGATCCATTGAATAATGAAGTCTTGCTTCTAAGCCATTTCTGGCAATGAATCAACAATTCACAATACTTTTCTTGTCTATTCCTGATGAACCAGTGTGTATACATAGATGTAGGAGAATCCGTTTGGGAAGTAATACGCACCTTTGACATCTCTTCATATGCAAAGAATTCTCGACGTGAAAACTCAGAGACAAAGGACTAATCTTTGAATAGGAAAAAGAATGGATTTGTAGGGTCCCAAATGAATTGGCTTATTCGAAAAAAGCCTTGTTCTTTGGAAAATCTATCTGGTGTCCGATACTACATGGTTCTCCTCTACAAGAACTCCTCATGCTCTTGAAGCTCATCCTCTTCATGATAAATGCTCCGCTTGCCCAGAAATGATCAGGCTGGATAGGGAAATCCCAATTCAGTGGGCCTTTCAATACAATCAAATAGATAGGTCCAAGGGCGCCATATTCTAGGAGCACAAATATTTTTCAAAATTCAACTTAAACATTTTTCAAAATTTAACTCAAATATTTTTCAAAATTTAACTCAAATATTTTTCAAAATTTATCTTAAATATTTTTTAAATTTAACTTAAATATTTTTTTAAATTTAACTTAAACATTTTTTCAAATTTAACTTAATGTTCTTTAGATTTAAATTAAACATTTTTCAAAATTTAACTTAAACATTTTTTAAAATTTAAATTTAATATTTTTCAAATTTAACTAAAATATTTTCCAAAATTCAACTAAAATATTTTTCAAAATTTAACTTTAATATTTTTTAGAATTTAACTCAATTATTTTACAAAATTTAACTTAAATATATTTTAAATTTAAATTAAATATTTTTCAAAATTTAACTCATATATTTTTCTAAATTTAATTCAAATATTTTTCAAAATTTAACTTAAATATTTTTCAAATTTAACCTAACATTTTTCAAAATTTAACTTTAACATTTTTCAAAATTTAACTTAATTATTTTTCAAATTTATCTCAATCATTTTTGAAAATTTTCTTAAAGATTTTTCAAAATTTATCTTAAATATTTTTCTAAATTTAATTGAAATATTTTTAAAATTTAACTCAAATATTTTTTAAATCTAACATAAATATTTTTCAAAATTTAACTTAACTTACCTTTTCAAAATTTAAAACTTGTTTGTTTTTCAAAACCTAACATAATTTAACTCAAATTCTTCAAAAATTACAAACCTTTGATTTGATTGTGTACTTCAAATCATCGGTCAACCACGGTCATTCATGGTCAACCGAGCGCCCGAGAACGCATTCGAGCGCCTGACCTCTTATTCACTGCTTCAGCATGATTTTTTAAGCGCCCCGATTTTACAAAACCACAGGCGCTGAGTCAAAACTTCTGCCAACGCCTGAACTCGGGCGACTGGGAAGCTACTTGGGCGCTCAAAACTTTTTCTCACCCCGGGCACCCTCCAAGGCACTCGGGCGCCCTGTCGGGGCTATATAAGGCTCCCGCCCAGCAGCCCCCAACACCACACCAAGGTGCCCTCAATTCCCCTTCCACGTATCTTCTTCTCAAATAAGAAAGGGGGAGATAGTTAGTGCCGGAAGTACTAGATCAAACTTGGTTTTGATAATGGCTAAGGGTTCATAGTTAAGTTTATGTTGTGATCTAATGATTTTGCTAAGTGTGTAGGAAGTCCTAGTTTACCTAGGCATGAAGTCTTGGCATGCAAGGTTGACTCGGGCGCTCGTCAGTCTAGCGCCTGAGAGGTCTCAAGCGGCCGAGAAGCCAGGTGCCTGAGAGGACTCAAGCGCCCTAGAAGTGATTGTCAGCGTTGGCGAAAGATGTGTTGGCAGTCGTTGGTTGGAGGTGGCACGTCAGCTCCCAGGCACCCCAGTGTTCCCAAGCGCCCGAGAAGGGATAGATTTTGGCTGAATTGTCGACATGCAAAGGACCCCCAATAGCCTCTCGGGTGCCCGAGTAGCAGTATAAATGGGGTTTCACCCCATTGATTCAAAATATCAATTCAAGCACTTGAAAACTCTGTGATAAAGCTTCCGTGCTCAATTCTCCGTGCCAAAGAAGTTCGAAGATCGACGACACGCCTCTTCTACAACGAAAAGATCGTTTCTTCTTTTAAAGTATCATTGGTATAATTTCCATTTCATTTCTGTACTTAATTCATTATACTTGTACCTCATTTTATGAATTATAGTGTTGTCCAACAAAACAATTATAGTAGTCATTACAAACTCTGAACCAAATAAAAATAAACTGTGTTAGCACTGTTTTAACTTGTGAGTTTCTTTATTTCCGCTGTGCTTACTCTCGATTTATTTTCAAAAATATGTTGGGGTAATCGGCCCTGAGATGATCTGGAGGATCATGATATTTTGATGTATGGGCAGGTGTACATATGTGTACATGAGTGTACAGGTGTACAGGTACACATGGACTTGGTTGATGTCTTCAGATGAAGGATGGCATGGAGGCAAGCTGGAGGTTTGCGTGCGCATCCGAGGGACCGTGGGATAGCAGAGATAATGTGCCGAGGGATGCGGACTTCGAGGCGTACGTGAAAGGTGGCATGGACGCAAGCCTCCAGCTTGCGTGCGCATCCGAGGGACGAGGGCCAAAGATGAAGAGGGCGTGAAGGCAACAGTCAAGACTACTAGTGAAGAGTCAACTGAGTTGTAAGGGTCTGAGTATGAGTGTGTGCACTCAGGGGCTAAGCCGGGGAGGGTTTGAGTGTGGAGAGACTTGTACTCGGGAGTAAAACCCTAGGCTACGACTGCCCCAGGGGCAGTTGACTAGTGGTGACTGGAACAACCTGGTAGATTTGAACGTTGTACTGTAACGGTCGAATCAGAGTCGGACAAGTCGACTGCCCCAGGGGCAGTCGACTGGTAGCGGCTGTTTCAGATTCGAGCCCTATTTAAAGGGGCTCGTTTCCTACTAACTTGCTTAACGAAACTCATTGAGGACTTCCTTGAACCGGCTATGGAGCTCACTTACCGATTCATTCTCCTTCATGGAGAGATTTTGGTGTTGATGGAGGAACAAATCCCTCTTTGCGATTCTTGAGTCTCAGGTGCCCGCGTGAAGCTCAATGAGTTTGTTCCACAAGTCCTTTGCACTTGTGAAAGGACCAACCTTGATGAGTTTGTCTCTGTTCATGCCACATTGTAGAGTGACAACCGCCTTCGCATTGGCTTCACTCTTTCGAGTTTGTTCGGCAGTCCATCTCCACGACTCAAGTCCTTTGCCTTCATCATCCTTAGGAGGGGTGAATCCCTCCTTCACCGCGAACCAGGTGTTGATGTCCATCTTCAATAATATTCCATCAAAGAATGGAGATCGGGTGGTGGAGAAGCCTTCTCTCAACGCCATCTTGTTGATAACTCTCGGATGTTAAGTCGTAAACAGAGCCCCAAGCTCGGATACCACTTGTTGGAAACCGGATGGCTAGAGAGGGGGGGGGTGAATATAGCCAATCACTTAGAGCTTTGGCACAAATTCAATTTCTGCACTTCACTTTGTTAGTAGCACAGCGGAAGTATGAAAACAGAAAATGCAGAAATAGAAAATGAAGGGAAACAACTACAACTAGCAAGATCGCTAACAAGGAGGGTTTACAAGGTTCGGGGATAACTTGCCCCTACTCCTTGGCGTGCCCTTAAGGTGGGCGATCCCTTGATCGTCGGCAGATTAAGCCCCGGTTATCACCGGATATAAAGCAACCTCCTTCTCGGTGGAGAAACCTCTCCACAGCGTTTCAATCACAGATTTAAGTTTAAGCACAGAGAAACAACAAGAAGGATCTTACTCAAGCACTTAGCAAAGACAAGAACACAGCAAGCGTTCCTGAGCTCCACCCAGCGGCGATCTCACGCAAGAAACCCTTCCTCGTGTCTTCCCCATGTCGGACTCCAAACTTCTTGTTCAAGGTGATGAAACTTCAGAACGCGCAAGCTAGATGTGGAGAACACAAGGCGCAGCAAGAACTCAGAACTTCTGCTTCAACGAAGCCTTCTTCCGCCCTTTTGTTTCTCCACTCAGCACCAGGTGACAGCATCTCCTGCAGCCACGTGTCTTCCCGCTGCAGCCTCCAGCTTGCGTGCGCATCCGAGGGACAAGGGCCAAAGATGAAGAGGTCGTGAAGGCAACAGTCAAGACTACTGGTGAAGAGTCAACTGAGTTGTAAGGGTCTGAGTATGAGTGTGTGTACTCAGGGGCTAAGCCAGGGAGGGTTTGAGTGTGGAGAGACTTGTACTCGGGAGTAAAACCCTAGGCTTAGGTGTGTACTAGTCGACTGCCCCAGGGGCAGTCGACTGGTGGTGACTGGAACAGTTGGTAGATTTGAACGTTGTACTGTAACGGTCGAATCTGAGTGGGACCAGTCGACTGCCCCAGGGGCAGTCGACTGGTAGCGGCTGTTTCAGATTAGAGCCCTATTTAAAGGGGCTCGTTTCCTACTAACTCGCTTGACGAAACTCGCTTGGATAAAGTTGGTTAGTAGTCTATTGTGATCAGAGAGTGTCCGAAGTGTTGTGGCGAGGTTTCTCCACCCACAAGGAGCGACAGATCTAGCCGGAGGTTATCCGGGGGTTGATCCACCGAAGGATTCTTGGATTAGTCACCTGACCGGGGTGGATACCAAGTAAATTAGGTTGTTAGCATTGTTTGTTTCTTATTTCCTTTGCATATTATTATTTCCGCTGCGCTAACGACGTTGTAGAGATCAAAACGACGAAAAAGTGCTATTCACCCCCCCTCTAGCACGCCTAGACGATCCTTCAAAATACGTAATCGATATTCACCCCCCTATATCGATCATAACGATCCCACAAGTGGTATCAGTGCGAGTTTCTCAACCTCGATGAAACCATCAGTTGAGTATTTTTTTCAAATTTTTCATTATTTTCTATCAGAAAAGGTATTATTGTCTCTTTATGATATTTTACTTTTAATTCTTTTTCGTTTGAGGATTTTCTCGTTTCTTGAAGTTGGTGCAACACCAATCGAAAATTTCAGTTTATATATCTCTATACAGCATTGCTAATCCGAGACCCAACAAGAAGGTTACAACACTGCCCGAACTCCTCTCTTCTCAGGAGAAGATTTCTTTTATTGGAAGAGCCGAATGGAAGTCCACCTGAAAACTCAGGTGAAAATGTGGATAATCATCCAAGCCCGAATCAATATCTCGAAGAATGCACAAGGCGAACTTCTGGGATACACTGAGTGGGATGCTCCTCTAAAGAAGAAGATTGAAGCAAACACTAAGGCAACACAAACCCCTCCAGTGTGGCCTAACTAAGGAAGAACTCAATAGTCTCGGCCCTTCAACAGTGCAAAGGTGCTCTGGAATAAACTGATCGAATTGCACGAAGGAACGTCAAACACTAGAATCATCAAGTGGGGTCTGCTCCTTAACAAGCTATTCAATATTAAGATGTAAGACGGCGAAATCGCTGCACAGCTTCACGCACGTATTCAAGAGCTAATGAACAGACTTCACACGATCGACCACAAGGTAGAAAATCGAGATCTAATAAGGTATGCTTTAAATTCATTCCCCATAAACTCTTTGTGGGCATCTATGGTAGATACCTACAAGGTTTCGAGGAATCTGTCAAAAATGAAATTAGACGAGTTATTTTCAAAGCTAGAATTACACGAGCAAACTAACTCTACTCAGGTCGAGAAAGGTGTTGCTCTTATTGCAGGTAAAGTCCTGGGCAAACTAAAGAAGAAAAAGCCGCAACTGATACCCAAGTCCGATTCCGACTCAGAATCTGATGATGATAACATCATCTTGAGTTAGTCAGAATGGCTCGGAACAACTACAAGATAATCAATGGGCATAGAATGAAGAAAAAGATGGTTCAGCTAAAGGATGATCCAACGAAACTAAGCACAAGTCAAAAAGGCGAGACTGATATCACCTGTTATGGGTGCAACAAAAAGGGTCACTTCAAATGGGAGTGCCCCAACTTAAAGGAATCCAAGAAGTCAAGGAGAAAAAAGGTGCTCCAAGCAATGTGGGACGAGTCATCTTCAGAGGACAAAGAAGACACACCTCACTCCAACCTCCTCATGTTGACGACATTGTCGCTTGGGTCATATAAATGAGAGTCGCATATCCCAGCTCCATAAATATGGTTACTAGTGTATATTTAGTGGACAGAGCAAAAGAACGACAGACTTGTTAGGACTCATACATACTGATGTATATGACCTTTTCAATGCCGTAGCTAGAGGTGGCTATCAGTACTTCATCACTTTCACTAATGATGTCAGTAGACACAACTATGTATATCTCATGAAACACAAGTTGGAATCCTTTGAAAAGTTCAAAGAACTCAAGAGTGAAGTACAAAACCAACTTGGCAAGTGTATTAAGATATTTCGATCAGATTGAGGTGGTGAATACCTTATCCAAGAGTTTTGTGACCATCTAGCTGAGTGTGAGATCATATCCCAACTCACTTTGCCTCGAACACCACAGTGGAATGGAGTGTCCGAGCGAGGAAATTGTACTTTATTAGATATGTTATGATCGTTGATAAGTCAGACAGATCTTCCTACTTCCGTCTGGGGATTCGCTCTAGAGATGACTTAACCGAGTTTCATCAAAAGTCGTCATAAAAATACCATATACGATATGGACTGGGAAGAGTCCCACGATGTCTTTTATAAAGATTTGGGATTGTGAGGCTTACGTTCGACGTCAAGTCTCAGAAAAAATTAGGACCCTAATCAAACAAGTGCTATTTTGTAGGATATCCCTATTGGAAACCGAATGGCTCGAGAGGGGGGGAGTGAATATAGCCAATCACTTAGAGCTTTGGCACAAATTCAATTTCTGCACTTCACTTTGATAGTAGCACAGCGGAAGTATGAAAACAGAAAATGCAGAAACAGAAAATGAAGGGAAACAACTACAACTAGAAAGATCGCTAACAAGGAGGGTTTACAAGGTTCGGGGATAACTTGCCCCTACTCCTTGGCGTGCCCTTAAGGTGGGCGATCCCTTGATCGTCGGCAGATCAAGCCCCGGTTATCACCGGATATAAAGCAACCTCCTTCTCGGTGAATAAACCTCTCCACAGCGTTTCAATCACAGATTTAAGTTTAAGCACAGAAAACAACAAGAAGGATCTTACTCAAGCACTTAGCAAAGACAAGAACACAGCAAGCTTTCCTGAGCTCCACCCAACGGCGATCTCACGCAAGAAACCCTTCCTCGTGTCTTCCCGCTGTCGGACTCCAAGCCTCTTGTTCTCTCCTTCAAGCGCTCAAGTAATGGATGATTGCTTTGCAGTAGCTTGCTCAAGGTGATGAAACTTCAGAACGCGCAAACTAGATGTGGAGAACACAAGGCGCAGCAAGAACTCAGAACTTCTGCTTCAACGAAGCCTTCTTCCGCACTTTTGTTTCTCCACTCAGCAACAGGTGACAGCATCTCCTGCTGTCGTGAAGCCTCTAGCTGCTCCCCTGCCAACGCCAGCTACCACTGAGCCCTCCCTGGACTTCCTGAGCTCCCCTCAGCCAAGCTCCTCCAGTCGGCAGCTGCAGTCTGCAGCGCAGCCGTCGCAACCTGAGATGGAAAACGGACAAACCTGCTCCAAGGAAAGCCTCTATTGACTTCTCCTTGAGTGTTTGAATCCTCCCCTGTCACCTGCAGCTTAATCAGAGTGTTAGAGCAGCATATCACACAGTAAATCAAGTATCAGATATAAGCAGTAGAGAATCGGATATGGTCAGGCGCGATCAGAGCGTCTGACAGTGCAATTTGAATTAAAGTGATCGGTCACCGGACCGATCAGGCTGGGACCAGACCGATCAGGCTCCGTCCTGATCGGTCCCCAACGCTCGATTAGAAATCGCGATTTCATTGGGACTCTCCTGGATCGATCATCCGACCGATCCCAGGTTGTGGATCGATCACCCGACCGATCCACCCCTTTATTGGGCGATTTCTGAGCTTCGCAGTCCAGGCCTCCTGATCGATCACCGGACCGATCAGGCAACCTCCTGATCGGTCACTAAACCGATCAAGTCGTGACCAGACCGATCAGGCTCCGTCCTGATCGATCATAGAGAGGAACCTGCGACACTGGATCATTCTCCAGAACGATCTGCACAGTGATTCTGATTGGTCACCAGACTGATCAGGAGCAGATCAGCAAGGGAACTCAATCTCACTGTTTGCTCCCTGATCGGTCACCAGACCGATCAGGAGCTAAGCAGTGGGTGAAACCCATACTCCCTGATCGGTCACCAGACCGATCAGTCATCGCTGGATCGGTCACCAGACCGATCCACGAAGGAGCAACGTGCCAACTCCCTGATCGGTCACCAGACCGATCCAGGGGGCTCCAACCACCTTAGCGGTCCAAGCTAAGGATTTTTCACTTAACCCTCCAAGTTGGGAATTTGCACCTAATCCTCCAAGTTAGGACTTTTCACCTAGCCCTCCAAGCTAGGACTTTTTACCTAGCCCTCCAAGCTAGGACTTTTCATTCAACTCTTCCGGATTAGGACTTTTCCAAACCTAGCCCTCCAAGCTAAGACCTGACCCTCCAAGCTAGGACCTGACCCTCCAAGCCAGGACTTTTTCACCTAATTCTCCGAGATGGGAATTTGCACCTAATCCTCCAAGTTAGGACTTTTCACCTAGCCGTCCAAGCTAGGACTTTTCACCCACCTCTTCCGAATTAGGACTTTTCACATACCTAGCCTTCCAAGCTTGGATTTTCAACACCTAACCCTCCAGGTTAGGATTTTCCAACACCTAGCCCTCCAAGCTAGAATTTTCCATACCATGCCTGATCCTCGATCAGGACTTAATCATAATCAATAATCATCCACCTAAACTAAAATCGGTGTCAACACCAAAACAACAATCAGGGCCAGACTGCATCAACAATCTCTCCCTTTTTGTTGTTTGACAACCCGATTTAAGTTTAGGGATTCTCAATCAAGTTTTTCAAATTTAGAATCATAGGGGAATCCAGATCCTCCCCCTACAACATGATCATCCCAAACTTAACCAACCAACACTCTCCCCCTTTGTCGAACACCGAAAAGCGGTCTAGAAGGGCTGTTAAGTTTAAACCATACTCCCCCTCAACCCTTGGGGTATCCCAACCCAACAACATTTTGATTTTTGATAAGCATATGAATACATATGACAAAAAGACATAGGCATGGCAAGACAGGCATATGTATCATACGAGCATGGCATCATAAGCATAATCATGGTAGTGTAACAAATATGCAGATAGTACTCATCATAGCATTAACAAGAAGCATACTAAAGTAGGATAAACATGTGAGATAAGTCATAAAGCATCCAGAGAAATAACACGATGCAAGACACATGCATCAAAATCCAGATACGTGTGGCACAAGACCATAATAACAAGTCATGGGGCATACAGCCCAAAAGTCACACAGACCAAAACCAGTCAAGTACACAGATCACGAAAAGAAGCAGCAGATATCCAAGCTCAAACGTCAGTGGGGGGGTCGTCATCGTGCATGAGATCATCTATTGTGGCATCAGCAGATCCTGGTGCAGCACTGCCTGAAGGAGCATCCCCTGGAAATGTATGGCGGCGCCACTCTGCGTACCAAGTCTGCTGTAATGCCTGAACCCCAGAGACAGTAGACTCTATGCCGGTCAATCGGCGATCAAAGGAACGAAAATCCGAGCGATCCTCCTCTTGATGGAGCTCACTCAAATGAATCTCCTCCTGGAGGGTACGATCTAGCTCGAAGATCTGCCATCGTAGATCTGGGTCAGGCTCATAGTCGTACTCAGCGTCAGCAGTAGGAGCCTCATGAGGTGCAGCAGCCTCGGGTGGTGCCTGAAAATGCGGTGCGCCGCCAGGTAGGTCACCGAGTCCTCTCCCAATCAAAGCCCCATCGCGCTCTCGAATAATAATGCCGGACTTGGCAAAAGCGCTCCGACCCAGCCGACAATCCTGCTTGACCATGGGCACAGTCCTGCCCTTGGTGACATCAACACCAACTGACATAAGCCAGTCAGTGATGACATGACCAAATGGCATGTAGACCGTGCGACAGCTCGGCTCGGCTCTCGATAGGATAGGATAGACTGGAAGATGCTCTCCATGATATCGAAGTCCATCCGGCGATGCATGCCGTAGAGCATAAGACAATGGTAGGGTCGGATCTCGGTCAAAGGCTTTGATGTGATAGGCAAGATGCAATTTGTGATTATCTTGAAAAGGATGTAGTCAGCTGGAGCAAGTCGTAGGGCAGCAAAAGTAGGAAAATCAGGACCCAACTCATCAAGCCCGGCAGGGCGAGGACGACCAAAGAAATGCTGATAGATGGAGTGTGGGGTAACATCTGAAAAAGGTGCCAATAAAGGATCAGGAAGCTCAGGGTAGAGTGAATACAGATTCGGTGATCGTCAACCACCCAAATACTCTGCCAAGATCTCGTAAGAAAAATCAAGGTTCCTCTTGGCGACTCGAGTGGTGAACTCGAAGCCTCCTTGAGGTCCATGCTGAAGATTGTTATAGAACTCTGAGACTAGGTCGTGATTGATGGTCCGTTCCAAGGAAAGAAGGAAGCCCAGGTTGTAAAAACATGACTATGTCCATGACCGACGGATAATGTTTAGTCAGAAAAGGGATATCAATGGACCGGTAGGATAGTAATTTGAAGGTCCTCGACTGGAAGGCTTGTTCACAGGCCGCATTTGGGAATCGGGAGCTTGAAGAAGGCTGAGGCCTTCTGGAGGGCGCAGGTGCAGCAGGGGTCTTCCCCCTCGAACTGCCCTCAGCAACTTCTTTGCCCTTAGAAGACTTTCTATAGATTGGAATAGATCATACATGGTGTGAATCAAAAATTCAAGAGTTAATCATACAAAGAGTAATCATATGAACAAGATCAGACCAATTTGATCAAGAACGGTAAGACCCAATCAGAGAATGTAATCGAAACACAATGATCAAAAGAACACATTTTAATCAGAGGTGAAATTGATCAAGGATAAGAGACGACACAGATGGGTCGCGGCGAAAACAAGAGATCACGGCATAAAAATGGTTAGCTTCATAACATAATTTATGAATTGTTTTGAAAGGAAAACTGAGATCAACACTTACTTAGGTGCCATTTGTGAAGTTCTTGGAGGTTGGAAAAGCAAGCTTGCGCAAAGAGAGACTCGGCGCAAGAGAGATCGCACAGCCCTTCAGCGAGAGAAAACGTCGCAGAAAGAAGACAGAGCTCGGAAGAACCCCTTAGGATCGCACGCGCGCACACTCTCTCGAGGAAGAAGAAAGCACTGGGAGAGCTTTCGCACGACACAATGATTGCACAGGTGGGAGGTTTTTCGGCGCTAGGGTTCGGCACTGAAGGGATTTTTCACGAAGTTAATCGGTTGGTGGATCGGGCCACCAACCGCAATTTAATGCGTTTGAACGGATCACCGTTCGATCTGATAGCGCCCAGACCGATCAGGCTATCACCTGATCGGGCTGAACCGAGCTAGATCGGTCGGGTGACCGATCAGGCATGCTCCTGATCGATCGGTTGATCGGTCAGGGAGAGATCAGTAGGCTCGGGAGGCTTACTGTGAACCCCCTGATCGGTCTGTGGACCGGTCCCAGCAGGGTGCCAGATCGGTCCGGGGACCGATCCAGGCTGGCTCAGTAAGGTTGATTAGAATTTCGTAAAGTCACTGATGCCCCTCTGATCGGTCTGTGGACCGATCAATGCAAGAGGAAGCCAGATCGGTCTGGGGACCGATCAGCCTTATTCCTGATCGGTCCGGTGACCGATCAGGGTTCCTGATACTCCCTGATACAATCTGAAACATTCAGTTTCAGATTTTGATAAGCACCTTGGAATGGATCGCCTTGAAATTCAGATGTAGGGAAGGATATTGACGCCACACTCAAGAAAGATGAGAGGGTGAGTGATAAGTCATGGGGGTTTCGATCGCCACAAGTTGCCTTGATAAGATCACGATTAGTTCTTTGCCTAAGAACCAAAGGAAGCTCTCACAATAGAGAAAACTCTGATTTCATTCAAACTTCACATGCCTTGGTCATACAAGAGTTCTCCTATATATAGACTTAGTGGAGGTTGAAACATTAACCTCTACCACACTTCCCACTAAGCACTAATTATGCACCATTATCATGCATGCATGCATGCATGATGTTTATTTCCCACAATTCCCTAATACTAGCTTAGGAACTCCCAAAAGCATTAAAAACCCACCAAAAGACATCAAAAATAACTTCAGAAAATTCCCCCAAAAATACCCACGAAAAGTGTCCCATTAGACCCCCCTCATGTGCTTCCCTAACTAGCAATTCACGCATGGATCCTCTAGGCACACAAAGTCTATTGTTCTTAAACAAGTAATTATCATGCCTAACAAACCCATTTTGTGATTTCTTTTCACACGCAGCATATAATTCAGAGAAGTCACTATCATGTTCATACAACTCTTTGATATGTTCAAAGCCAAGTAATTTAGTTTCAAGTGTAACAAGCAAATTATACCTTCGTGAAAGTGCATCTGCTACAACATTTACCTTTCCTTGCTTATGCTTAATCACATACGGAAATTGTTCAAGAAATTCAACCCATTTGGCATGCCTTTTGTTGAGCTTCCCCTGCCCTTTCAAATACTTCAAAGATTCATGATCACTATGAATAACAAATTCTTTAGGCAAAGATAGTGCTGCCATGTTTGCAAAGCTCTAACAAGTGCATACAATTCTATATCATAAGTGGAATAGTTGAGAGTGGCGCCACCTATCTTCTCACTAAAATATGCAATGGGATGTCCATTTTGAAGTAAAACAGCCCCAATACCCACATGAGATGCATCACATTCAATTTCAAATGATTTGGAAAAATCAGGCAAAGCAAGAATGGGTGCATGTGTGAGTTTGTCCTTAAGTGCTTGAAATGCATTTTCTTGATTCTCTCCCCACTTAAAACTCATATTTTTCTTGACAATTTCATTTAGGGGTGCTGCCAGTGTGCTAAAATCCTTCACAAACCTTCTATAGAAACTTGCCAACCCATGGAAGCTCCTAACCTCACTCACAGTTTTGGGGGTTGGCCAATCTCTAATGGCCTTAACCTTCTCTTCATCAACCTGCACTCCTTTAGAACTTATGACAAATCCAAGAAAAACCACATGATCAGTGCAAAAGAACACTTTTCTAAGTTAGCATACAGTCTCTCCTTTCTAAGGACATGCAAGACGGATTTGAGATGTGCTACATGCTCAACCAAACTCTTGGAATATACCAAAATATCATCAAAGTATACTACCACAAATTTTCCTAGGAATTCTCGTAAAACATGGTTCATAAGCCTCATAAAAGTGCTTGGCGCATTAGTTAACCCAAAAGGCATTACCAACCATTCATACAATCCATATTTAGTTTTGAAAGCAGTTTTCCATTCATCCCCTTCCCTTATCCTAATTTGATGGTACCCACTTTTCAAATCAATCTTAGTAAAGAAGCAAGCACCATGCAATTCATCAAGTAAATCATCAAGTCTAGGGATAGGATGTCGATACCGAATTGTGATGTTGTTGATAGCTCTACAGTCCGTGCACATCCTCCATGATCCATCCTTTTTAGGTACCAAAATTACTGGTACAGCACAAGGACTTAAGCTCTCTCTCACCCATCCTTTTGTAATAACTCCTCCACTTGATTCTGTATCTCCTTTGTTTCTTGAGGGTTGCTCCTATAGGCAGGCCTATTGGGAAGAGAAGCACCAGGAATAAGGTCCATTTGGTGTTCTATTCCCCTCATTGGTGGCAAACCGTGAGGTACTTCCTGGGGAAACACATCCTCAAAGTCCTGCAAAATAGCAACAACATCACTGGGCAAGGAGTTAGTATTAGTTTCCAAGCAAGTTTCCTTGCACAAAAGAAGAAATATAGGTTGCCTTGTCAAATAAGCTCTCTTCACCTCACTTCCTCTTGCAAACAAATTTTCTATTCTTCTCTCTTTCTTTTCTTCGTTCTCTCTTTTCTTTTCCTCATTCTCTCTTTTCTTTTCTTTCCTCATTCTCTCTTCTTTTCCTCATTCTCTCTTTTCTTTTCCTCATTCTTCCTTTCTTTTTCTTAAGCTCTCGCTCTTCTTTTTCTCTTTTCTCTCGCATTTTTTTTTGATCCGCACAAACCTCCCTAGGTGATAATGGTACAAGTGTGACTTTGTGGGAATTGTGAAGAAATGAGAATTGTTGGAGAATCCATCATGGTGAGCTCGCCTATCAAACTGCCAAGGTCTTCCAAGAAGAATGTGGCTTGCCTCCATAGGTACAATATCACATAGAACTTGATC
The DNA here is from genome assembly GCA_024364735.1 of Boesenbergia rotunda. Lineage (NCBI taxonomy): Eukaryota > Viridiplantae > Streptophyta > Magnoliopsida > Zingiberales > Zingiberaceae > Boesenbergia > Boesenbergia rotunda. The sequence continues at coordinate 33,768 of JAGFNQ010001084.1, forward strand.
TTCATATTTTCCAATGGAGAAATTAATCATCACTTGTTGATTCACCACCAATTCACCACTATTACTTAGCCATTGGAGTTTATATGGTCTTGCATGCGGTGTAGTCTTGAGGTTGAGTTTGGTAACCAACCTAGTGCTTGCCACATTGGTGCAACTTCCACCATCAATGATCATAGAGCATGTTTTACCTTGAATAAGGCAACGAGTATGAAAAATATTCTCTCTTTGGTCCTCCTCATGCTCCTTGGCTTGACTTCCTAATAACCTTCTAACCACCAAGAGATCGCCATCTTGCGCATAGGCTGCTCCATCATGTTCCTCATCGCTTGAAGAAGAAGAATGAGAAGAAGTTTCTTCACTAGAGATGCTCCCATTATCCCTAACCACCATAGTCTTCTTATTCGGGCATTCGGATGCGATATGTCCTTTTCCCAAACACTTGAAGCACTTGATATCCCTGCTCTTAGAAGTAGAAGAAGTAGTAGTAGGAAAAGGCTTCTTAGCGCTTGTTACCTCCTTTGAATTAGAAGAGGAACCCTCCTTCTTTGGTTTGTCCTTCCAATTTGAAGAGTAGTTTGAAGAAGATGGTCTTTTCATAACGCCCTTTCTCTTTAATTGTTGCTCCACTTTCATTGCTTGATGAACTAAGTCTTCAAGCTCCACATAATGTTGTAGCTCTACAATGTCTCCAATATCTCGGTTTAGGCCATGGAGAAATCGAGCCATAGTTGCTTCTCTTTCCTCCTCAATATTGGCCCTAATCAAAGCCACCTCCATCTCCTTGTAATACTCATCCACACTCCTACTCCCTTGGATGAGTCTTTGCAATTTGTTGTGCAACTCCCTATGGTAGTGGGAAGGCACAAATCTCCTTCTCATCAAAGTCTTCATTTCACCCCAAGTGTTGATAGGGTGCTCTCCATACCTTCTTCTCTCCTTTTGCAGTTGATCCCACCAAATTAAAGCATAATCGGTGAACTCAAGGGCAGCCACCTTCACTTTCTTTGCATCAGGGTAATTGTGGCATGAGAAGATTTGCTCTATTTTCATTTCCCACTCAAGATATGTGTCGGGGTCATTCCTCCCTTGGAAGGAAGGTACCTTGACTTTCACCCCTCTTAGATCGTCTTCATGTTGATGGTTTCTACCTCCTCTTTCGTGTCTTCGTCCCCCTTCACGCCTCCTTCTTTCTCTTGGAGAACTATAGAATAGGTCACTTCCCGGATGAGATTCTTCATGATTAGAATTTCCCCCATGGTTGGAAACTCTTCCTCCTTCAAGTCGGTCCATCCGCATTCTCTCAAAGTGTTGAGTAAGCGCCTCCATTTGAAGCCTATTAGGATCTTGCCTAGGGGAGTTTTCCCCACTCATGCTTGCAACAAAAAAAAGATGACAAGGAAAATTGCACAAGAAATGTTAGAAAGACTCACCACTCGCCTCACGTGGTTGCACTCAAATTTATCCACTCAGCTTCCTTTATAAGCCCTTAAGAAAAGAACCTTATCAACGATTTTCTCAGACAACAAGTAGACAATCAAGTGAGCAAGAAACCAACAAGAGAATATGAGTAGAACAAGAGAAATAAACGGTTAGAACAAGAAATTCAGCAACGATCAGAGCAATGAGAGAAATATTGGGTCCTTTCAATTCGCTGATCTTCCTTCTTTTTTTTTTTTTGTTTTTTTTCGAATTTCCTTTTTGTCCTTTTTTTTTTCTTCAGTCAAAAAACACAATGACTCAAGTAACACCTTTTTTTTTTTTTTTTTGAGTTTAGGACCCAAATAGAGAAGCGATAAATAGAGTTGGAGAATGAAAACACCAATGGAATACTATGGATGAGAGATTAACAAAGATGAACAAGAACAAATGAAGAAGAACAAAACGCAAACCTGAAAATCAAGGAGCCAAGGCTCTGATACCAAATGATAAGCACTTGGAATGGATCGCCTTGAATTCAGATGTAGGGAAGGATATTGACGCCACACTCAAGAAAGATGAGAGGGTGAGTGATAAGTCATGGGGGTTTCGATGCCACAAGTTGCCTTGATAAGATCAGATTAGTTCTTTGCCTAAGAACCAAAGGAAGCTCTCACAATAGAGAAAACTCTGATTTCATTCAAACTTAACATGCTTGGTCATACAAGAGTTCTCCTATATATAGACTTAGTGGAGGTTGAACATTAACCTCTACCACATTTCCCACTAAGCACTAATTATGCACCATTATCATGCATGCATGCATGCATGATGTTTATTTCCCACAATTCCCTAATACTAGCTTAGGAACTCCAAAAGCATTAAAAACCCACCAAAAGACATCAAAATAACTTCAGAAAATTCCCCAAAAATACCCACGAAATTGGACACTTGTAGCCCTTGAATGCATCTTGGATCATGTGGTTTTGGGCCTTCAAGTTTTGTCTTCATGTGGGCTCAATTTCACTTTCAATTTGAAGGATGTGATCCATTTAGTTGTTGCCTCATTGTGCATTGATCCTTCTTCTCCTTGAGCTCCATTATAGCCTTCCAAAGCTTGCTTCTTCTCTTAGACTTGGATCTTGTATGGGTCTCCAATTCCTTCAATGCTCTTCCTCTATGGCTTTGTTTGTAAGCTTGTATCCCTCCTTGGTCCACATCATAAGCATGCATGATAATGGTACATAAGGTAAGCATGCATAGATAAGTTTTTTTTTTCATACATGGTACATATCACATAGCATACATGATCATGGTATCTATCATAAAGCATGCATGGTAGGATCCATATGAACATGATACATACTACATAGGTTCATGACATTCAACATAAATCATGTATAGGTCTACATAACCATAATCTACATAGGTTCAAGACATTTAACCTAATGCATGCATAATTCTACATAAACATAATGCATATTTCATAACACATGTGTTCATGGTATATGGTTTAAACATCCATAAATAAAACCTACTAAAACATGACACATAATATAAGCATATAAGGTCATGATACATAGCACATAAAGTTAGGATTTTAGGTAACATAAAATTCATACAACATGCTTGAATATGTATATACATCATAATAAGCCATAACAAGTATACTTGAAACCCTAACCCAACCCAAACCCTAGTTGAGGTGCTTGGCCGAAAGTTGGAAGAAGGGAGATCCCATTATTCAAGCAACATGTGAGGTACATAAGTAAAGTAAAGCTCATACAATACATACAATGCCATAGAAAGCCATTAGAACACATGATTGGAGCTAACCCTAATTCCTAGCCCTAAATTGAGTCTTGACCGAAAACCCTAGAGGGATCACAAGGGCATGTAAAATTCATTAATTCACAATTAACATCCATTGTATCATAGAGAAATATAATAAACATGCTTGGAGGGTTAGATCTAATCCTAACCATGGAAAGGGGAGGGTGGTCGAAAGTTACTAAGGGCTTTTTGGTGCTTCAAAAATTCCACAACTCACAATCCATTCTTATTATATCATGAGAAAGCATTAGGAAGTATAAGTGAGGTCTTAACATCATCCCAAACCCAAAACATGCTTTGGCTGAAACCCTAGAAAACCCTAAATCCATAGTTTTCTCAACATAGATCCCAAACAAAAACTTAAGTCATGATAGACTACATAAAAACTATTATACCACAGGTGAGGGAGTCTTACCTTTCTTGATCTTGGTTATAAACCTTGAATAGAGAAACCAAAGAAAAACCTTCTTGATCTTAGAATACCCTTTGCCCTTGTAGCCTTGTAGAAGAACTTGGATCTTTAAGAGGGAGTCCTCTTGTGAAGTTTTCCAAGGGAAAAGTCCCCTTGTGGCTCACGGCAAGAAGAGGAAAGGAGGAGGAAGAAGGGAGAAGAGGAAGAGCCTTGGTGGAAGAAGAAGAGGAGAAAATAACTCAAGTGTCTCTTCCCTTCTCATCTACTTCTTTTATACTAAGTGAAGGGGCATGGTGCCTCTTCACATGGTCCTCATCACCTCCTTTTAGCCTCAACTAAAATCTCCTTTCTTTCCCAATAGCACTCCCTTGCTAGTGAATTAGTTAGTACTGCATGATGAGGCTCTAGGTCCAAGGTTCAATCCTTGGTGCATGCATTTTTTTATTCTATTACTCTTATTTTTGACAAGGCCCACATAAGAGCCC